>JAKSZU010000027.1:0-600000 GCA_026018925.1 Tupaia tana | reverse complement strand
TTCCAACTTAACGTAAACTGAAGCCTGACTCAAACCATAGACCTAACCCTAACCCTTGGCGGACACCTTAAGCTCAAACCCAACGCTAAAATGGCCCTGACGCTAACTCCAACCATAACAGTTACCCGAAAACTAACAGTAGCCCTAAACTTACTCCCTCAAAGTAAGTTCAAACCTAACCTAACCTGAAGCCTAACTCAAACCATAGACCTAACCCTAACCCTAGGCGGACACCTTAAGCTCAACCCCAACCCTAACCTGGCCCTGAAGCTAACTCCAACCATAACAGTTACCCGAAAACTAACAGTAGCCCTAAACTTACTCTCTCAAACTAAGTTCAAACCTAACCTAACCTGAAGCCTAAATCAAACCATACACCTAACCCTAACTCTAGGCGCACACCTTAAGCTCAACCCCTACCCTAATTTGACCCTCACGCTAACTCCAAACGAAACACTGAACCGAAAACAAACAGTAGCCCTAAACTTACTCCCTCAAACTAAGTTCAAACCTAACCTAACCTGAAGCCTAACTCAAACCATAGACCTAACCCTAACCCTAGGCGGACACCTGAAGCTCAACCCCATCCCTAACCTGACCCTGACTCTTACTCCAACCGTAACACTGAACCGAAAACTAACAGTAGCCCTAAAGTTACTCCCTCAAACTAAGTTCAAACCTAACCTCACCTGAAGCCTAACTCAAACCACAGACCTAACCCTAACCCTAGGCGGACACCTTAAGCTCAACCCCAACCCTAACCTGGCCCTGACGCTAACTCCAACCATAACAGTTACCCGAAAACTAACAGGAGCCCTAAACTTACTCCCTCAAACTAAGTTCAAACCTAACCTAACCTGAAGCCTTAATCAAATCATACACCTAACCCTAACCCTAGGCGGACACCTTAAGCTGAACCCCTACCCTAACCTGACCCTCATGCTTACTCCAACTTTAACAGTTAACCGAAAACTAACAGTAGCCCTAAACTTACTCCCTCAAACTAACTTCAAACCTAACCTAACCTGAAGCCTAAATCAAAACATACACCTAAACCTAACCCTAGGCGGACACCATTAGCTCAACGCCAACCCTAACCTGGAACTGACGCTAACTCCAACCGTAACAGTTACCCGAAAACAAACAGTAGCCCTAAACTTACTCCCTCAAAATAAGTTCAAACCTAACCTAACCTGAAGCCTAAATCAAACCATACACCTAAACCTAACCCTAGGCGGACACCTTAAGCTCAACCCCAACCCTAACCTGACCCTCACGCTAACTCCAACCGTAACACTGAACCGAAAACTAACAGTATCCCTAAACTTACTCCCTAAAACTAAGTTCAAACCTAACCTAACCTGAAGCCTAACTCAATCCATAGACCTAACCCTAACCCTTGGCGGACACCTTAAGCTCAACCCCAACCCTAAAATGGCCCTGACGCTAACTCCAACCGTAACAGTTACCCGAAAACTAACAGTATCCCTAAACATACTCACTGAAACTAAGTTCAAACCTAACCTAACCTGAAGCCTAAATCAAACCATACACCTAATTATAATCCTAGGCGGACACCTTAAGCTCAACCCCAACCCTAACCTGACCCTGCCGCTATCTCCAACCGTAACACTGAACCGAAAACTAACATTAGCCCTAAACTTACTCCATCAAATTAACTTCAAACCTAACCTAACCTGAAACCTAAATCAAAACATACACCTAACCCTAACCCTAGGCGGACACCATTAGCTCAACTCCAACCCTAACCTGGACCTGACGCTAACTCCAACCGTAACAGTTACCCGAAAACAAACAGTAGCCCCAAACTTACTCCCTCAAACTAAGTTCAAACCTAACCTAACCTGAAGCCTAAATTAAACCATAAACGTAACCCTAACCCTGGGCGGACACCTGAAGCTCATCCCCAACCTAACCTGACCCTCACGCTAACTCCAACCGTAACACTGAACCGATAACTAAAAGTAACCCTAAACTTACTCCCTCAAACTAAGTTCAAACCTAACCTAACCTGAAGCCTAACTCAAACCATAGACCTAACCCTAACCCTAGGCGGACACCTTAAGCTCAACCCCAACCCTAACCTGACCCTGACGCTATCTCCAACCGTAACACTGAACCGAAAACTAACAGTAGCCCTAAACTTACTCCCTCAAACTAAGTTCAAACCAAACCTAACCTGAAGCCTAACTCAAAGCATAGACCTAACCCTAACCCTTGGCGGACACCTTAAGCTCAACCCCAACCCTAACCTGACCCTGACGCTAACTCCAAACCTAACACTGAACAGAAAACTAACATTAGCCCTAAACTTACTCCCTCAAACTAATTTCAAACCTAACCTAACCTGAAGCCTAACTCAAACCATAGACCTAACCCTAACTCTAGGCGGACACCTGAAGTTCAAGCCCAACCCTAACCTGACCCTGACGCTATCTCCAACTGTAACACTGAACCGAAAACTAACATTACCCCTAAACTTACTCCCTCAAACTAACTTCAAACCTAACCTAACCTGAAGCCTAAATCAAAACATACACCTAACCCTAAGCCTAGGTGGACACCATTAGCTCAACGCCAACCCTAACCTGGACCTGACGCTAACTCCAACCGTAACAGTTACCCGAAAACAAACAGTAGCCCTAAACTTACTCCCTCAAACTAAGTTCAAACCTAACCTAACCTGAAGCCTAAATCAAACCATACACCTAACCCTAACCCTATGCGGACACCTTAAGCTCAACCCCAACCTTAACCTGACCCTCACGCTAACTCCAACGGTAACACTGAACCGAAAACTAACAGTAGCCCTAAACTTACTCCCTCAAACTAAGTTCAAACCTAACCTAACCTGAAGCCTAACTCAAACCATAGACCTAACCCTAACCCTTGGCGGGCACCTTAAGCTCAACCCCAACCCTAAAATGGCCCTGATGCTATCTCCAACCATAACAGTTACCCGAAAACTAACTGTAGCCCTAAACTTACTCACTCAAACTAAGTTTAAACCAAACCTAACCTGAAGCCTAAATCAAACCATACACCTAACCCTAACCCTAGGCGGAAACCTAAAGCTCAACCCCAACCCTAACCTGACCCTCACGCTAAATCCAACCGTAACACTGAACCGAAAAATAACAGTAGCCCTAAACTTACTCCCTCAAACTAAGTTCAAACCTAACCTAACCTGAAGCCTAACTCAAACCATAGACCTAACCCTAACCCTAGGCGGACACCTGAAGCTCAACCCCAACCCTAACCTGACCCTGACGCTATCTCCAACCGTAACACTGAACTGAAAACTAACAGTAGCCCTAAACTTACTCCCTCAAACTAAGTTCAAACCTAACCTAACCTGAAGCCTAACTCAATCCATAGACCTAACCCTAACCCTTGGCAGACACCTTAAGCTCAACCTCAACCCTAAAATTGCCCTGACGCTAACTCCAACCATAACAGTTACCCGAAAACTAACAGTATCCCTAAACATACTCACTCAAACTAAGTTCAAACCTAACCTAATCTGAAGCCTAAATCAAACCATACACCTAAATCTAATCCTAGGCGGACACCTTAAGCTCAACCCCAACCCTAACCTGACCCTGACGCTAACTCCAACCGTAACACTGATTAGAAAACTAACATTAGCCCTAAACTTACTCCCTCAAACTAATTTCAAACCTAACCTAACCTGAAGCCTATCTCAAACCATAGACCTAACCCTAACCCTAGGCGGACACCTGAAGTTCAAGCCCAACCCTAACCTGACCCTGACGCTATCTCCAAACGTAACAATGAACTGAAAACTAACAGTAGCCCTAAACTTACTCCCTCAAACTAACTTCAAACCTAACCTAACCTGAAGCCTAAATCAAAACATACACCTAACCCTAACCCTAGGCGGACACCGTTAGCTCAACGCCAACCCTAACCTGGACCTGACGCTAACTCCAACCGTAACAGTTACCCGAAAACTAACAGTATCCCTAAACATACTCACTCAAACTAAGTTCAAACCTAACCTAACCTGAAGCCTAAATCAAACCATACACATAACTCTAATCCTAGGCGGACACCTTAAGCTCAACCCCAACCCTAACCTGACCATGACGCTAACTCCAACCGTAACACTGAACAGAAAACTAACACTAGCCCTAAACTTACTCCCACAAACTAATTTCAAACCTAACCTAACCTGAAGCCTAACTCAAACCATAGACCTAACCCTAACCCTAGGCGGACACCTTAAGCTCAACCCCAACCCTAACCTGACCCTGACGCTATCTCCAACCGTAACACTGAACCGAAAACTAACAGTAGCCCTAAACTTACTCCCTCAAACTAAGTTCAAACCTAACCTAACCTGAAGCCTAACTGAAACCATAGACCTAACCCTAAACCTTGGCTGACACCTTAAGCTCAACCCCAACCCTTACCTGACCCTGACGCTAACTCCAAACGTAACACTGAACAGAAAACTAACATTAGCCCTAAACGTACTCCCTCAAACTAATTTCAAACCTAACCTAACCTGAAGCCTAACTCAAACCATACACCTAACCCTAACCCTAGGCGGACACCTGAAGTTCAAGCCCAACCCTAACCTGACCCTGACGCTATCTCCAACCGAAACACTGAACCGAAAACTAACATTAGCCCTAAACTTACTCCCTCAAACTAACTTCAAACCTAACCTAACCTGAAGCCTAAATCAAAACATACACCTAACCCTAACCCTAGGAGGACACCGTTAGCTCAACGCCAACCCTAACCTGGACCTGACGCTAACTCCAACCGTAACAGTTACCCGAAAACAAACAGTAGCCCTAAACTTACTCCCTCAAACTAAGTTCAAACCTAACCTAACCTGAAGCCTAAATCAAACCATACACCTAACCGTAACCCTAGGCGGACACCTTAAGCTCAACCCCAACCGTAACCTGACCCTCACGCTAACTCCAACCGTAACACTGAACCGAAAACTAACAGTAGCCCTAAACTTACTCCCTCAAACTAAGTTCAAACCTAACCTAACCTGAAGCCTAACTCAAACCATAGACCTAACCCTAACCCTTGGCGGGCACCTTAAGCTCAACCCCAACCCTAAAATGGCCCTGATGCTATCTCCAACCATAACAGTTACTCGAAAACTAACAGTAGCCCTAAACTTACTCACTCAAACTAAGTTTAAACCTAACCTAACCTGAAGCCTAAATCAAACCATACACCTAACCCTAACCCCAGGCGGAAACCTAAAGCTCAACCACAACCCAAACCTGACCCTCACGCTAAATCCAACCATAACACTGAACCAAAAACTAACAGTAGCCCTAAACTAACTCCCTCAAACTAAGTTCAAACCTAACCTAACCTGAAGCCTAACTCAAACCATAGACCTAACCCTAACCCTTGGCGGACACCTTAAGCTCAACCCCAACCCTAAAATGGCCCTGACGCTAACACCAACCATAACAGTTACCCGAAAACTAACAGTATCCCTAAACATACTCACTCAAACTAAGTTCAAACCTAACCTAACCTGAAGCCTAAATCAAACCATACACCTAAATCTAATCCTACGCGGACACCTTAAGCTCAACACCAACCCTAACCTGACCTTGACGCTAACTCCAACCGTAATACTGAACAGAAAACTAACATTAGCCCTAAACTTACTCCCTCAAACTAATTTCAAACCTAACCTAACCTGAAGCCTAACTCAAACCATAGACCTAACCCTAACCCTAGGCGGACACCTGAAGTTCAAGCCCAACCCTAACCTGACCCTGACGCTATCTCCAAACGTAACACTGAACAGAAAACTAACAGTAGCCCTAAACTTACTCCCTCAAACTAACTTCAAACCTAACCTAACCTGAAGCCTAAATCAAAACATACACCTAACCCTAACCCTAGGCGGACACCGTTAGCTCAACGCCAACCCTAACCTGGACCTGACGCTAACTCCAACCGTAACAGATACCCGAAAATTAACAGTATCCCTAAACATACTCACTCAAACTAAGTTCAAACCTAACCTAACCTGAAGCCTAAATCAAACCATACACGTAACTCTAATCCTAGGCGGACACCTTAAGCTCAACCCCAACCCTAACCTGACCATGACGCTAACTCCAACCGTAACACTGAACAGAAAACTAACATTAGCCCTAAACTTACTCCCACCAACTGATTTCAAACCTAACCTAACCTGAAGCCTAACTCAAACCATAGACCTAACCCTAACCCTAGGCGGACACCTTAAGCTCAACCCCAACCCTAACCTGACCCTGACGCTATCTCCAACCGTAACACTGAACCGAAAACTAACATTAGCCCTAAACTTACTCCCTCAAACTAACTTCAAACCTAACCTAACCTGAAGCCTAAATCAAAACATACACCTAACCCTAACCCTAGGAGGACACCGTTAGCTCAACGCCAACCCTAACCTGGACCTCAGGCTAACTCCAACCGTAACAGTTACCCGAAAACAAACAGTAGCCCTAAACTTACTCCCTCAAACTAAGTTCAAACCTAACCTAACCTGAAGCCTAAATCAAACCATACACCTAACCCTAACCCTAGGCGGACACCTTAAGCTCAACCCCAACCGTAACCTGACCCTCACGCTAACTCCAACCGTAACACTGAACCGAAAACTAACAGTAGCCCTAAACTTACTCCCTCAAACTAAGTTCAAACCTAACCTAACCTGAAGCCTAACTCAAACCATAGACATAACCCTAACCCTTGGCGGGCACCTTAAGCTCAACCCCAACCCTAAAATGGCCCTGATGCTATCTCCAACCATAACAGTTACTCGAAAACTAACAGTAGCCCTAAACTTACTCACTCAAACTAAGTTTAAACCTAACCTAACCTGAAGCCTAAATCAAACCATACACCTAACCCTAAGCCCAGGCGGAAACCTAAAGCTCAACCCCAAACCTAACCTGAACCTGACGCTTACTCCAACCGTAACAGTTAACCGAAAACAAACAGTAGCCCTAAACTGACTCCCTCAAACTAAGTTCAAAGCTAACCTAACCTGAAGCCTAACTAAAACCATAGACCTAACCCTAACCCTAGGCGGACACCTGAAGCTCAACCCCAACCCTAACCTGACCCTCACGCTATCTCCAACCGTATCACTGAACCGAAAACTAACAAGAGCCCTAAACTTACTCCCTCAAACTAAGTTCAAACCTAACCTAACCTGAAGCCTAACTCAAACCACAGACCTAACCCTAACCCTAGGCGGACACCTTAAGCTCAACCCCAACCCTAACCTGGCCCTGACGCTAACTCCAACCATAACAATTACCCGAAAACTAACAGTCGCCCTAAACTTACTCCCTCAAACTAAGTTCAAACCTAACCTAACCTGAAGCCTAACTCAAACCAAAGACCTAACCCTAACCCCAGGCGGACACCTGAAGTTCAAAAGCCCAACCCTAACCTGACCCTGACGCTATCTCCAACCGTAACACTGAACCGAAAACTAACATTAGCCCTAAACTTACTCCCTCAAACTAACTTCAAACCTAACCTAACCAGAAGCCTAAATCAAAACATACACCTAACCCTAACCCTAGGCGGACACCATTAGCTCAACGCCAACCCTAACCTGGACCTGACGCTAACTCCAACCGTAACAGTTACTCGAAAAAAACAGTAGCCCTAAACTTACTCCCTCAAACTAAGTTCAAACCTAACCTAACCTGAAGCCTAAATCAAACCATACACCTAACCCTAACCCTAGGCGGACACCTTAAGCTCAAGCCCAACCGTAACCTGACCCTCACGCTAACTCCAACCGTAACACTGAACCGAAAACTAACAGTAGCCCTAAACTTACTCCCTCAAACTAAGTTCAAACCTAACCTAACCTGAAGCCTAACTCAAACCATAGACCTAACCCTAACTCTTGGCGGACACCTTAAGCTCAACCCCAACCCTAAAATGGCCCTGACGCTAACTCCAACCATAACAGTTACCCGAAAACAAACAGTAGCCCTAAACTTACTCACTCAAACTAAGTTCAAACCTAACCTAACCTGAAGCCTAAATGATCCATACACCTAACCCTAACCCTAGGCGGAAACCTAAAGCTCAACCCCAACCCTAACCTGACCCTCACGCTAAATCCAAAAGAAACACTGAACCGAAAACTAACAGTAGCCCTATACTTACTCCCTCAAACTAAGTTCAAACATAACCTAACCTGAAGCCTAACTCAAACCATAGACCTAACCCTAACCCTAGGCGGACACCTTAAGCTCATTCCCAACCCTAACCTGGCCCTGAGGCTAACTCCAACCATAACAGTTACCAGAAAACTAACACTCGCCCTAAGCTTACTCCCTCAAACTAAGTTCAAACCTAACCTAACCTGAAGCCTAAATCAAACCATACACCTAACCCTAACCCTAGGCGGACACCTTAAGCTCAACCCCAACCCTAACCTGACCCTCACGCTAACTCCAACCGTAACACTGAACCCATAACTAACAGTAACCCTAAACTTACTCCCTCAAACTAAGTTCAAACCTAACCTAACCTGAAGCCTAACTCAAACCATAGACCTAATCCTAACCCTAGGCGGACACCTGAAGCTCAACCGAACCATAACCTGACCCTGAGGCTATCTCCAACCGTAACACTGAACCGAAAACTAACAGTAGCCCTAAACTTACTCCCTCAAAGTAAGTTCAAACCTAACCTAACCTGAAGCCTAACTCAAACCATAGACCTAACCCTAACAGTAGGCGGACACCTTAAGCTCAACCCCAACCCTAACCTGGCCCTGACGCTAACTCCAACCATAACAATTACCCGAAAACTAAGAGTCGCCCTAAACATACTCCCTCAAACTAAGTTCAAACCTAACCTAACCTGAAGCCTAAATCAAACCATACACCTAACTCTAACCCTAGGCGGACACCTTAAGCTCACCCCCAACCCTAACCTGGCCCTGACGCTAACTCCAACCGTAACACTGAACAGAAAACTAACATTAGCCCTAAACTTACTCCCTCAAACTAAGTTCAAACCTAACCCAACCTGAAGCCTAACTAAAACCATAGACCTAACCCTAACCCTAGGCGGACACCTTAAGCTCAACCCCAACACTAACCTGGCCCTGACGCTAACTTCAACCATAACAATTACCCGAAAACTAACAGTCGCCCTAAACTTACTCCCTCAAACTAAGTTCATACCTAACCTAACCTGAAGCCTAAATCAAACCATACACCTAACCCTAACCCTAGGCGGACACCTTAAGCCCAACCCCAACCCTAACCTGACCCTCACGCTAACTCCAACCGTAACACTGAACCGAAAACTAACAGTAGCCCTAAACTTACTCCCTCAAACTAAGTTCAAACCTAACCTAACCTGAAGCCTAACTCAAACAATAGACCTAACCCTAACCCTAGGCGGACACCTTAAGCTTAACCCCAACCCTAACCTGACCCTGAGGCTAAATCCAACCGTAACACTGAACCGAAAACTAACAGTAGCCCTAAACTTACTCCCTCAAACTAAGTTCAATCCTAACCTAACCTGAAGCCTAAATCAAACCATACACCTAACCGTAACCCTAGGCGGACACCTTAAGCTCAACCCCAAACCTAACCTGAACCTGACGCTTACTCCAACCGTAACAGTTAACCGAAAACAAACAGTAGCCCTAAACTGACTCAATCAAACTAAGTTCAAAGCTAACCTAACCTGAAGCCTAACTAAAACCATAGACCTAACCCTAACACTAGGCGGACACCTGAAGCTCAACCCCAACCCTAACCTGACCCTCACGCTATCTCCAACCGTATCACTGAACCGAAAACTAACAAGAGCCCTAAACTTACTTCCTCAAACTAAGTTCAAACCTAACCTAACCTGAAGCCTAACTCAAACCACAGACCTAACCCTAACCCTAGGCGGACACCTTAAGCTCAACCCCAACCCTAACCTGGCCCTGACGCTAACTCCAACCATAACAATTACCCGAAAACTAACAGTCGCCCTAAACTTACTCCCTCAAACTAAGTTCAAACCTAACCTAACCTGAAGCCTAACTCAAACCAAAGACCTAACCCTAACCCTAGGCGGACACCTGAAGTTCAAAAGCCCAACCCTAACCTGACCCTGACGCTATCTCCAACCGTAACACTGAACCGAAAACTAACATTAGCCCTAAACTTACTCCCTCAAACTAACCTCAAACCTAACCTTACCAGAAGCCTAAATCAAAACATACACCTAACCCTAACCCTAGGCGGACACCATTAGCTCAACGCCAACCCTAACCTGGACCTGACGCTAACTCCAACCGTAACAGTTACTCGAAAAAAACAGTAGCCCTAAACTTACTCCCTCAAACTAAGTTCAAACCTAACCTAACCTGAAGCCTAAATCAAACCATACACCTAACCCTAACCCTAGGCGGACACCTTAAGCTCAAGCCCAACCGTAACCTGACCCTCACGCTAACTCCAACCGTAACACTGAACCGAAAACTAACAGTAGCCCTAAACTTACTCCCTCAAACTAACCTCAAACCTAACCTTACCAGAAGCCTAAATCAAAACATACACCTAACCCTAACCCTAGGCGGACACCATTAGCTCAACGCCAACCCTAACCTGGACCTGACGCTAACTCCAACCGTAACAGTTACTCGAAAAAAACAGTAGCCCTAAACTTACTCCCTCAAACTAAGTTCAAACCTAACCTAACCTGAAGCCTAACTCAAACCATAGACCTAACCCTAACCCTAGGCGGACACCTTAAGCTCAATCCCAACCCTAACCTGGCCCTGAGGCTAACTCCAACCATAACAGTTACCAGAAAACTAACACTCGCCCTAAGCTTACTCCCTCAAACTAAGTTCAAACCTAACCTAACCTGAAGCCTAAATCAAACCATACACCTAACCCTAACCCTAGGCGGACACCTTAAGCTCAACCCCAACCCTAACCTGATCCTCACGCTAACTCCAACCGTAACACTGAACCCATAACTAACAGTAACCCTAAACTTACTCCCTCAAACTAAGTTCAAACCTAACCTAACCTGAAGCTTAACTCAAACCATAGACCTATTCCTAACCCTAGGCGGACACCTGAAGCTCAACCGCACCCTAACCTGACCCTGACGCTATCTCCAACCGTAACACTGAACCGAAAACTAACAGTAGCCCTAAACTTACTCCCTCAAAGTAAGTTCAAACCTAACCTAACCTGAAGCCTAACTCAAACCATGCACCTAACCCTAACCATAGGCGGACACCTAAGCTCAACCCCAATCCTAACCTGACCGTGACGCTTACTCCAACCGTAACAGTTAACCGAAAACTAACAGTAGCCCTAAACTGACTCCCTCAAACTAAGTTCAAAGCTATCCTAACCTGAAGCCTAACTCAAACCATAGACCTAACCCTAAACCTAGGCGGATACCTGAAGCTCAACCCCAACCCTAACCTGACCCTGACGCTATCTCCAACCGTAACACTGAACCGAAAACTAACAGTAGCCCAAAACTTACTCCCTCAAACTAAGTTCAAACCTAACCTAACCTGAAGCCTAACTCAAACCATAGACCTAACCCTAACCCTAGGCGGACACCTTAAGCTCAACCCCAACCCTAACCTGGCCCTGACGCTAACTCCAACCATAACAATTACCCGAAAACTAACAGTCGCCCTAAACTTACTCCCTCAAACTATGTTCAAACCTAACCTAACCTGAAGCCTAAATCAAACCATACACCTAACCCTAACCCTAGGCGGACACCTTAAGCCCAACCCCAACCCTAACCTGACCCTCACGCTAACTCCAACCGTAACACTGAACCGAAAACTAACAGTAGCCCTAAACTTACTCCCTCAAACTAAGTTCAATCCTAACCTAACCTGAAGCCTAACTCAAACAATAGACCTAACCCTAAACCTAGGCGGACACCTTAAGCTTAACCCCAACCCTAACCTGACCCTGAGGCTAAATCCAACCGTAACACTGAACCGAAAACTAACAGTAGCCCTAAACTTACTCCCTCAAACTAAGTTCAATCCTAACCTAACCTGAAGCCTAAATCAAACCATACACCTAACCGTAACCCTAGGCGGACACCTTAAGCTCAACCCCAAACCTAACCTGAACCTGACGCTTACTCCAACCGTAACAGTTAACCGAAAACAAACAGTAGCCCTAAACTGACTCCCTCAAACTAAGTTCAAAGCTAACCTAACCTGAAGCCTAACTAAAACCATAGACCTAACCCTAACCCTAGGCGGACACCTGAAGCTCAACCCCAACCCTAACCTGACCCTCACGCTATCTCCAACCGTATCACTGAACCGAAAACTAACAAGAGCCCTAAACTTACTCCCTCAAACTAAGTTCAAACCTAACCTAACCTGAAGCCTAACTCAAACCACAGACCTAACCCTAACCCTAGGCGGACACCTTAAGCTCAACCCCAACCCTAACCTGGCCCTGACGCTAACTCCAACCATAACAATTACCCGAAAACTAACAGTCGCCCTAAACTTACTCCCTCAAACTAAGTTCAAACCTAACCTAACCTGAAGCCTAACTCAAACCATAGACCTAACCCTAACCCTAGGCGGACACCTGAAGTTCAAGCCCAACCCTAACCTGACCTTGACGCTATCTCCAACCGTAACTCTGAACCGAAAACTAACAGTAGCCCTAAACTTACTCCCTCAAACTAAGATCAAACCTAACTTAACCTGAAGCCTAACTCAAACCATAGACCTAACCCTAACCGTAGGCGGACACCTTAAGCTCAACCCCAACCCTAACCTGACCCTGACGCTATCTCCAACCGTAACACTGTACCGAAAACTAACAGTAGCCCTAAACTTACTCCCTCAAACTAAGTTCAAACCTAACCTAACCTGAAGCCTAACTCAAACCATAGACCTAACCCTAACCCTAGGCGGACACCTTAAGCTCAATCCCAACCCTAACCTGGCCCTGAGGCTAACTCCAACCATAACAGTTACCAGAAAACTAACAGTCGCCCTAAGCTTACTCCCTCAAACTAAGTTCAAACCTAACCTAACCTGAAGCCTAAATCAAACCATACACCTAACCCTAACCCTAGGCGGACACCTTAAGCTCAACCCCAACCCTAACCTGACCCTCACGCTAACTCCAACCGTAACACTGAACCCATAACTAACAGTAACCCTAAACTTACTCCCTCAAACTAAGTTCAAACCTAACCTAACCTGAAGCCTAACTCAAACCATGGACCTAATCCTAACCCTAGGCGGACACCTGAAGCTCAACCGAACCCTAACCTGACCCTGACGCTATCTCCAACCGTAACACTGAACCGAAAACTAACAGTAGCCCTAAACTTACTCCCTCAAAGTAAGTTCAAACGTAACCTAACCTGAAGCCTAACTCAAACCATAGACCTAACCCTAACACTAGGCGGACAGCTTAAGCTCAACCCCAACCCTAACCTGACCCTGACGCTAACTCCAACCATAACAATTACCCGAAAACTAAGAGTCGCCCTAAACATACTCCCTCAAACTAAGTTCAAACCTAACCTAACCTGAAGCCTAAATCAAACCATACACCTAACTCTAACCCTAGGCGGACACCTTAAGCTCAACCCCAACCCTAACCTGGCCCTGACGCTAACTCCAACAGTAACACTGAACAGAAAACTAACATTAGCCCTAAACTTACTCCCTCAAACTAAGTTCAAACCTAACCTAACCTGAAGCCTAACTCAAACCATAGACCTAACCCTAACCCTAGGCGGACACCTGAAGTTCAAGCCCAACCCTAACCTAACCCTGACGCTATCTCCAACCGTAACACTGAACCGAAAACTAACAGTAGTCCTAAGCTTACTTCCTCAAACTAAGTTCAAACCTAACCTAACCTGAAGCCTAAATCAAACCATACACCTAACCCTAACCCTAGACGGACACCTTAAGCTCAACCCCAACCCTAAAATGGCCCTCACGCTAACTCCAACCGAAACACTGAACCGAAAACAAACAGTAGCCCTAATCTTACTCCCTCAAACTAAGTTCAAACCTAACTTAACCTGAAGCCTAACTCAAACCACAGACCTAACCCTAACCGTAGGCGGACACCTTAAGCTCAACCCCAACCCTAACCTGACCCTGACGCTATCTCCAACCGTAACACTGTACCGAAAACTAACAGTAGCCCTAAACTTACTCCCTCAAACTAAGTTCAAACCTAACTTAACCTGAAGCCTAACTCAAACCATAGACCTAACCCTAACCGTAGGCGGACACCTTAAGCTCAACCCCAACCCTAACCTGACCCTGACGCTATCTCCAACCGTAACACTGTACCGAAAACAAACAGTAGCCCTAAACTTACTCCCTCAAACTAAGTTCAAACCTAACCTAACCTGAAGCCTAACTCAAACCATAGACCTAACCCTAACCCTAGGCGGACACCTTAAGCTCAATCCCAACCCTAACCTGGCCCTGAGGCTAACTCCAACCATAACAGTTACCAGAAAACTAACAGTCGCCCTAAGCTTACTCCCTCAAAATAAGTTCAAACCTAACCTAACCTGAAGCCTAAATCAAACCATACACCTAACTCTAACCCTAGGCGGACACCTTAAGCTCAACCCCAACCCTAACCTGACCCTCACGCTAACTCCAACCGTAACACTGAACCCATAACTAACAGTAACCCTAAACTTACTCCCTCAAACTAAGTTCAAACCTAACCTAACCTGAAGCCTAACTCAAACCATAGACCTAATCCTAACCCTAGGCGGACACCTGAAGCTCAACCGAACCCTAACCTGACCCTGACGCTATCTCCAACCGTAACACTGAACCGAAAACTAACAGTAGCCCTAAACTTACTCCCTCAAAGTAAGTTCAAACCTAACCTAACCTGAAGCCTAACTCAAACCATAGACCTAACCCTAACACTAGGAGGACACCTTAAGCTCAACCCCAACCCTAACCTGGCCCTGACGCTAACTCCAACCATAACAATTACCCGAAAACTAAGAGTCGCCCTAAACATACTCCCTCAAACTAAGTTCAAACCTAACCTAACCTGAAGCCTAAATCAAACCATACACCTAACTCTAACCCTAGGCGGACACCTTAAGCTCAACCCCAACCCTAACCTGGCCCTGACGCTAACTCCAACCGTAACACTGAACAGAAAACTAACATTAGCCCTAAACTTACTCCCTCAAACTAAGTTCAAACCTAACCTAACCTGAAGCCTAACTCAAACCATAGACCTAACCCTAACCTTTGGCGGACACCTTAAGCTCAACCCCAAACCTAAAATGGCCCTGACTCTAACTCCAACCATAACAGATACCCGAAAAATAACAGTAGCCCTAAACTTACTCCCTCAAACTAAGTTCAAACCTAACCTAACCTGAAGCCTAAATCAAACCATACACCTAACCCTAACCCTTGACGGACACCTTAAGCTCAACCCCAACCCTAACCTTACCCTCACGCTAAATCCAACCGTAACACTGAACCGAAAACTAACAGTAGCCCTAAACTTACACCCTCATACTAATTTGAAACCTAACCTATCCTGAAGCCTAACTCAAACCATAGACCTATCCCTAACCCTAGGCGGACACCAGAAGTTCAAGCCCAACCTGAACCTGACCCTGACGCTATTTCCAACAGTAACACTGAACCGAAAACGAACAGTAGCCCTAAACTTACTTCCTCAAACTAAGTTCAAACCTAACCTAACCTGAAGCCTAAATCAAACCATACACCTAACCCTAACCCTAGGCGGACACCTTAAGCTCAACCCCAACCCTAACCTGACCCTGACGCTATCTCCAACCGTAACACTGAACCGAAAACTAACAGTAGTCCTAAACTTGCTCCCTCAAACTAAGTTCAAACCTAACCTAACCTGAAGCCTAACTCAAACCATAGCGCTAACCCTAACCCTAGGCGGACACCTTAAGCTCAACTCCAACCCTAACCTGGCTCTGACGCTAACTCCAAACATAACAGTTACCCGAAAACTAACAGTATCCCTAAACTTACTCTCTCAAACTAAGTTCAAACCTAACCTAACCTGAAGCCTAAATCAAACCATACACCTAACCCTAACCCTAGGCGCACAACTTAAGCTCAACCCCTACCCTAACTTGACCCTCACGCTAACTCCAAAAGAAACACTGAACCGAAAACAAACAGTAGCCCTAAACTTACTCCCTCAAACTAAGTTCAAACCTAACCTAACCTGAAGCCTAACTCAAACCATAGACCTAACCCTAACCCTAGGCGGACACCTGAAGCTCAACCCCAACCCTAACCTGACCCTGGCTCTTACTCCAACCGTAACACTGAACCGAAAACTAACAGTAGCCCTAAACTTACTCCCTCAAACTAAGTTCAAACCTAACATCACCTGAAGCCTAACTCAAACCACAGACCTAACCCTAACCCTAGGCGGACACCTTAAGCTCAACCCCAACCCTAACCTGACCCTGACGCTAACTCCAACCGTAACACTGAACCGAATACTAACAGTAGCCCTAAACTTACTCCCTCAAACTAAGTTCAAACCTAAGCTAACCAGAAGCCTAACTCAAACCATAGACCTAACCCTAACCCTAGAGGGACACCTTAAGCTCAACCCCTACCCTAAACTGACCCTAATGCTTACTCCAACTGTAACAGTTAACCGAAAACAAACAGTAGCCCTAAACTTACTCCCTCAAACTAACTTCAAACCTAACCTAACCTGAAGCCTAAATCAAAACATACACCTAACCCTAACCCTAGGCGGAAACCTTAAGCTCAACCCCAATCCTAAAATGGCCCTGACTGTAACTCCAACCATAACAGATACCCGACAAATAACAGTAGCCCTAAACTTACTCCCTCAAACTAACTTCAAACCTTACCTAACCTGAAGCCTAAATCAAACCATACACCTAACCCTAACCCTAGACGGACACCTTAAGCTCAACCTCAACCCTAAAATGACCCTCACGCTAACTGCAACCGAAACACTGAACCGAAAACAAACAGTAGCCCTAAACTTACTCGCTCAAACTAAGTTCAAACCTAACCTAACGTGAAGCCTAAATCAAACCATACACCTAACCCTAACCATAGGCGGACACCTTAAGCTCAACCCCAAACCTAACCTGACCCTGACGCTTACTCCAACCGTAACAGTTAACCGAAAACTAACAGTAGCCCTAAACTGACTCCCTCTAACTAAGTTCAAAGCTATCCTAACCTGAAGCCAAACTCAAACCATAGACCTAACCCTAAACCTAGGCACACACCTGAAGCTCAACCCCAACCCTAACCTGACCCTGACGCTATCTCCAACCGTAACACTGAACCGAAAACTAACAGTAGCCCTAAACTTACTCCCTCAAACTAAGTTCAAACCTAACCTAACCTGAAGCCTAACTCAAACCATAGACCTAACCCTAACCCTAGGCGGACACCTTAAGCTCAACCCCAACCCTAACCTGGCCCTGACGCTAACTCCAACCATAACAGTTACCCGAAAACTAACAGTCGCCCTAAACTTATTCCCTCAATCTACGTTCAAACCTTACCTAACCTGAAGCCTAAATCAAACCATACACCTAACCCTAACCCTAGGCGGACACCTTAAGCTCAACCCCAACCCTAACCTGACCCTCACGCTAACTCCAACCATAACACTGAACCGAAAGCTAACATTAGCCCTAAACTTACTCCCTCAAACTAAGTTCAAACCTAACCTAACCTGAAGCCTAACTCAAACAATAGACCTAACCCTAACCCTAGGCGGACACCTTAAGCTTAACCCCAACCCTAACCTGACCCTGACGCTATCTCCAACCATAACACTGAACCGAAAACTAACAGTAGCCCTAAACTTACTCCCTCAAACTAAGTTCAAACCTAACCTAATGTGAAGCCTAACTCAAACCATAGACCTAACCCTAACCCTAGGCGGACACCTGAAGCACAACCCCAACTCTAACCTGACCCTGACGCTATCTCCAACCATAACACTGAACCGAAAACTAACAGTAGCCCTAAACTTACTCCCTCAAACTAAGTTCAAACCTAACCTAATGTGAAGCCTAACTCAAACCATAGACCTAACCCTAACCCTAGGCCGACACCTGAAGCTCACCCCCAACCCTAACCTGACCCTGACGCTATCTCCAAACGTAACACTGAACCGAAAACTAACAGCAGCCCTAAACTTACTCTCTCAAACTAAGTTCAAACCTAACCTAACCTGAAGCCTAACTCAAACCATAGACCTAACCCTAAACCTTGGCGGACACCTTAAGCTCAACCCCAACCCTAAAATGGCCCTGACTGTAACTCCAACCAATACAGATACCCGAAAAATAACAGTAGCCCTAAACTTACTCCCTCAAACTAAGTTCAAACCTAACCTAACCTGAAGCCTAAATCAAACCATACACCTAACCCTAACCCTAGACTGACACCTTAAGCTCAACCCCAACCCTAAAATGACCCTCACGCTAACTCCAACCGAAACACTGAACCGAAAACAAACAGTAGCCCTAAACTTACTCCCTCAAACTAAGTTCAAACCTAACCTAACCTGAAGCCTAAATCAAACCATACACCTAACCCTAACCCTAGGCGGACACCTTAATCCCAACACCACCCCTAACCTTACCCTCACGCTAACTCCAACCGTAACACTGAACCGAATACTAACAGTAGCCCTAAACTTACTCCCTCAAACTAAGTTCAAACCTAACCTAACCTGAAGCCTACCTCAAACAAAAGACCTAAACCTAACCCTAGGCGGACACCTTAAGCTTAACCCCAACCCTAACCTGATCCTGAGGCTAAATCCAACCGTAACACTGAACCGAATACTAACAGTAGCCCTAAACTTACTCCCTCAAACTAAGTTCAATCCTAACCTTACCTGAAGCCTAAATCAAACCATACACCTAACCGTAACCCTAGGCGGACACCTTAAGCTCAACCCCAAACCTAACCTGAACCTGACGCTTACTCCAACCGTAACAGTTAACCGAAAACAAACAGTAGCCCTAAACTGACTCCCTCAAACTAAGTTCAAAGCTAACCTAACCTAAAGCCTAACTAAAACCATAGACCTAACCCTAACCCTAGGCGGACACCTGAAGCTCAACCCCAACCCTAACCTGACCCTCACGCTATCTCCAACCGTATCACTGAACCGAAAAATAACAGGAGCCCTAAACTTACTCCCTCAAACTCAGTTCAAACCTAAACTAACCTGAAGCCTAACTCAAACCACAGACCTAACCCTAACCCTAGGCGGACACCTTAAGCTCAACCCCAACCCTAACCTGGCCCTGACGCTAACTCCAACCATAACAATTACCCGAAAACTAACAGTCGCCTTAAAATTACTCCCTCAAACTAAGTTCAAAACTAACCTAACCTGAAGCCTAACTCAAACCATAGACCTAACCCTAACCCTAGGGGGACACCTTAAGCTCAACCCCTACCCTAAACTGACCCTAATGCTTACTCCAACTGTAACAGTTAACCGAAAACAAACAGTAGCCCTAAACTTACTCCCTCAAACTAACTTCAAACCTAACCTAACCTGAAGCCTAAATCAAAACATACACCTAACCCTAACCCTAGGCGGAAACCTTAAGCTCAACCCCAATCCTAAAATGGCCCTGACTGTAACTCCAACCATAACAGATACCCGACAAATAACAGTAGCCCTAAACTTACTCCCTCAAACTAACTTCAAACCTTACCTAACCTGAAGCCTAAATCAAACCATACACCTAACCCTAACCCTAGACGGACACCTTAAGCTCAACCTCAACCCTAAAATGACCCTCACGCTAACTGCAACCGAAACACTGAACCGAAAACAAACAGTAGCCCTAAACTTACTCGCTCAAACTAAGTTCAAACCTAACCTAACGTGAAGCCTAAATCAAACCATACACCTCACCCTAACCATAGGCGGACACCTTAAGCTCAACCCCAAACCTAACCTGACCCTGACGCTTACTCCAACCGTAACAGTTAACCGAAAACTAACAGTAGCCCTAAACTGACTCCCTCAAACTAAGTTCAAAGCTATCCTAACCTGAAGCCTAACTCAAACCATAGACCTAACCCTAAACCTAGGCAGACACCTGAAGCTCAACCCCAACCCTAACCTGACCCTGACGCTATCTCCAACCGTAACACTGAACCGAAAACTAACAGTAGCCCTAAACTTACTCCCTCAAACTAAGTTCAAACCTAACCTAACCTGAAGCCTAACTCAAACCATAGACCTAACCCTAACCCTAGGCGGACACCTTAAGCTCAACCCCAACCCTAACCTGGCCCTGACGCTAACTCCAACCATAACAGTTACCCGAAAACTAACAGTCGCCCTAAACTTACTCCCTCAATCTACGTTCAAACCTTACCTAACCTGAAGCCTAAATCAAACCATACACCTAACCCTAACCCTAGGCGGACACCTTAAGCTCAACCCCAACCCTAACCTGACCCTCACGCTAACTCCAACCATAACACTGAACCGAAAACTAACATTAGCCCTAAACTTACTCCCTCAAACTAATTTCAAACCTAACCTAACCTGAAGCCTAACTCAAACAATAGACCTAACCCTAACCCTAGGCGGACACCTTAAGCTTAACACCAACCCTAACCTGACCCTGAGGCTAAATCCAACCGTAACACTGAACCGAAAACTAACAGTAGCCCTAAACTTACTCCCTCAAACTAAGTTCAATCCTAACCTAACCTGAAGCCTAAATGAAACCATAGACCTAACCCTAACCCTAGGCGGACACCTTATGCTTAACCCCCACCCTAACCTGACCCTGACGCTTACTCCAACCGTAACAGTTAAACGGAAACTAAAAGTAGCCCTAAACTTACTCCCTCAAACTAAGTTCAAACCAAACCTCACCTGAAGCCTAAATCAAACCATAGACCTAACCCTAACCCTAGGCGGACACCTTAAGCTCAACCCCAAACCTAACCTGACCCTGACGCTTACTCCAACCGTAACAGTTAACCGAAAACTAACAGTAGCCCTAAACTGACTCCCTCAAACTAAGTTCAAACCTAACCTAACCTGAAGCCTAACTCAAACCATAGACCTAACCCTAACCCTAGGCGGACACCTGAAGCTCAACCCCAACCCTAACCTGACCCTCACGCTATCTCCAACCGTATCACTGAACCGAAAACTAACAGGAGCCCTAAACTTACTCCCTCAAACTCAGTTCAAACCTAACCTAACCTGAAGCCTAACTCAAACCACAGACCTAACCCTAACCCTAGGCGGACACCTTAAGCTCAACCCCAACCCTAACCTGGCCCTGACGCTAACTCCAACCATAACAATTACCCGAAAACTAACAGTCGCCTTAAAATTACTCCCTCAAACTAAGTTCAAAACTAACCTAACCTGAAGCCTAACTCAAACCATAGACCTAACCCTAACCCTAGGGGGACACCTTAAGCTCAACCCCTACCCTAAACTGACCCTAATGCTTACTCCAACTGTAACAGTTAAACGAAAACAAACAGTAGCCCTAAACTTACTCCCTCAAACTAACTTCAAACCTAACCTAACCTGAAGCCTAAATCAAAACATACACCTAACCCTAACCCTAGGCGGAAACCTTAAGCTCAACCCCAATCCTAAAATGGCCCTGACTGTAACTCCAACCATAACAGATACCCGACAAATAACAGTAGCCCTAAACTTACTCCCTCAAACTAACTTCAAACCTTACCTAACCTGAAGCCTAAATCAAACCATACACCTAACCCTAACCCTAGACGGACACCTTAAGCTCAACCTCAACCCTAAAATGACCCTCACGCTAACTGCAACCGAAACACTGAACCGAAAACAAACAGTAGCCCTAAACTTACTCGCTCAAACTAAGTTCAAACCTAACCTAACGTGAAGCCTAAATCAAACCATACACCTCACCCTAACCATAGGCGGACACCTTAAGCTCAACCCCAAACCTAACCTGACCCTGACGCTTACTCCAACCGTAACAGTTAACCGAAAACTAACAGTAGCCCTAAACTGACTCCCTCAAACTAAGTTCAAAGCTATCCTAACCTGAAGCCTAACTCAAACCATAGACCTAACCCTAAACCTAGGCAGACACCTGAAGCTCAACCCCAACCCTAACCTGACCCTGACGCTATCTCCAACCGTAACACTGAACCGAAAACTAACAGTAGCCCTAAACTTACTCCCTCAAACTAAGTTCAAACCTAACCTAACCTGAAGCCTAACTCAAACCATAGACCTAACCCTAACCCTAGGCGGACACCTTAAGCTCAACCCCAACCCTAACCTGGCCCTGACGCTAACTCCAACCATAACAGTTACCCGAAAACTAACAGTCGCCCTAAACTTACTCCCTCAATCTACGTTCAAACCTTACCTAACCTGAAGCCTAAATCAAACCATACACCTAACCCTAACCCTAGGCGGACACCTGAAGCTCAACCCCAACCCTAACCTGACCCTCACGCTAACTCCAACCATAACACTGAACCGAAAACTAACATTAGCCCTAAACTTACTCCCTCAAACTAATTTCAAACCTAACCTAACCTGAAGCCTAACTCAAACAATAGACCTAACCCTAACCCTAGGCGGACACCTTAAACTTAACCCCAACCCTAACCTGACCCTGAGGCTAAATCCAACCGTAACACTGAACCGAAAACTAACAGTAGCCCTAAACTTACTCCCTCAAACTAAGTTCAATCCTAACCTAACCTGAAGCCTAAATGAAACCATAGACCTAACCCTAACCCTAGGCGGACACCTTATGCTTAACCCCCACCCTAACCTGACCCTGACGCTTACTCCAACCGTAACAGTTAAACGAAAACTAAAAGTAGCCCTAAACTTACTCCCTCAAACTAAGTTCAAACCAAACCTCACCTGAAGCCTAAATCAAACCATAGACCTAACCCTAACCCTAGGCGGACACCTTAAGCTCAACCCCAAACCTAACCTGACCCTGACGCTTACTCCAACCGTAACAGTTAACCGAAAACTAACAGTAGCCCTAAACTGACTCCCTCAAACTAAGTTCAAACCTAACCTAACCTGAAGCCTAACTCAAACCATAGACCTAACCCTACCCCGAGGCGGACACCTGAAGCTCAACCCCAACCCTAACCTGACCCTGACGCTATCTCCAACCGTAACACTGAACCGAAAACTAACAGTAGCCCTAAACTTACTCCCTCAAACTAAGTTCAAACCTAACCTAACCTGAAGCCTAACTCAAACCATAGACCTAACCCTAACCCTAGGCGGACACCTTGTGCTTAACCCCAACCCTAACCTGACCCTGACGCTTACTCCAACCGTAACAGTTAACCGAAAACTAACAGTAGCCCTAAATTGACTCCCTCAAACTAAGTTCAAACCTAACCTAACCTGAAGCCTAAATCAAACCATACACCTAGCCCTAACCCTAGGCGGACACCTTAAGCTCAACCCCAACCCTAACCTGACCCTGACGCTATCTCCAACCGTAACACTGAACAGAAAACTAACATTAGCCCTAAACTTACTGCCTCAAACTAATTTCAAACCTAACCTAACCTGAAGCCTAACTCAAACCATAGACCTAAGCCTAACCCTAGGCGGACACCTGAAGTTCAAGCCAAACCCTAACCTGACCCTGACGCTATCTACAACCGTAACACTGAACCGAAAACTAACAGTAGCCCTAAACTTACTCCCTCAAACTAAGATCAAACCTAACCTAACCTGAAGCCTAAATCTAAACCATACACCTAACCCTAACCCTAGTCGGACACCTTAAGCTCAACCCCAACCCTAACCTGACCCTCACGCTAACTCCAACCATAACAGTGAACCGAAAACTAACATTAGCCCTAAACTTACTCCCTCAAACTAATTTCAAGCCTAACCTAACCTGAAGCCTAACTCAAACCATAGACCTAACGCTAACCCTAGGCGGACACCTGAAGCACAACCCCAACTCTAACCTGACCCTGACGCTATCTCCAACCATAACACTGAACCGAAAACTAACAGTAGCCCTAAACTTACTCCCTCAAACTAAGTTCAAACCTAACCTAATGTGAAGCCTAACTCAAACCATAGACCTAACCCTAACCCTAGGCGGACACCTGAAGCTCACCCCCAACCCTAACCTGACCCTGACGCTATCTCCAAACCTAACACTGAACCGAAAACTAATAGCAGCCCTAAACTTACTCTCTCAAACTAAGTTCAAACCTAACCTAACCTGAAGCCTAACTCAAACCATAGACCTAACCCTAAACCTTGGCGGACACCTTAAGCTCAACCCCAACCCTAAAATGGCCCTGACTGTAACTCCAACCAATACAGATACCCGAAAAATAACAGTAGCCCTAAACTTACTCCCTGAAACTAAGTTCAAACCTAACCTAACCTGAAGCCTAAATCAAACCATACACCTAACCCTAACCCTAGACTGACACCTTAAGCTCAACCCCAACCCTAAAATGACCCTCACGCTAACTCCAACCGAAACACTGAACCGAAAACAAACAGTAGCCCTAAACTTACTCCCTCAAACTAAGTTCAAACCTAACCTAACCTGAAGCCTAAATCAAACCATACACCTAACCCTAACCCTAGGCGGACACCTTAAGCCCAACCCCACCCCTAACCTTACCCTCACGCTAACTCCAACCGTAACACTGAACCGAATACTAACAGTAGCCCTAAACTTACTCCCTCAAACTAAGTTCAAACCTAACCTAACCTGAAGCCTACCTCAAACAATAGACCTAAACCTAAGCCTAGGCGGACACCTTAAGCTTAACCCCAACCCTAACCTGATCCTGAGGCTAAATCCAACCGTAACACTGAACCGAAAACTAACAGTAGCCCTAAACTTACTCCCTCAAGCTAAGTTCAATCCTAACCTTACCTGAAGCCTAAATCAAACCATACACCTAACCGTAACCCTAGGCGGACACCTTAAGCTCAACCCCAAACCTAACCTGAACCTGACGCTTACTCCAACCGTAACAGTTAACCGAAAACAAACAGTAGACCTAAACTGACTCCCTCAAACTAAGTTCAAAGCTAACCTAACCTGAAGCCTAACTAAAACCATAGACCTAACCCTAACCCTAGGCGGACACCTGAAGCTCAACCCCAACCGTAACCTGACCCTCACGCTATCTCCAACCGTATCACTGAACCGAAAACTAACAGGAGCCCTAAACTTACTCCCTCAAACTCAGTTCAAACCTAACCTAACCTGAAGCCTAACTCAAACCACAGACCTAACCCTAACCCTAGGCGGACACCTTAAGCTCAACCCCAACCCTAACCTGGCCCTGACGCTAACTCCAACCATAACAATTACCCGAAAACTAACAGTCGCCTTAAAATTACTCCCTCAAACTAAGTTCAAAACTAACCTAACCTGAAGCCTAACTCAAACCATAGACCTAACCCTAACCCTAGGCGGACACCTGAAGTTCAAGCTCAACCCTAACCTGACCCTGACGCTATCTCCAACCGTAACTCTGAACCGAAAACTAACAGTAGCCCTAAACTTACACCCTCAAACTAAGTTCAAACCTAACCTAACCTGAAGCCTAACTCAAACCATAGACCTAACCCTAACCCTAGGCGGACACCTTAAGCTCAACCCCAACCCTAACCTGACCCTGACGCTATCTCCAACCGTAACACTGAACCGAAAACTAACAGTAGTACTAAACTTACTCCCTCAAACTAAGTTCAAACCTAACCTAACCTGAAGCCTAACTCAAACCATAGACCTAACCCTAACCCTAGGCGGACACCTTAAGCTCAATCCCAACCCTAACCTGGCCCTGACGCTAACTCCAACCATAACAGTTACCAGAAAACTAACAGTCGCCCTAAACTTATTCCCTCAAACTAAGTTCAAACCTAACCTAACCTGAAGCCTAAATCAAACCATAGACCTAACCCTAACCCTAGGCGGACACCTGAAGCTCAACCCCAACCCTAACCTGACCCTGACGCTATCTCCAACCGTAACACTGAACCGAAAACTAACAGTAGCCCTAAACTTACTCCCTCAAACTAAGTTCAGACCTAACCTAACCTGAAGCCTAACTCAAACCATAGACATAACCCTAATCCTTGGCGGACACCTTAAGCTCAACCCCAACCCTAAAATGGCCCTGACTCTAACTCCAACCATAACAGAAACCCGAAAAATAACAGTAGCCCTAAACTTACTCCCTCAAACTAACTTCAAACCTAACCTAACCTGAAGCCTAAATCAAAACATACACCTAACCCTAATCCTAGGCGGACACCATTAGCTCAATGCCAACCCTAACCTGGACCTGACGCTAACTCCAACCGTAACAGTTACCCGAAAACAAACAGTAGCCCTAAACTTAATCCCTCAAACTAAGTTCAAACCTAACCTAACCTGAAGCCTAAATCAAACCATACACCTAACCCTAACCCTAGGCGGACACCTTAAGCTCAACCCCAACCCTAACCTGACCCTCAAGCTAATCCAACCCTAACACTGAACCGAAAACTAACAGTAGCCCTAAACTTACTCCCTCAAACTAATTTCAAACCTAACCTAACCTGAAGCCTAACTCAAACCATAGACCTAACCCTAACCCTAGGAGGACACCTTAAGCTCAACCCCAACCCTAACCTGGCCCTGACGCTAACTCCAACCATAACAGTTACCCGAAAACTAACAGTTGCCCTAAACTTACTCCCTCAAACTAAGTTCAAACCTAACATAACCTGAAGCCTAAATCAAACCATACACCTAACTGTAACCCTAGGCGGACACCAAAAGCTCAACCGCAACCCTAACTTGACCCTCACGCTAACTCCAACCGTAACAGTGAAACGAAAACTAACATTAGCCCTAAACTTACTCCCTCAAACAAATTTCAAGCCTAACCTAACCTGAAGCCTAACTCAAACCATAGACCTAACCCTAACCCTAGGCGGACACCTTAAGCACAACCCGAACCCTAACCTGACCCTGACGCTATCTCCAACCGTAACACGGAACCGAAAATAACAGTAGCCCTAAACTTACTCCCTCAAACTAAGTTCAAACCTAACCTAACCTGAAGCCTAACTCAAACCATAGACCTAACCCTAACCCTAGGCGGACACCTGAAGCTCAACCCCAACCCTAACCTGACCCTGACGCTATCTACAAACGTAACACTGAACCGAAAACTAACAGTGGCCCTAAACTTACTCCCTCAAACTAAGTTCAAACCTAACCTAACCTGAAGCCTAACTCAAACCATAGACCTAACCCTAACCCTAGGCGGACACCATAAGCTCAACCCCAACCCTAAAATGGCCCTGACTCTAACTCCAACCATAACAGATACCCGAAAAATAACAGTAGCCCTAAACTTACTCCCTCAAACTAAGTTCAAACCTAACCTAACCTGAAGCCTAAATCAAACCATACACCTAACCCTAACCCTAGGCGGACACCTTAAGCTCAACCCCAAACCTAACCTGACCCTCAAGCTAAATCCAACCCTAACACTGAACCGAAAAATAACAGTAGCCCTAAACTTACTCCCTCAAACTAATTTCAAACCTAACCTTACCTGAAGCCTAACTCAAACCATAGACCTAACCCTAACCCTAGGCGGACACCTTAAGCTCAACCCCAAACCTAACCTGGCCCTGACGCTAACTCCAACCATAACAGTTACCCGAAAACTAACAGTCGCCCTAAACTTACTCCCTCAAACTAAGTTCAAACCTAACATAACCTGAAGCCTAAATCAAACCATACACCTAACCCTAACCCTAGACGGACACCTTAAGCTCAACCGCAACCCTAAAATGACCCTCACGCTAACTCCAACCGAAACACTGAACCGAAAACAAACAGTAGCCCTAAACTTACTCCCTCAAACTAAGTTCAAACCTAACCTAACCTGAAGCCTAAATCAAACCATACACCTAACCCTAACCCTAGGCGGACACCTTAAGCTCAACCCCAACCCTAACCTGACCCTCACGCTAACCCCAACCGTAACACTGAACCGAAAACTAACAGTAGCCCTAAACTTACTCCCTCAAACTAAGTTCAAACCTAACCTAACATGAAGCCTAAATCAAACCATACACCTAACCCTAACCCTAGGCGGACACCTTAAGCTCAACCCCAACCCTAACCTGACACTCACGCTAACCCCAACCGTAACACTGAACCGAAAACTAACGGTAGCCCTAAACTTACTCCCTCAAACTAAGTTCAATCCTAACCTAACCTGAAGCCTAAATGAAACCATAGACCTAACCCTAACCCTAGGCGGACACCTTATGCTTAACCCCCACCAAACCTGACCCTGACGCTTACTCCAAACGTAACAGTTAAACGAAAACTAGCAGTATCCCTAAACTTACTCCCTAAAACTAAGTTCAAACCTAATGTAACCTGAAGCCTAAATCAAACCATACACCTAACCCTAAGCCTAGGCGGATACCTTAAGTTCAACCCCAAACCTAACCTGACCCTGACGCTTACTCCAACCGTAACAGTTAACCGAAAACTAACAGTAGCCCTAAACTGACTCCCTCAAAATAAGTTCAAACCTAACCTAACCTGAAGCCTAAATCAAATCATACACCAAACCCTAACCCTAGGCGGACACCTTAAGCTCAACCCCAACCCTAACCTGGCCCTGACGCTAACTCCAACCATAACAGTTACCCGAAAACTAACAGTCGCCCTAAACTTACTCCCTCAAACTAAGTTCAAACCTAACCTAACCTGAAGCCTAAATCAAACCATACACCTAACCCTAACCCTAGGCGGACAACTTTAGCTCAACCCCAACCCTAACCTGACCCTCACGCTAACTCCAACCGTAACAGTGAACCGAAAACTAACATTAGCCGTAAACTTACTCCCTCAAACTAATTTCAAGCCTAACCTAACCTGAAGCCTAACTCAAACCATAGACCTAACCCTAACCCTAGGTAGACACCTGAAGTTCAAGCCCAACCCTAACCTGACCCAGACGCTATCTCCAACCGTAACACTGAACTGAAAACTAACAGTAGCCCTAAACTTACTCCCTCAAACTAAGTTCAAACCTAACCTAACCTGAAGCCTAAATCAAACAATACACCTAACCCTAACGCTAGACGGACACCTTAAGCTTAACCCCAACCCTAAAATGAAACACGCTAACACCAACCGAAACACTGAACCGAGAACAAACAATAGCCCTAAACTTACTCCCTCAAAATAAGTTCAAACCTAACCTAACCTGAAGCCTATATCAAACCATACACCTCACCCTAACCCTAGGCGGACACCTTAAGCCCCACCACAACCCTATCCTGACCCTCAAGCTAACTCCAACTGTAACACTGAACCGAAAACTAACAGTAGCCCTAAACTTACTCCCTCAAACTAAGTTCAAGCCTAACCTAACCTGAAGCCTAACTCAAACCATAGACCTAACACTATCCTTACGCGGACACCTGAAGCACAACCCCAACCCTAACCTGACCCTGACAATATCTCCAACCGTAACACTGAACCGAAAACTAACAGTAGCCCTAAACTTACTCTCTCAAACGAAGTTCAAACCTAACCTAACCTGAAGCCTAAATCAAACCATACACCTAACCCTAACTCTAGGCGGACACCTTAAGCTCAACCCCAAACCTAACCTGACCCTGACGATTACTCCAACCGTAACAGTTAACCGAAAACTAACAGTAGCCCTAAACTGACTCCCTCAAACTAAGTACAAAGCTAACCTAACCTGAAGCCTAACTCAAACCATAGACCTAACCCTAACCCTAGGCGGACACCTGAAGCTCAACCCCAACCCTAACCTGACCCTGACGCTATCTCCAACCGTAACACTGAACCGAAAACTAACAGTAGCCCTAAACTTACTCCCTCAAACTAAGTTCAAACCTAACCTAACCTGAAGCCTAACTCAAACCATAGACCTAACCCTAATCCTTGGCGGACACCTTAAGCTCAACCCCAACCCTAAAATGGCCCTGACTCTAACTCCAACCATAACAGATACCCGAAAAATAACAGTAGCCCTAAACTTACTCCCTCAAACTAACTTCAAACCTAACCTAACCTGAAGCCTAAATCAAAACATACACCTAACCCTAATCCTAGGCGGACACCATTAGCTCAATGCCAACCCTAACCTGGACCTGACGCTAACTCCAACCGTAACAGTTACCCGAAAACAAACAGTAGCCCTAAACTTAATCCCTCAAACTAAGTTCAAACCTAACCTAACCTGAAGCCTAAATCAAACCATACACCTAACCCTAACCCTAGGCGGACACCTTAAGCTCAACCCCAACCCTAACCTGACCCTCAAGCTAATCCAACCCTAACACTGAACCGAAAACTAACAGTAGCCCTAAACTTACTCCCTCAAACTAAGTTCAAACCTAACCTAACCTGAAGCCTAACACAAACCATAGACCTAACCCTAACCCTAGCGGACACCTTAAGCTCAACCCCAACCCTAACCTGGCCCTGACGCTAACTCCAACCATAACAGTTACCCGAAAACTAACAGTTGCCCTAAACTTACTCCCTCAAATTAAGTTCAAACCTAACATAACCTGAAGCCTAAATCAATCCATACACCTAACCCTAACCCTAGGCGGACACCTTAAGCTCAACCCCAACCCTAACCTGACCCTCACGCTAACTCCAACCGTAACAGTGAAACGAAAACTAACATTAGCCCTAAAATTACTCCCTAAAACAAATTTCAAGCCTAACCTAACCGAAGCCTAACTCAAACCATAGACCTAACCCTAACCCTAGGCGGACACCTTAAGCACAACCCGAACCCTAACCTGACCCTGACGCTATCTCCAACCGTAACACGGAACCGAAAATAACAGTAGCCCTAAACTTACTCCCTCAAACTAAATTCAAACCTAACCTAACCTGAAGCCTAACTCAAACAATAGACCTAACCCTAACCCTAGGCGGACACCTGAAGCTCAACCCCAACCCTAACCTGACCCTGACGCTATCTCCAAACGTAACACTGAACCGAAAACTAACAGTAGCCCTAAACTTACTCCCTCAAACTAAGTTCAAACCTAACCTAACCTGAAGCCTAACTCAAACCATAGACCTAACCCTAACCCTTGGCGGACACCTTAAGCTCAACCCCAACCCTAAAATGGCCCTGACTCTAACTCCAACCATAACAGATACCCGAAAAATAACAGTAGCCCTAAACTTACTCCCTCAAACTAAGTTCAAACCTAACCTAACCTGAAGCCTAAATCAAACCATACACCTAACCCTAACCCTAGACGGACACCTTAAGCTCAACCGCAACCCTAAAATGACCCTCACGCTAACTCCATCCGAAAAACTGAACCGAAAACAAACAGTAGCCCTAAACTTACTCCCTCAAACTAAGTTCAAACCTAACCTAACCTGAAGCCTAAATCAAACCATACACCAAACCCTAACCCTAGGCGGACACCTTAAGCTCAACCCCAACCCTAACCTGGCCCTGACGCTAACTCCAACCATAACAGTTACCCGAAAACTAACAGTCGCCCTAAACTTACTCCCTCAAACTAAGTTCAAACCTAACCTAACCTGAAGCCTAAATCAAACCATACACCTAACCCTAACCCTAGGCGGACACCTTTAGCTCAACCCCAACCCTAACCTGACCCTCACGCTAACTCCAACCGTAACAGTGAACCGAAAACTAACATTAGCCGTAAACTTACTCCCTCAAACTAATTTCAAGCCTAACCTAACCTGAAGCCTAACTCAAACCATAGACCTAACCCTAACCCTAGGTAGACACCTGAAGTTCAAGCCCAACCCTAACCTGACCCAGACGCTATCTCCAACCGTAACACTGAACTGAAAACTAACAGTAGCCCTAAACTTACTCCCTCAAACTAAGTTCAAACCTAACCTAACCTGAAGCCTAAATCAAACAATACACCTAACCCTAACGCTAGACGGACACCTTAAGCTTAACCCCAACCCTAAAATGAAACACGCTAACACCAACCGAAACACTGAACCGAGAACAAACAGTAGCCCTAAACTTACTCCCTCAAACTAAGTTCAAACCTAACCTAACCTGAAGCCTATATCAAACCATACACCTCACCCTAACCCTAGGCGGACACCTTAAGCCCCACCACAACCCTATCCTGACCCTCAAGCTAACTCCAACTGTAACACTGAACCGAAAACTAACAGTAGCCCTAAACTTACTCCCTCAAACTAAGTTCAAGCCTAACCTAACCTGAAGCCTAACTCAAACCATAGACCTAACACTATCCTTACGCGGACACCTGAAGCACAACCCCAACCCTAACCTGACCCTGACACTATCTCCAACCGTAACACTGAACCGAAAACTAACAGTAGCCCTAAACTTACTCCCTCAAACTAAGTTCAAACCTAACCTAACCTGAAGCCTAACTCAAGCCATAGACCTAACCCTAACCCTAGGCGGACACCTGAAGCTCAACCCCAACCCTAACCTGACCCTGACGCTATCTCCAACCGTAACACTGAACCGGAAACTAACAGTAGCCCTAAACTTACTCCCTCAAACTAAGTTCAAACCTAACCTAACCTGAAGCCTAAATCAAACCATACACCTAACCCTAACCCTAGGCGGACACCTGAAGCTCAACCCCAACCCTAAAATGACCCTCACGCTAACTGCAACCGAAACACTGAACTGAAAACAAAGAGTAGCCCTAAACTTACTCCCTCAAACTAAGTTCAAACCTAACCTAACCTGAAGCCTAAATCAAACCATACACCTAACACTAACCCTAGGCAGACACCTTAAGCCCTACCCCAACCCTAACCTGACCCTCACACTAACTCCAACCGTAACACTGAACCGAAAACTAACAGTAGCCCTAAACTTACTCCCTCAAACTAAGTTCAATCCTAACCTCACCTGAAGCCTAACTCAAACAATAAACCTAACCCTAACCCTAGGCGGACACCTTAAGCTTAACCCCAACCCTAACCTGACCCTGAGGCTAAATCCAACCGTAACACTGAACCGAAAACTAACAGTAGCCCTAAACTGACTCCCTCAAACTAAGTTCAATCCATACCTAACCTGAAGCCTAAATGAAACCATAGACCTAACCCTAACCATAGGCGGACACCTTATGATTAACCCCCACCCTAACCTGACCCTGACGCTTACTCCTACCGTAACAGTTAAACGAAAACTAACAGTAGCCCTAAACTTACTCCCTCAAACTAAGTTCAAACCTAACCTAACCTGAAGCCTAAATCAAAACATACACCTAACCCTAACCCTAGGCGGACACCTTAAGCTCAACCCCAACCCTAACCTGACCCTCACGCTAACTCCAACCATAACACTGAACCGAAAACTAACATTAGCCCTAAACTTACTCCCTCAAATTAATTTCAAACCTAACCTAACCTGAAGCCTAACTCAAACCATAGACCTAACCCTAACCCTAGGCGGACACCTGAAGCTCAACCCCAACCCTAACCTGACCCTGACGCTATCTCCAAACGTAACACTGAACCGAAAACTAACAGTAGCCCTAAACTTACTCCCTCAAACTAAGTTCAGACCTAACCTAACCTGAAGCCTAACTCAAACCATAGACCTAACCCTAATCCTTGGCGGACACCTTAAGCTCAACCCCAACCCTAAAATGGCCCTGACTCTAACTCCAACCATAACAGATACCCGAAAAATAACAGTAGACCTAAACTTACTCCCTCAAACTAACTTCAAACCTAACCTAACCTGAAGCCTAAATCAAAACATACACCTAACCCTAATCCTAGGCGGACACCATTAGCTCAATGCCAACCCTAACCAGGACCTGACGCTAACTCCAACCGTAACAGTTACCCGAAAACAAACAGTAGCCCTAAACTTAATCCCTCAAACTACGTTCAAACCTAACCTTACCTGAAGCCTAACTCAAACCATACACCTAACCCTAACCCTAGGCGGACACCTTAAGCTCAACCCCAACCCTAACCTGACCCTCACGCTAACCCCAACCGTAACACTGAACCGAAAACTAACAGTAGCCCTAAACTTCCTCCCTCAAACTAAGTTCAAACCTAACCTAACCTGAAGCCTAACTCAAACCATAGACCTAACCCTAACCCTAGGCGGAAACCTGAAGCTCAACCCCAACCCTAACCTGACCCTGACGCTATCTCCAACCGTAACACTGAACCGAAAACTAACAGTAGCCCTAAAGTTACTCACTCAAACTAAGTTCAAACCTAACCTAACCTGAAGCCTTAATCAAACCATACACCCAACCCTAACCCTAGGCGGACACCTTAAGCTTAACCCCAACCCTAACCTGACCCTGAGGCTAAATCCAACCGTAACACTGAACCGAAAACTAACAGTAGCCCTAAACTTACTCCCTCAAACTAAGTTCAATCCTAACCTAACCTGAAGCCTAAATGAAACCATAGACCTAACCCTAACCCTAGGCGGACACCTTATGCTTAACCCCCACCAAACCTGACCCTGACGCTTACTCCAAACGTAACAGTTAAACGAAAACTAACAGTATCCCTAAACTTACTCCCTCAAACTAAGTTCAAACCTAACCTAACCTGAAGCCTAAATCAAACCATACACCTAACCCTAAGCATAGGCGGATACCTTAAGTTCAACCCCAAACCTAACCCGACCCTGACGCTTACTCCAACCGTAACAGTTAACCGAAAACTAAGAGTAGCCCTAAACTGACTCCCTCAAACTAAGTTCAAACCTAACCTAACCTGAAGCCTAAATCAAATCATACACCTAACCCTAACCCTAGGCGGACACCTTATGCTTAACCCCCACCATAACCTGACCCTGACGCTAACTCCAACCGTAACACTGAACCAAAAACAAACAGTAGCCCTAAACTTACTCCCTCAAACTAACTTAAAACCTAACCTAACCTGAAGCCTAACTAAAACCATAGACCTAACCCTAACCCTAGGCGGACACCTGAAGCTCAACCCCAACCCTAACCTGACCCTGACGCTAACTCCAACCATAACAGTTACCCGAAAACTAACAGTAGACCTAAACTTACACCCTCAAACTAAGTTCAAACCTGACCTAACCTGAAGCCTAAATCAAACCATACACCTAACCCTAACCCTAGGCGGACACCTTAAGCTCAACCCCAACCCTAACCTGACCCTGACGCTAACTCCAACCGTAACACTGAACCGAAAACTAACAGTAGCCCTAAACTTAATCCCTCAAACTAAGTTCAAACCTAACCTATCCTGAAGCCTAACTCAAACCATAGACCTAACCTTAACCCTAGGCGGACACCTTAAGCTCAACCCCAAACCTAACCTTACCCTGACGCTTACTCCAACCGTAACAGTTAACCGAAAACTAACAGTAGCACTAAACTGACTCCCTCAAACTAAGTTCAACCTAACCTAACCTGAAGCCTAAATCAAATCATAGATCTAACCCTAACCCTAGGCTGACACCTTACGCTTTACCCCCACCATAACCTGACCCTGACGCTAACTCCAACCGTAACACTGAACCGAAAAATAACAGTAGCCCTAAACTTACTCCCTCAAACTAACTTCAAACCTAAACTAACCTGAACCATAACTGAAACCATGGACATAACCCTAACCCTAGGGGGACACCTTAAGCTCAACCCCAACCCTAGCCTGGCCCTGACGCTAACTCCAAACATAACACATACCCGAAAACTAATAATCGCCCTAAACTTACTCCCTCAAACTAAGTTCAAACCTAACCTAACCTGAAGGCTAAATCAAACCATACACCTAACCCTAACCCTAGGCGGACACCTTAAGCTCAAACCCAACCCTAACCTGACCCTCATGATAAATCCAACCGTAACACTGAACCAAAAACAAACAGTAGCCCTAAACTTACTCCCTCAAACTAACTTCAAACCTAACCTAACCTGAAGCCTAACTGAAACCATAGACCTAACCCTAACCCTAGGCGGACACCTGAAGCTCAACCACAACCCTAACCTGACCCTGACGCTATCTCCAACTGTAACACTGAACCGAAAACTAACAGTAGCCCTAAACTTACTCCCTCAAACTAAGTTCAAACCTAACCTAACCTAAAGCCTAACTCAAACCATAGACCTAACCCTAACCCTAGGCGGACACCTGAAGCTCAACCCCAACCCTAACCTGACCCTGACGCTATCTCCAACCGTAACACTGAACCGAAAACTAAGAGTAGCCCTAAACTTACTCCCTCAAACTAAGTTCAAACCTAACCTAACCTGAAGCCTAACTCAAACCATACACCTAACCCTAACCCTAGACAGACACCTTAAGCTCAACCCCAACCCTAACCTGACCCTGACGCTATCTCCAACCGTAACACTGAACCGAAAACTAACAGTCGCCCTAAACTTACTCCCTCAAACTAAGTTCAAACCTAACCTAACCTGAAACCTAAATCAAACCATACACCTAACCCAAACCCTAGGCGGACACCTTAAGCTCGACCCCAACCCTACCCTGACCCTCACGCTAACACCAACCGAAACACTGAACCGAAAACGAACAGTAGCCCTAAACTTACTCCCTCAAACTAAGTTCAAACCTAACATAACCTGAAGCCTAACTCAAACCACAAACCTAACCCTAACCCTAGGCGGACACCTTATGCTTAACCCCCACCCTAACCTGACCCTGACGCTTACTCTAACCGTAACAGTTAAACGAAAACTAACAGTACCCCTAAACTTACTCCCTCAAACTAAGTTCAAACCTAACCTAACCTGAAGCCTAAATCAAACCATACACCTAACCCTAACCCTAGGCGGACACCTTAAGCTCAACCCCAACCCTAACCTGATATCCAGGCTAACTCCAACCATATCACTGAACCGAAAACTAAGAGTAGTCCTAAACTTACTCGCTCAACCTAAGTTCAAACCTAACCTATCCTGAAGCCTAACTCAAATCATAGACCTAACCCTAACAATAGGCGGACACCTGAAGCTCAACCCCAACACTAACGTGACCCTGACGATATATCCAACCGTAACACTGAACCGAAAAATAACAGTAGCCCTAAACTTACTCACTCAAACTAAGTTCAAACATAACCTAACCTGGAGCCTAAATCAAACCATGGACCTAACCCTAACCCTAGGCGGACACCTTAGGCTTAACCAACACCCTAACCTTACCGTGATGCTTACTCCACCCGTAACAGTTAACCGAAAACTCAGAGTAGCCCTAAACTTATTCCCTCAAACTAAGTTCAAACCTAACCTAACCTGAAGCCTAAATCAAACCATACACCCAACCCTAACCCAAGGCGGACACCTTAAGCTCAACCCCTAACCTAACCTGACCCTCACGCTAACTCCAACCGTAACACTGAACCGAAAACTAACAGTAGCCCTAAACTTACTCCCTCAAACTAAGTTCAAACCTAACCTAACCTGAAGCCTAACTCAACCATAGACCTAACCCTAACGCCAGGCGGACACCTTAAGCTTAACCCCAACCCTAACCTGACCCTGAGGCTAAATCCAAACGTAACACTGAACGGAAAAATAACAGTAGGCCTAAACTTACTCCCTCAAACTAAGTTTAATCCTAACCTAACCTGAAGCCTAAATGAAACCATATACCGACCCCTAACCCTAGGCGGACACCTTATGCTTAACCCCCACCCCAACCTGACCCTGACGTTTACTCCAACCATAACAATTAAACGAAAACTAACAGTAGCCCTAAACTTACTCCCTCAAACTAAGTTCAAACCTAACCTAACCTGAAGCCTAAATCAAACCATACACCTAACCCTAACCCTAGGCGGATACCTTAAGCTCAACCCGAAACCTAACCTTACCCTGACGCTTACTCCAACCGTAACAGTTAACCGAAAACTAACAGTAGCCCTAAACTGTCTCCCTCAAACTAAGTTCAAACCTAACCTAACCTGAAGCTTAAATCAAATCATAGACCTAACCCTAACCCTAAGCGGACACCTTATGCTTAACCCCCACCATAACCTGACCCTGACGCTAACTCCAACCGTAACACTGAACCGAAAACTAACAGTAGCCCTAAACTTACTCCCTCAAACTAACTTCAAACCTAACCTAACCTGAAGCCTAACTGAAACCATAGACCTAACCCTAACCCTAGGCAGACACCTTAAGCTCAACCAAAACCCTAAAATGGCCCTGACGCTAACTCCAACCATAACAGTTACCCGAAAACTAACAGTAGCCCTAAACTTACTCCCTCAAACTAAGTTCAACCCTAACCTCACCTGAAGCCTAACTCAAACCACAGACCTAACCCTAACCCTAGGCGGACACCTTAAGCTCAACCCCAACCCTAACTTGACCCTGACGCTAACTCCAAACGTAACACTGAACCAAAAACTAACAGTAGCCCTAAACTTACTCCCTCAAACTAAGTTCAAACCTAACCTAACCTGAAGCCTAACTCAAACCATAGACCTAACCCTAACCCCAGGAGGACACCTTAAGCTCAACCCCAACCCTAACCTGACCCTCACGCTATCTCCAACCGTAACACTGAACCGAAAACTAACAGTAGCCCTAAATTACTCCCTCAAACTAAGATCAATCCTAACCTAACCTGAAGCCTAAATGAAAGCATAGAACTAACCCTAACCCTAGGCGGACACCCTAAGATCAACCCCAACCCTAACCTGACCCTCACGCTAACTCCAACCATAACACTGAACCGAAAACTAACAGTAGCCCTAAGCTTACTCCCTCAAACTAAGTTCAAACCTAACCTAACCTGAAGCCTAACTCAAAAAATAGACCTAACCCTAACCATAGGCGGACACCTTAAGCTTAACCCCAACCCTAACCTGACCCAGAGGCTAAATCCAACCGTAACCCTGAACCGAAAACTAAGAGTAGCCCTAAACTTACTCCCTCAAACTAAGTTCAATCCTAACCTAACCTGAAGCCTAAATGAAACCAAAGACCTAACCCTAACATTGGCGGACACCTTATGCTTAACCCCCACCCTAACCTGACCCTGACGCTTACTCCAACCGTAAGAGTTAAACGAAAACTAACAGAAGCCCTAAACTTACTCCCTCAAACTAAGTTCAAACCTAACCTAACCTGAAGCCTAAATCAAACCATACACCTAACCCTAACCCTAGGCGGAAACCTTAAGCTCAACCCCAACCCTAACCTGACCCTGACGCTATCTCCAACCGTAACACTGAACCGAAAACTAACAGTGGCCCTAAACTTACTCCCTCAAACTAAGTTCAAACCTAACCTCACCTGAAGCCTAACTCAAACCACAGAACTAACCCTAACCCCAGCCGGACACCTTAAGCTCAACCCCAACCCTAACCTGACCCTCACGCTATCTCCAACCGTAACACTGAACCGAAAACTAACAGTAGACCTAAACTTACTCCCTCAAACTAAGTTCAATCCTAACCTAACCTGAAGCCTAAATGAAACCATAGACCTAACCCTAACCCTAGGCGGACACCTTAAGCTCAACCCCAAACCTAACCTGACCCTGAGGCTAAATCCAACCATAACACTGAACCGAAAACTAAGAGTAGCCCTAAACTTATTCCCTCAAACTAAGTTCAATAATAACCTAACCTGAAGCCTAAATGAAACCATAGACCTAAACCTAACCCTAGGCGGACACCTTATGCTTAACCCGCACCCTAACCTGACCCTGACGCTTACTCAAACCGTAACAGTTAAACGAAAACTAACAGTAGCCCTAAACTTACTCCCTCAAACTAAGTGCAAACCTACCCTAACCTGAAGCCTAAATCAAACCATACACCTAACCCTAACCCTAGGCGGACACCTTCAGCTCAACCCCAAAACTAACCTAACCCTGACGCTTACTCCAACCGTAACAGTTAACCGAAAAATAACAGTAGCCCTAAACTGACTCCCTCCAACTAAGTTCAATCATAACCTAACCTGAAGCCTAAGTGAAACCATAGACCTAACCCTAACCCTAGGCGGACACCTTTAGCTCAACCCCAAACCTAACCTGACCCTCACGCTAACTCCAACCGTAACACTGAACCGAAAACTAACAGTAGCCCTAAACTTACTCCCTCAAACTAACTTCAAACCTAAACTAACCTGAACCCTAACTGAAACCATAGACATAACCCTAACTTTAGGCGGACACCTTAAGCTCAACCCCAACCCTAACCTGACCCTGATGCTATCTCCAACCGTAACACTAACCCGAAAACTAACAGTAGCCCTAAACTTACTACCTCAAACTAATTTCAAACCTAACCTAACCTGAAGCCTAACTCAAACCATAGACCTAACCCTAAGCCTAGGCGGACACCTTAAGTTCAACCCCTACCCTAACCTGACCCTCACGCTAACTCCAACCGTAACACTGAACCGAAAACTAACAGTAGCCCTAAACTTAATCCCTCAAACTAAGTTCAAACCTAAGCTAACCTGAAGCCTAACTCAAACCACAGAACTAACCCTAACCCCAGCCGGACACCTTAAGCTCAACCCCAACCCTAACCTGACCCTCACGCTATCTCCAACCGTAACACTGAACCGAAAACTAACAGTAGCCCTAAACTTACTCCCTCAAACTAAGTTCAATCCTAACCTAACCTGAAGCCTAAATGAAACCATAGACCTAACCCTAACCCTAGGCGGACACCTTAAGCTCAACCCCAAACCTAACCTGACCCTGAGGCTAAATCCAACCATAACACTCAACCGAAAACTAAGAGTAGCCCTAAACTTATTCCCTCAAACTAAGTTCAATAATAACCTAACCTGAAGCCTAAATGAAACCATAGACCTAAACCTAACCCTAGGCGGACACCTTATGCTTAACCCGCACCCTAACCTGACCCTGACGCTTACTCAAACCGTAACAGTTAAACGAAAACTAACAGTAGCCCTAAACTTACTCCCTCAAACTAAGTGCAAACCTACCCTAACCTGAAGCCTAAATCAAACCATACACCTAACCCTAACCCTAGGCGGACACCTTCAGCTCAACCCCAAAACTAACCTAACCCTGACGCTTACTCCAACCGTAACAGTTAACCGAAAAATAACAGTAGCCCTAAACTGACTCCCTCCAACTAAGTTCAATCATAACCTAAGCTGAAGCCTAAGTGAAACCATAGACCTAACCCTAACCCTAGGCGGACACCTTTAGCTCAACCCCAAACCTAACCTGACCCTCACGCTAACTCCAACCGTAACACTGAACCGAAAACTAACAGTAGCCCTAAACTTACTCCCTCAAACTAACTTCAAACCTAAACTAACCTGAACCCTAACTGAAACCATAGACATAACCCTAACCCTAGGCGGACACCTTAAGCTCAACCCCAACCCTAACCTGACCCTGATGCTATCTCCAACCGTAACACTAACCCGAAAACTAACAGTAGCCCTAAACTTACTCCCTCAAACTAATTTCAAACCTAACCTAACCTGAAGCCTAACTCAAACCATAGACCTAACCCTAAGCCTAGGCGGACACCTTAAGTTCAACCCCTACCCTAACCTGACCCTCACGCTAACTCCAACCATAACACTGAACCGAAAACTAACAGTAGCCCTAAACTTAATCCCTCAAACTAAGTTCAAACCTAACCTAACCTGAAGCCTAACTCAAACCATAGACCTAACCCTAACCCTAGGCGGACACCTTAAGCTCAACCCCAAACCTAACCTTACCCTGACGCTTACTCCAACCGTAACAGTTAACCGAAAACTAACAGTAGCACTAAACTGACTCCCTCAAACTAAGTTCAACCTAACCTAACCTGAAGCCTAAATCAAATCATAGACCTAACCCTAACCCTAGGCTGACACCTTATGCTTTACCCCCACCATAACCTGACCCTGACGCTAACTCCAACCGTAACACTGAACCGAAAAATAACAGTAGCCCTAAACTTACTCCCTCAAACTAACTTCAAACCTAAACTAACCTGAACCCTAACTGAAACCATAGACATAACCCTAACCCTTGGCGGACACCTTAAGCTCAACCCCAACCCTAACCTGACCCTCATGATAAATCCAACCGTAATACTGAACCGAAAACTAACAGTAGCCCTAAACTTACTCCCTCAAACTAATTTCAAACCTAACCTAACCTGAAGCCTAACTCAAACCATAGACCTAACCCTAACGCTAGGCGGACACCTGAAGCTCAACCCCAACCCAACCTGACCCTGACACTATCTCCAACCGTGACACTGAACCGAAAACTAACAGTAGCCCTTAACTTACTCCCTCAAACTAAGTGCAAACCTACCCTAACCTGAAGCCTAACTCAAGCCATAGACCTAACCCTAACCCTAGGCGGACACATGAAGCTCAACCCCAACCGTAACCTGGCGCTGACGTTAACCCCAACCAAAACACTGAACAGAAAACTAACAGTAGCCCAAAACTTACTCCCTCAAACTAAGTTCAATCCTAACCTAACCTGAAGCCTAAATCAAACCTTACACCTAACCCTAACCCTAGGCGGACACCTTAAGCTCAACCCCTAACCTAACCTGACCCTCACGCTAACTTCAACCGTGACACTGAACCGAAAACTAACAGTAGCCCTAAACTTACTCCCTCAAACTAAGTTCAAACCTAACCTAACCTGAAGCCTAACTCAAACCACAGAACTAACCCTAACTCCAAGCGGACACCTTAAGCTCAACCCCAACCCTAACCTGACCCTCACGCTATCTCCAACCGTAACACTGAACTGAAAACTACCAGTAGCCCTAAACTTACTCCCTCAAACTAAGTTCAATCCTAACCTAACCTGAAGCCTAAATGAAACCATAGACCTAACCCTAACCCTAGGCGGACACCTTAAGCTCAACCCCAACCCTAACCTGACCCTGAGGCTAAATCCAACAATAACACTGAACCGAAAACTAAGAGCAGCCCTAAACTTACTCCCTCAAACTAAGTTCAATCCTAACCTAACCTGAAGCCTAAATGAAACCATAGACCTAACCCTAACCCTAGGCGGACACCTTTAGCTCAACCCCAAACCTAACCTGACCCTCACGCTAACTCCAACCGTAACACTGAACCGAAAACTAACAGTAGCCCTTAACTAACTCCCTCAAACTAACTTCAAACCTAAACTAACCTGAACCCTAACTGAAACCATAGACATAACCCTAAACCTAGGCGGATACCTTAACCTCAAACACAACCCTAACCTGACCCTGACGCTATCTCCAACCGTAACACTAAACCGAAAACTAACAGTAGCCCTAAACTTACTCCCTCAAACTAAGTTCAAACCTAACCTAACCTGAAGCCTAACTGAAACCATAGACCTAACCCTAACCCTAGGCGGACACCTTAAGCTCAACCCCAACCCTTAAATGGCCCTGACGCTAACTCCAACCATAACAGTTACCCGAAAACTAACAGTAGCCCTAAACTTACTCCCTCAAGCTAAGTTCAAACCTGACCTAACCTGAAGCCTAAATCAAACCATACACCTAACCCTAACCCTAGGCGGACACCTTAAGCTCAACCCCAACCCTAACCTGACCCTGACGCTAACTCCAACCGTAACACTGAACCGAAAACTAACAGTAGCCCTAAACTTAATCCCTCAAACTAAGTTCAAACCTAACCTATCCTGAAGCCTAACTCAAACCATAGACCTAACCCTAACCCTAGGCGGACACCTTAAGCTCAACCCCAAACCTAACCTTACCCTGACGCTTACTCCAACCGTAACAGTTAACCGAAAACTAACAGTAGCACTAAACTGACTCCCTCAAACTAAGTTCAACCTAACCTAACCTGAAGCCTAAATCAAATCATAGACCTAACCCTAACCCTAGGCTGACACCTTACGTTTAACCCCCACCATAACCTGACCCAGACGCTAACTCCAACCGTAACACTGAACCGAAAAATAACAGTAGCCCTAAACTTACTCCCTCAAACTAACTTCAAACCTAAACTAACCTGAACCCTAACAGAAACCATAGACATAACCCTAACCCTAGGGGGACACCTTAAGCTCAACCCCAACCCTAGCCTGGCCCTGACGCTAACTCCAAACATAACACTTACCCGAAAACTAATAATCGCCCTAAACTTACTCCCTCAAACTAAGTTCAAACCTAACCTAACCTGAAGGCTAAATCAAACCATACACCTAACCCTAACCCTAGGCGGACACCTTAAGCTCAATCCCAACCCTAACCTGACCCTCATGATAAATCCAACCGTAATACTGAACCGAAAACTAACAGTAGCCCTAAACTTACTCCCTCAAACTAATTTCAAACCTAACCTAACCTGAAGCCTAACTCAAACCATAGACCTAACCCTACCGCTAGGTGGACACCTGAAGCTCAACCCCAACCCTAACCTGACCCTGACACTATCTCCAACCGTAACACTGAACCGAAAACTAACAGTAACCCTAAACTTACTCCCTCAAACTAAGTTCAAACCTAACCTAACCTGAAGCCTAAATCAAACCATACAAATAACTCTAACCCTAGGCGGAAACCTTAAGCTGAACGTCAACCCTAACCTGACCCTCACGCTAACTCCAACCGTAACAATGACTGAAAACTAAGAGTAGCCCTAAACTTACTCCCTCAAACTAAGTTCAAACCTAACCTAACCTGAAGCCTAACACAAACAATAGACCTAACCCTAACCCTAGGCGGACACCTTAAGCTTAACCCCAACCCTAACCTGACAATGAGGCTAAATCCAACCGTAACACTGAAACGAAAACTAACAGTAACCCTAAACTTACTCCCTCAAACTAAGTTCAAACCTAACCTAACCTAAAGCCTAACTCAAACCATAGACCTAACCCTAACCCTAGGCGGACACCTTAAGCTCAACCCCAACCCTAACCTGACCCTCACGCTGTCTCCAACCGTAACACTGAACCGAAAACTAACAGTAGCCCTAAACTTACTCCCTCAAACTAAGTTCAAACCTAACGTAACCTGAAGCCTAACTCAAACCATAGACCTAACCCTAACCCTAGGCGGACACATGAAGCTCAACCCCAACCCTAACCTGGCCCTGACGTTAACTCCAAAAGAAACACTGAACAGAAAACTAACAGTAGCCCTAAACTTACTCCCTCAAACTAAGTTCAATCCTAACCTAACATGAAGCCTAAATCAAACCATACACCTAACCCTAACCCTAGGCGGACACCTTAAGCTCAACCCCTACCCTAACCTGACCCTCACGCTAACTTCAACCGTGACACTGAACCGAAAACTAACAGTAGCCCTAAACTTACTCCCTCAAACTAAGTTCAAACCTAACCTAACCTGAAGCTTAACTCAAACCATAGACCTAACCCAACCCTAGGCGGACACCTGAAGCTCAACCCCAACCCTAACCTGACCCTGACGCTATCTCCAACCGTAACACTGAACCGGAAACTAATAGTAGCCCTAAACTTACTCCCTCAAACTAAGTTCAAACCTAACCTAACCTGAACCCAAACTCAAACCATAGACCTAACCCTAACCCTAGGCAGACACCTTAAGATCAACCCCAACCCTAACCTGGCCCTGAAGCGAACTCCAACCATAACAGTTACCCGAAAACTAACAGTAGCCCTAAACTTACTCCCTCAAACTAAGTTCAAACCTAACCTAACCTGAAGACTAACTCAAACCATAGAACTAACCTTAACCCTAGGCAGACCCCTTAAGCTCAACCCCAATCCTAACCTGACCCTGACGCTAACTCCAACCATAACACTGAACCGAAAACTAACAGTAGCCCTAATCTTACTCCCTCAAACTAAGTTCAAACCTAACCTAACCTGAAGCCTAACTCAAACGATAGCCGTAACCCTAACCCTAGGCGGACACCTTAAGCTCAACCCCAACCGTAACCTGACCCTCACGCTATCTACAACCGTAACACTGAACCGAAAACTAACAGTAGCCCTAAACTTACTCCCTCAAACTAAGTTCAATCCTAACCTAACCTGAAGCCTAAATGAAACCATAGACCTAACCCTAACCCTAGGCGGACACCTTATGCTTAACCCCCACCAAACCTGACCCTGACGCTTACTCCAAACGTAACAGTTAAACGAAAACTAACAGTATCCCTAAACTTACTCCCTCAAACTAAGTTCAAACCTAACCTAACCTGAAGCCTAAATCAAACCATACACCTAACTCTGAGCCTAGGCGGATACCTTAATTTCAACCCCAAACCTAACCTGACCCAGACGATTACTCCAACCGTAACAGTTAACCGAAAAGTAACAGTAGCCCTAAACTGACTCCCTCAAACTAAGTTCAATCCTAACCTAACCTGAAGCCTAAATCAAATCATACACCTAACCCTAACCCTAGGCGGACACCTTATTCTTAACCCCCACCATAACCTGACCCTGACGCTAACTCCAACCGTAACACTGAACCAAAAGCAAACAGTAGCCCAAAAATTACTCCCTCAAACTAACTTCAAACCTAACCTAACCTGAAGCCTAACTGAAACCATAGACCTAACCCTAACCCTAGGCGGACACCTGAAGCACAACCCCAACGCTAACCTGACCCTGACGCTATCTCCAACCGTAACACTGAACCGAAAACTAACAGTAGCCCTAAACTTACTCCCTCAAACTAAGTTCCAACCTAACCTAACCTAAAGCCTAACTCAAACCATAGACCTAACCCTAACCCTAGGCGGACACCTGAAGCTCAACCCCAACCCTAACCTGACCCTGACGCTATCTCCAACCGTAACACTGAACCGAAAACTAAGAGTAGCCCTAAACTTACTCCCTCAAACTAAGTTCAAAATTAACCTAACCTGAAGCCTAACTCAAACCATAGACCTAACCCTAACCCTAGACAGACACCTTAAGCTCAACCCCAACCCTAACCTGACCCTGATGCTATCTCCAACCGTAACACTGAACCGAAAACTAACCGTCACCCTAAACTTACTCCCTCAAACTAAGTTCAAACCTAACCTAACCTGAAACCTAAATCAAACCATACACCTAACCCTAACCCTAGGCGGATACCTTAAGCTAAACCCCAACCCTATCCTGACCCTCACGCTAACTCCAACCGAAACACTGAACCGAAAACTAACAGTAGCCCTAAACTTACTCCCTCAAACTAAATTCAAACCTAACATAACCTGAAGCCTAACTCAAACCACAAACCTAACCCTAACCCTAGGTGGACAGCTTATGCTTAACCCCCACCCTAACCTGACCCTGACGCTTGCTCCAACCGTAACAGTTAAACGAAAACTAACAGTAGCCCTAAACTTACTCCCTCAAACTAAGTTCAAACCTAACCTAACCTGAAGCCTAAATCAAACCATACACCTAACCCTAACCCTAGGCGGACACCTTAAGCTCAACCCCAACCCTAACCTGACATCCAGGCTAACTCCAACCATATCACTGAACCGAAAACTAAGAGAAGTCCTAAACTTACTCGCTCAAACTAAGTTCAAACCTAACCTAACCTGGAGCCTAAATCAAACCATGGACCTAACCCTAACCCTAGGCGGACACCTTAGGCTTAACCAACACCCTAAACTTACCGTGACGCTTACTACACCCGTAACAGTTAACCGAAAACTAAGAGTAGCCCTAAACTTATTCCCTCAAACTAAGTTCAAACCTAACCTAACCTGAAGACTAAATCAAAACATAGACCTAACCCTAACCCTAGGCGGACACCTTATGCTTAAACCCTACCCTAACCTGACCCTGACGCTTACTCCAACCATAACAATTAACCGAAAACTAACAGTAAACCAAAACTTCCTCCCTCAAACTAAGTTCAAACCTAACCTAACCTGAAGCCTAACTCAAACCATAGACCTAACCCTAACCCTAGGCGGACACCTGAAGCTCAACCCCAACCCTAATCTGACCCTGACGCTATCTCCAACCGTAACACTGAACCGAAAACTAACAGTAGCCCTAAAGTTACTCCCTAAAAACTAAGTTCAAACCTAACCTAACCTGAAGCCTAAATCAAACCATACACCCAACCCTAACCCTCGGCGGACACCTTAAGCTCAACCCCTACCCTAACCTAACCCTCACGCTAACTCCAACCGTAACACTGAACCGAAAACTAACAGTAGCCCTAAACTTACTCCCTCAAACTAAGTTCAAACCTAACCTAACCTGAAGCCTAACTCAAACCATAGACCTAACCCTAACCCCAGGCGGACACCTTAAGCTCAACCCCAACCCTAACCTGACCCTCACGCTATCTCCAACCGTAACACTGAACCGAAAACTAACAGTAGCCCGAAATTACTCCCTCAAACTAAGATCAATCCTAACCTAACCTGAAGCCTAAATGAAACCATAGAACTAACCCTAACCCTAGGCGGACACCCTAAGCTCAACCCCAACCCTAACCTGACCCTCACGCTAACTCCAACCGTAACACTGAACCGAAAACTAACAGTAGCCCTAAGCTTACTCCCTCAAACTAAGTTCAAACCTAACCTAACCTGAAGCCTAACTCAAACAATAGACCTAACCCTAACCATAGGCGGACACCTTAAGCTTAACCCCAACCCTAACCTGACCCTGAGGCTAAATCCAACCGTAACCCTGAACCGAAAACTAAGAGTAGCCCTAAACTTACTCCCTCAAACTAAGTTCAATCCTAACCTAACCTGAAGCCTAAATGAAACCAAAGACCTAACCCTAACATTGGCGGACACCTTATGCTTAACCCCCACCCTAACCTGACCCTGACGCTTACTCCAAACGTAAGAGTTAAACGAAAACTAACAGAAGCCCTAAACTTACTCCCTCAAATTAAGTTCAAACCTAACCTAACCTGAAGCCTAAATCAAACCATACACCTAACCCTAACCCTAGGCGGACACCTTAAGCTCAACCCCAACCCTAACCTGACCCTCACGCTAACTCCAACCGTAACACTGAACCGAAAACTAACAGTAGCCCTAAACTTACTCCCTCAAACTCAGTTAAAACCTAACCTAAGCTGAAGCCTAACTCAAACCATAGACCTAACCCTAACCCTAGGCGGACACCTGAAGCTCAACCCCAACCCTAAGCTGACCTTGACGCTCTCTCCAACCGTAACACTGAACCGAAAACTAACAGTAGCCCTAAATTTACTCCCTCAAACTAAGTTCAAACCTAACCTAATCTGAAGCCTAAATCAAACCATACACCCAACCCTAACCCTAGGCGGACACCTTAAGCTCAACCTCTACCCTAACCTGACCCTCACGCTAACTCCAACGGTAACACTGAACCGAAAACTACCAGTAGCCCTAAACTTACTCCCTCAAACTAAGTTCAATCCTAACATAACCTGAAGCCTAAATGAAACCATAGACCTAACCCTACCCTAGGCAGACACCTTATGCTTAACCCCCACCCTAACCTGGCCCTGACGCTTACTCCAACCGTAACATTTAAACGAAAACTAACAGTAGCCCTAAACTTACTCCCTCAAACTAAGTTCAAACCTAACCTAACCTGAAGCCTAAATCAAACCATACACCTAACCCTAACCCTAGGCGGATACCTTAAGCTCAACCCCAAACCTAACCTGACCCTGACGCTTACTCCAACCGTAAAAGTTAACCGAAAACTAGCAGTAGTCCTAAACTGACTCCCTCAAACTAAGTTCAAACCTAACCTAACCTGAAGCTTAAATCAAATCATAGACCTAACCCTAACCCTAGGCGGACACCTTATGCTTAACCCCCACCATAACCTGACCCTGACGCTAACTCCAACCGTAACACTGAACCGAAAACTAACAGTAGCCCTAAACTTACTCCTTCAAACTAACTTCAAACCTAACCTAACCTGAAGCCTAAATCAAACCATACACCTAACCCTAACCCTAGGCGGACACCTTAAGCTCAACCCCAACCCTAAAATGGCCCTGACGCGAACTCCAACCATAACAGTTACTCGAAAACTAAGAGTCGACCTAAACTTACTCCCTCAAACTAAGTTCAAACCTAACCTAACCTGAAGCCTAACTCAAACCATACACCTAACCCTAACCCTAGGCGGACACCTTAAGCTCAACCACAACCCTAACATTGCCCTGATGCTAACTCCAACCAAAACAGTTACCCGAAAACTAACAGTAGCCCTAAACTTACTCCCTCAAACTAAGTTCAAACCTAACCTAACCTGAAGCCTAACTCAAACCATAGACCTAACCCTAATCCTAGGCGGACACCTTAAGCTCAACCCCAACCGTAACCTGACCCTCACGCTATCTCCAACCGTAACACTGAACCAAAAACTAACAGTAGCCCTAAACTTACTCCCTCAAACTAAGTTCAATCCTAACCTAACCTGAAGCCTAAATCAAACCATACACCTAACCCTAACCCTAGGCGGACACCTTAAGCTCAACCCCAACCCTAACCTGACCCTCACGCTAACTCCAACCATAACACTTAACCGAAAACTAACAGTAACCCTAAACTTACTCCCTCAAACTAAGTTCAAACCTAACCTAACCTGAAGCCTAACTCAAACCATAGACCTATCCCTAACCATAGGCGGACACCTTAAGCTCAACCCCAACCCTAACATGGCCCTGATGCTAACTCCAACCATAACAGTTACCCGAAAACTAACAGTAGCCCTAAACTTACTCCCTCAAACTAAGTTCAATCCTAACCTAACCTGAAGCCTAACTCAAACCATAGACCTAACCGTAACCCTAGGCCGACACCTTAATCTCAACCCTAACCGTAACCTTGCCCTCACGCTATCTCCAACCGTAACACTGCACCGAAAACTAACAGTAGCCGTAAACTTACTCCCTCAAACTAAGTTCAATCCTAACCTAACCTGAAGCCTAAATGAAACCATACACCTAACCCTAACCCTAGGCGGACACCTTAAGCTCAACCCCAACCCTAACCTGACCCTCACGCTAACTCCAACCGTAACACTGAACCGAAAACTAACAGTAGCCCTAAACTTACTCCCTCAAACTAAGTTCAAACCTAACCTAACCTGAATCCTAACTCAAACAATAGACCTAACCCTAACCCTAGGCGGACACCTTATGCTTAACCCCCACCCTAACCTGACCCTGACGCATACTCCAACCGCAACAGTTAAACAAAAACTAACAGTAGCCCTAAACTTACTCCCTCAAACTAAGTTTAAACCTAACCTAACCTGAAGCCTAAATCAAACCATACACCTAACCGTAACCCTAGGCGGACACCTTCAGCTCAACCCCAAACCTATCCTGACCCTGAGGCTTACGCCAAACGTAACGGTTAACCGAAAACTAAGAGTAGCCCTAAACTGACTCCCTCAAACTAAGTTCAAACCTAACCTAACCTGAAGCCTAAATCATATCATAGACCTATCCCTAACCCTAGGCGGACACCTTATGCTTAACCCCCACCATAACCTGACCCTGACGCTAAATCCAACCGTAACACTGAACCGAAAACTAACAGTAGCCCTAAACTTACTCCCTCAAACTAACTTCAAACCTAAACTAACCTGAAGCCTAACTGAAACCAAAGACCTTACCCTAACCCTAGGCGGACACCTTAAGCTCAACCCCAACCCTATCCTGACCCTGACGCTAACTCCAACCATAACACTGAACCGAAAACTAACAGTAGCCCTAAACTTACTCCCTCAAACTAAGTTCAAACCTAACCTAACCTGAAGCCTAACTCAAACCACAAACCTAACCCTAACCCTAGGCGGACACCTTATGCTTAACCCCCACCCTAACCTGACCCTGACGCTTACTCCAACCGTAACAGTTAAACGAAAACTAACAGTAGCCCTAAAATTACTCCCTCAAACTAAGTTCAAACCTAACCTAACCTGAAGCGTAAATCAAACCATAGACCTAACCCTAACCCTAGGCGGACACCTTAGGCTCAACCCCAACCCTAACCTGCCATCCACGCTAACTCCAACCGAATCACTGAACCGAAAACTAAGAGTAGCCCTAAACTTACTCGCTCAAACTAAGTTCAAACCTAACCTACCCTGAAGCCTAACTCAAATCATAGACCTAACCCTAACAAGAGGCGGACACCTGAAGCTCAACCCCATCCCTAACCAGACCCTGACGCTATCTCCAACCAGAACACTGAACCGAAAACTAACAGTAGCCCTAAACTTACTCCCTCAAACTAAGTTCAAACCTAACCTAACCTAAAGCCTAAATCAAACCATACACCTAACCCTAACCCTAGGTGGACACCTGTAGCTCAACCTCAACCCTAACCTGACCCTCACGCTAAGTCCAACCGTAACACTGAACCGAAAACTAACAGTAGCCCTAAACTTACTCCCTCAAACTAAGTTCAAACCTAACCTATCCTGAAGCCTAACTCAAACAATAGACCTAACCCTAACCCTAGGCGGACACCTTAAGCTTAACCCCAACACTAACCTGACCCTGAGGCTAATTCCAACCGTAACACTGAACCGAAAACTAACAGTAACCCTAAACTTACTCCCTCAAACTAAGTTCAAACCTAACCTAACCTGAAGCCTAACTCAAACCATAGACCTAACCCTAACCCTAGGCGGACACCTGAAGCTCAACCCCAACCCTAACCTGACCCTGACGCTATCTACAACCGTAACACTGAACCGAAAACTAACAGTAGCCCTAAACTTACTCCCTCAAACTAAGTTCAAACCTAACCTAACTTGAAGCCTAACTCAAATCGTAGACTTACCCTAACCCTAGGCGGACACCTTAAGCTCAACCCCAACCCTAACCTGGCCCTGACGCTAACTCCAACCATAACAGTTACCCGAAAACTAACAAGAGACCTAAACTTAGTCCCTCAATCTACGTTCAAACCTAACCTAACCTGAAGCCTAAATCAAACCATACACCTAACCCTAACCCTAGGCGGACACCTTAAGCTCAACCCCTACCCTAACCTGACCCTCACGCTAACTCCAACCGTGACACTGAACCGAAAACTAACAGTAGCCCTAAACTTACTTCCTCAAACTAATTTCAAACCTAACCTAACCTGAAGCCTAACTCAAACCATAGACATAACCCTAATCACAGGCGGACACCTGAAGCTCAACCCCAACTCTAACCTGACCCTGACGCTATCTCCAACCGTAACAACGAACCAAAAACTAACAGTAGCCCTAAACTTACTCCCTCAAACTAAGTTCAAACCTCACCTAACCTGAAGCCTAACTCAAACCATAGAACTAACCCTAACCCTAGGCTGACACCTTAAGCTCAACCCCAACCCTAACCTGACCCTCACGCTAACTCCAACCGTAACACTGAACCGAAAACTAACAGTAGCCCTAAACTTACTCCCTCAAACTAAGTTCAAACCTAACCTAACCTGAAGCCTAACTCAAACCATAGACCTAACCCTAACCCTAGGCGGACACCTTAAGCTCAATCCCAACCCTAACCTGACCCTGACGCTATCTCCAACGGTAACACTGAACCGAAAACTAACAGTAGCCCTAAACTTACTCCCTCAAACTAAGTTCAATGCTAACCTAACCTGAAGCCTAAATGAAACCATAGACCTAAACCAAGCCCTAGGCGGACACCTTTAGCTCAACCCCAAACCTAACCTGACCCTCACGCTAACTCCAACCGTAACACTGAACCGAAAACTAACAGTAGCCCTAAACTTACTCCCTCAAACTAAGTTCAAACCTAACCTAACCTGAAGCCTAACTCAAACAGTAGACCTAACCCTAACCCTAGGCAGACACCTTAAGCTTAACCCCAACCCTAACCTGACCCTGAGGCAAAATCCAACCGTAACACTGAACCGAAAACTAACAGTAGCCCTAAACTTACTCCCTCAAACTAAGTTCAAACCTAACCTAACCTGAAGCCTAACTCAAACAGTAGACCTAACCCTAACCCTAGGCAGACACCTTATGCTTAACCCCCACCATAACCTGACCCTGACGCTAAATCCAACCGTAACACTGAACCGAAAACTAACAGTAGCCCTAAACTTACTCCCTCAAACTAACTTCAAACCTAACCTAACCTAAAGCCTAACTGAAACCAAAGACCTTACCCTAACCCTAGGCGGACACCTTCAGCCCAACCCCAACCTTAAAATGGCACTGACGCTAACTCCAACCATAACAGTTACCCGAAAACTAACAGTAGACCTAAACTTACTCCCTCAAACTAAGTTCAAACCTAACATAACCTGAAGCCTAAATCAAACCATACACCTAACCCTAACACTAGGCGGACACCTGAAGCTCAACCCCAACCCTAACCTGGACCTGACGCTAACTCCAACCGTAACAGTTAAGCGAAAACTAACAGTACCCCTAAACTTACTCCCTCAAACTAAGTTCAAACCTAACCTAACCTGAAGCCTAAATCAAACCATACACCTAACCCTAACCCTAGGCGGACACCTTAAGCTCAACCCCTACCCTAACCTGACCCTCACGCTAACTCCAACCGAAACACTGAACCAAAAACAAACAGTAGCCCTAAAATTACTCCCTCAAACTAAGTTCAAAACTAACCTAACCTGAAGCCTAACTCAAACCATAGACCTAACCCTAACCCTAGGTGGACACCTGAAGCTCAACGCCAACCCTAACCTGACCATGACTCTTACTCCAACCGTAACACTGAACCGAAAACTAACAGTAGCCCTAAACTTACTCCCTCAAACTAAGTTCAAACCTAACCTAACCTGAAGCCTAACTCAAACAATACACCTAACCCTAACCCTAGGTGGACACCTGAAGCTCAACCTCAACCCTAACCTGACCTTCACGCTAAGTCCAACCATAACACTGAACAGAAAACTAACAGTAGCCCTAAACTTACTCCCTCAAACTAAGTTCAAACCTAACCTAACCTGAAGCCTAACTCAAACAATAGACCTAACCCTAACCCTAGGCGGACACCTTAAGCTTAACCCAACCCTAACCTGACTCTGAGGCTAATTCCAACCGTAACACTGAACCGAAAACTAACAGTAGCCCTAAACTTACTCCCTCAAACTAAGTTCAAACCTAACCTAACCTGAAGCCTAACTCAAACCATAGACCTAACCCTAACCCTAGGTGGACACCTTAAGCTCAACCCCAACCCTAACCTGGCCCTGACGCTAACTCCAACCATAAGAGTTACCCGAAAACTAACAGTCGCCCTAAACTTACTCCCTCAAACTAAGTTCAAACCTAACCTAACCTGAATCATAAATCAAACCATACACCTAACCCTAACCCTAGGCGGACACCTTAAGCTCAACCCCAACCCTAACCTGACCCTCACGCTAACTCCAACCGTAACACTAAACCGAAAACTAACATTAGCTCTAAACTTACTCCCTCAAACTAAGTTCAAGCCTAACCTAACCTGAAGCCTAAATCAAACCATAGACCTAACCATAACCCAAGGCGGACACCTGAAGCTCAACCCTAACCCTAACCTGACCCTGAGGCTATCTCCAACCGTAACACTGAACCGAAAACTAACAGTAGCCCTAAACTTACTCCCTCAAACTAAGTTCAAACCTAACCTAACCTGAAGCCTAACTCAAACCATACACCTAACCCTAACCCTAGGCGGACACCTTAAGCTCAACCCCAACCCTAACCTGACCCTCACGCTAACTCCAACCGTAACACTGAACCGAAAACTAACAGTAACCCTAAACTTACTCCCTCAAACTAACTTCAAACCTAACCTAACCTGAAGCCTAACTCAAACCATACACATAACCCTAACACTAGGCGGACACCATAAGCTCTACCCCAAACCTAACCTGACCCTGACGCTTACTCCAACCGTAACAGTTAACCGAAAACTAACAGTAGCCCTAAACTGACTCCCTCAAACTAAGTTCAAACCTAACCTAACCTGAAGCCTAAATCAAACCATACACCTAGTCCTAACCCTAGGCGGACACCTGAAGCTCAACCCCAACCCTAACCTGGACCTGACGATAAATCCAACCGTAACAGTTAAGCGAAAACTAACAGTACCCCTAAACTTACTCCCTCAAACTAAGTTCAAACCTAACCTAACCTGAAGCCTAAATCAAACCATACACCTAACCCTAACCCTAGGCGGACACCTTAAGCTCAACCCCTACCCTAACCTGACCCTCACGCTAACTCCAACCGAAACACTGAACCAAAAACAAACAGTAGCCCTAAACTTACTCCCTCAAACTAAGTTCAAAACTAACCTAACCTGAAGCCTAACTCAAACCATAGACCTAACCCTAACCCTAGGTGGACACCTGAAGCTCAACCCCAACCCTAACCTGACCATGACTCTTACTCCAAACGTAACACTGAACCGAAAACTAACAGTAGCCCTAAACTTACTCCCTCAAACTAAGTTCAAACCTAACCTAACCTGAAGCCTAACTCAAACCATAGACCTAACCCTAACCCTAGGCGGACACCTTAAGCTCAACCCCAACCCTAACCTGTCCCTCACGCTAACTCCAACCGTAACACTGAACCGAAAACTAACATTAACCCTAAACTTACTCCCTCAAACTAATTTCAAACCTAACCTAACCTGAAGCCTAACTCAAACCACAGACCTAACCCTAACACTAGGCGGACACCTGAAGCTCAACCCCAACCCTAACCTGACCCTGACGCTATCTCCAACCGTAACACTGAACCGAAAACTAACAGTAGCCCTAAACTTACTCCCTCAAACTAAGTTCAAACCTAACCTAACCTGAAGCCTAAATCAAACCATACACCTAACGCTAACCCTAGGCGGACACCTGAAGCTCAACCCCAAACCTAACCTGACCCTGACGCTATCTCCAACCGAAACACTGAACCGAAAACTAACAGTAGCCCTAAACTTACTCCGTCAAACTAAGTTCAAACCTAACCTAACCTGAAGCCTAACTCAAACCATAGACCTAACCCTAACCCTTGGCGGACACCTTAAGCTCAACCCCAATCCTAAAATGGCCCTGACGCTACTCCAACCATAACAGTTACCCGAAAACTAACAGTAGCCCTAAGCTTACTCCCTCACACTAAGTTCAAACCTAACCTAACCTGAAGCCAAAATCAAACCATACACTTAACCCTAATCCTAGGCGGACACCTTAAGCTCAACCCCAACCCTAACCTGACCATCACGCTAAATCCAACCTTAACACTGAACTGAAAACTAACAGTAGCCCTAAACTTACTCCCTAAAACTAAGTTCAAACCTAACCTAACCTGAAGGCTAACTCAAACCATAGACCTAACCCTAACCCTAGGCGGACACCTTAAGCTCAACCCCAAACCTAACCTGGCCCTGACGCTAACTCCAACCATAACAGTTACCCGAAAACTAACAGTAGCCCTAAACTTACTCCCTCAAACTAACTTCAAACCTAACCGAACCTGAAGCCTAAGTCAAACCATACACCTAACTCTAACCCTAGGCGGACACCTTAAGCTCAACCCCTACTCTAACCTGACCCTCACGCTTACCTCAACTGTAACAGTTAACCGAAAACTAACAGTAGCCCTAAACTTACTCTCTCAAACTAACTGCAAACCTTACCTAACCTGAAGCCTAAATCAAACCATACACCTAACCCTAACCCTAGGCGGACACCTTAAGCTCAACGCCTACCCTAAACTGACCCTCACGCTAACTCCAACCGAAACACTGAACTGAAAACAAACAGTAGCCCTAAACTTACTCCCTCAAACTAAGTTCAAACCTAACCTAACCTGAAGCCTAACTCAAACCATAGACCTAACCCTAACCCTAGGCGGACACCTGAAGCTCAACTCCAACCCTAACCTGACCCTGACGCTAACTCCAACCGTAACCCTGAACCGAAAACTAACAGTAGCCCTAAACTTACTCCCTCAAACTAAGTTCAAACCTAACCTAACCTGAAGCCTAACTCAAAACATAGACCTAACCCCAAACCTAGGCGGACACCTTAAGCTCAACCCCAACCCTAACCTGACCCTGACGCTATCTCCAACCGTAACACTGAACCGAAAACTAACAGTAGCCCTAAACTTACTCCCTCAAACTAAGTTCAAACCTAACCTAACCTGAAGCCTAACTCAAACCATAGACCTAACCCTAACCCTAGGCGGACACCTTAAGCTCAACGCCAACCCTAACCTGGCCATGACGCTAACTCCAACCATAACATTTACCCGAAAACTAACAGTAGCCCTAAACTTACTCCCTCAAACTAAGTTCAAACCTAACCTAACCTGAAGCCTAAATCAAACCATACACCTAACTCTAACCCTAGGCGGACACCTTAAGTTCAACCCCTACCCTAACCTGACCCTCACTCTTACTCCAACTGTAACAGTTAACCGAAAACTAACAGTAACCCTAAACTTACTCCCTCAAACAAAGTTCAAACCTAACCTAACCTGAAGCCTAAATCAAACCATACACCTAACCCTAACCCTAGGCGGACACCTGTAGCTCAACCCCAACCCTAACCTGACCCTGACGCTATCTCCAACCGTAACATTGAACCAAAAACTAACAGTAGCCCTAAACTTACTCCCTCAAACTAAGTTCAAACCTAACCTAACCTGAAGCCTAACTCAAACCATAGACCTAACCCTAACCCTTGGCGGACACCTTAAGCTCAACCCCAATCCTAAAATGGCCCTGACGATAACTCCAACCATAACAGTTACCCGAAAACTAACAGTAGCCCTAAACTTACTCCCTCAAACTAAGTTCAAACCTAACCTAACCTGAAGCCTAAATCAAACAATACACCTAACTCTAACCCTAGGCGGACACCTTAAGCTCAACCCCAACCCTAACCTGACCCTCACGCTAACTCCAACCGTAACACTGAACCGAAACCTAACAGTAGCCCTAAACTTACTCCCTCAAACTAATTTCAAACCTAACCTAACCTGAAGCCTAACTCAAACCATAGACCTAACCCTAACCCTAGGCGGACACCTGAAGCTCAACCCCAACCCTAACCTGACCCGGACGCTAACTCCAACCGTAACACTGAACCGAAAACTAACAGTAGCCCTAAACTTACTCCCTAAAACTAAGTTCAAACCTAACCTAACCTGAAGGCTAACTCAAACCAGAGACCTAACCCTAACCCTAGGCGGACACCTTAAGCTCAACCCCAACCCTAACCTGGCCCTGACACTAACTCCAACCATAACCGTTACCCGAAAACTAACAGTAGCCCTAAACTTACTCCCTCAAACTAACTTCAAACCTAACCGAACCTGAAGCCTAAGTCAAACCATACACCTAACTCTAACCCTAGGCGGACACCTTAAGCTCAACCCCTACCCTAACCTGACCCTCACGCTTACCTCAACTGTAACAGTTAACCGAAAACTAACAGTAGCCCTAAACTTACTCTCTCAAACTAACTGCAAACCTAACCTAACCTGAAGCCTAAATCAAACCATACACCTAACCCTAACCCTAGGCGGACACCTTAAGCTCAACGCCTACCCTAACCTGACCCTCACGCTAACTCCAACCGAAACACTGAACTGAAAACAAACAGTAGCCCTAAACTTACTCCCTCAAACTAAGTTCAAACCTAACCTAACCTGAAGCCTAACTCAAACCATAGACCTAACCCTAACCCTAGGCAGACACCTGAAGCTCAACTGCAACCCTAACCTGACCCTGACGCTAATTCCAACCGTAACCCTGAACCGAAAACTAACAGTAGCCCTAAACTTACTCCCTCAAACTAAGTTCAAACCTAACCTAACCTGAAGCCTAACTCAAACCATAGACCTAACCCCAAACCTAGGCGGACACCTTAAGCTCAACCCCAACCCTAACCTGACCCTGACGCTATCTCCAACCGTAACACTGAACCGAAAACTAACAGTAGCCCTAAACTTACTCCCTCAAACTAAGTTCAAACCTAACCTAACCTGAAGCCTAACTCAAACCATAGACCTAACCCTAACCCTAGGCGGACACCTTAAGCTCAACGCCAACCCTAACCTGGCCATGACGCTAACTCCAACCATAACATTTACCCGAAAACTAACAGTAGCCCTAAACTTACTCCCTCAAACTAAGTTCAAACCTAACCTAACCTGAAGCCTAAATCAAACCATACACCTAACTCTAACCCTAGGCGGACACCTTAAGTTCAACCCCTACCCTAACCTGACCCTCACTCTTACTCCAACTGTAACAGTTAACCGAAAACTAACAGTAGCCCTAAACTTACTCCCTCAAACAAAGTTCAAACCTAACCTAACCTGAAGCCTAAATCAAACCATACACCTAACCCTAACCCTAGGCGGACACCTGTAGCTCAACCCCAACCCTAACCTGACCCTGACGCTATCTCCAACCGTAACACTGAACCAAAAACTAATAGTAGCCCTAAACTTACTCCCTCAAACTAAGTTCAAACCTAACCTAACCTGAAGCCTAACTCAAACCATAGACCTAACCCTAACCCTTGGCGGACACCTTAAGCTCAACCCCAATCCTAAAATGGCCCTGACGATAACTCCAACCATAACAGTTACCCGAAAACTAACAGTAGCCCTAAACTTACTCCCTCAAACTAAGTTCAAACCTAACCTAACCTGAAGCCTAAATCAAACAATACACCTAACTCTAACCCTAGGCGGACACCTTAAGCTCAACCCCAACCCTAACCTGACCCTCACGCTAACTCCAACCGTAACACTGAACCGAAACCTAACAGTAGCCATAAACTTACTCCCTCAAACTAATTTCAAACCTAACCTAACCTGAAGCCTAACTCAAACCATAGACCTAACCCTAACCCTAGGCGGACACCTGAAGCTCAACCCCAACCCTAACCTGACCCGGACGCTAACTCCAACCGTAACACTGAACCGAAAACTAACAGTAGCCCTAAACTTACTCCCTCAAACTAAGTTCAAACCTAACCTAACCTGAAGCCTAACTCAAACCAGAGACCTAACCCTAACCCTAGGCGGACACCTTAAGCTCAACCCCAACCCTAACCTGGCCCTGACGCTAACTCCAACCATAACAGTTACCCGAAAATTAACAGTCGCCCTAAACTTACTCCCTCAAACTAAGTTCAAACCTAACCTAACCTGAAGCCTAACTCAAACCATAGACCTAACCCTAACCCTAGGCGGACACCTGAAGCTCAACCCCAACCCTAACCTGACCCTGACGCTATCTCCAACCGTAACACTGAACCGAAAACTAACAGTAGCCCTAAACTACTCCCTCAAACTAAGTTCAAACCTAACCTAACCTGAAGCCTTAATCAAATCATACACCTAACCCTAACCCTAGGCGGACACCTTAAGCTCAACCCCTACCCTAACCTGACCCTCACGCTTACTCCAACTGTAACAGTTAACCGAAAAATAACAGTAGCCCTAAACTTACTCCCTCAAACTAACTTCAAACCTAACCTAACCTGAAGCCTAAATCAAACCATACACCTAACCATAACACTAGGCGGACACCATTAGCTTAACGCCAACCCTAACCTGGACCTGACGCTAACTCCAACCGTAACAGTTACCCGAAAACTAACAGTAGCCCTAAACTTACTCCCTCAAACAAAGTTCAAACCTAACCTAACCTGAAGCCTAAATCAAACCATACACCTAACCCTAACCCTAGGCGGACACCTTAAGCTCAACCCCAACCCTAACCTGACCCTCACGCTAACTCCAACCGTAACACTGAACCGAAAACTAACATTAGCCCTAAACTTACTCCCTCAAACTAATTTCAAACCTAACCTAACCTGAAGCCTAACTCAAACCAAAGACCTAACCCTAACCCTAGGCGGACACCTGAAGCTCAACCCCAACCCTAACCTGACCCTGAAGCTATCTCCAACCGTAACACTGAACCAAAAACTAACAGTAGCCCTAAACTTACTCCATCAAACTAAGTTCAAACCTAACCTAACCTGAAGCCTAAATCAAACCATACACCTAACCCTAACCCTAGGCGGACACCTTAAGCTCAACACCAACCCTAACCTGACCCACACGCTAACTCCAACCGTAACACTGAACCGAAAACTAACAGTAACCCTAAACTTACTCCCTCAAACTAAGTTCAAACAAAACCTAACCTTAAGCCTAACTCAAACCTTAGACCTAACCCTAACCATTGGCGGACACCATAAGCTCAACCCCAATCCTAAAATGGCCCTGACACTAACTCCAACCATAACAGTTACCCGAAAACTAACAGTAGCCCTAAACTTACTCCCTCAAACTAAGTTCAAACCTAAACTAACCTGAAGCCTAAATCAAACCATACACCTAACCCTAACCCTAGGCGGACACCTTAAGCTCAACCCCAACCCTAACCTGACCCTCAAGCTAAATCCAACCGTAACACTGAACTGAAAACTAACAGTAGCCCTAAACTTACTCCCTCAAACTAAGTTCAAACCTAACCTAACCTGAAGCCTAAATCAAACCATAGACCTAACCCTAACCCTAGGCGGACAACTGAAGCTCAACCACAACCCTAACCTGACCCTGACGCTATCTCCAACCGTAACACTGAACCGAAAACTAACAGTAGCCCTAAACTTACTCCCTCAAACTAAGTTCAAACCTAACCTAACCTGAAGCCTAACACAAACCATAGACCTAACCCTAACCCTAGGCGGACACCTTAAGCTCAACCCCAACCCTAACCTGGCCCTGACGCTAACTCCAACCATAACAGTTACCCGAAAACTAACAGTAGCGCTAAACTTACTCCCTCAAACTAAGTTCAAACCTAACCTAACCTGAAGCCTAAATCAAACCATACACCTAACCCTAACCCTAGGCGGACACCTTAAGCTCAACACCAACCCTAACCTGACCCACACGCTAACTCCAACCGTAACACTGAACCGAAAACTAACAGTAGCCCTAAACTTACTCCCTCAAACTAAGTTCAAACCTAACCTAACCTGAAGCCTAACTCAAACCATAGATCTAACCCTAACCCTAGGCGGACACCTTAAGCTCAACCCCAACCCTAACCTGGCCCTGACGCTAACTCCTACCATAACAGTTACCCGAAAACTAACACTAGCCCTAAACTTACTCCCTCAAACTAACTTCAAACCTAACCTAACCTGAAGCCTAACTCAAACCATAGACCTAACCCTAACCCTAGGCGGACACCTGAAGCTCAACCCCAACCCTAACCTGACCCTGAAGCTATCTCCAACCGTAACACTGAACCGAAAACTAACTGTAGCCCTAAACTTACTCCCTCAAACTAAGTTCAAACCTAACCTAACCTGAGGCCTAAATCAAACCATACACCTAACCCTAACATTAGGCGGACACCTTAAGCTCAACCCCAACCCTAACCTGACCCTCACGCTAAATCCAACCGTAACACTGAACCGAAAACTAACAGTAGCCCTAAACTTACTCCCTCAAAATAAGTTGAAACCTATCCTAACCTGAAGCCTAACTCAAACCATAGACCTAACCCTAACACTAGGCGGACACCTGAAGCTCAACCCCAACCTTAACCTGACCCTGACGCTATCTCCAACCGTAACACTGAACCGAAAACGAACAGTAGTCCTAAACTTACTCCCTCAAACTAAGTTCTATCCTAACCTAACCTGAAGCCTAACTCAAACCATAGACCTAACCCTAACCCTAGGCGGACACCTTAAGCTCAACCCCAAACCTAACCTGCCCCTGACGCTAACTCCAACCATAACAGTTACCCGAAAACTAACAGTCGCCCTAAACTTACTCCCTCAAACTAAGTTCAAACCTAACCTAACCTGAAGGGTAAATCAAACCATACACCTAACCCTAACCCTAGGCGGACACCTTAAGCTCAACCCCAACTTCAACTTGACCCTCACGCTAACTCCAACCGTAACACTGAACCGAAAACTAATATTAGCCCTAAACTTATTCCCTCAAACTAATTTCAAATCTGACCTAACCTGAAGCCTAACTCAAATCATAGACATATCCCTAACCCTAGGCGGACACCTGAAGCTAAACCCCAACCCTAACCTGACCCTGACGCTATCTCCAACCGTAACACTGAACCGAAAACTAACAGTAGCCCTAAACTACTCCCTCAAACTAAGTTCAAACCTAACCTAACCTGAAGCCTTAATCAAATCATACACCTAACCCTAACCCTAGGAGGACACCTTAAGCTCAACCCCTACCCTAACCTGACCCTCACGCTTACTCCAACTGTAACAGTTAACCGAAAACTAACAGTAGCCCTAAAATTACTCCCTCAAACTAACTTCAAACCTAACCTAACCTGAAGCCTAAATCAAACCATACACGTAACCATAACACTAGGCGGACACCATTAGCTCAACGCCAACCCTAACCTGGACCTGACGCTAACTCCAACCGTAACAGTTACCCGAAAACTAACAGTACCCTAAACTTACTCCCTCAAACAAAGTTCAAACCTAACCTAACATGAAGCCTAAATCAAACCATACACCTAACCCTAACCCTAGGCGGACACCTTAAGCTCAACCCCAATCCTAACCTGACCCTCACGCTAACGCCAACCGTAACACTTAACCGAAAACTAACATTAGCCCTAAACTTACTCCCTCAAACTAATTTCAAACCTAACCTAACCTGAAGCCTAACTCAAACCACAGACCTAACCCTAACACTAGGCGGACACCTGAAGCTCAACCCCAACCCTAACCTGACCCTGACGCTATCTCCAACCGTAACACTGAACCGAAAACTAACAGTAGCCCTAAACTTACTCCCTCAAACTAAGTTCAAACCTAACGTAACCTGAAGCCTAAATCAAACCATACACCTAACGCTAACCCTAGGCGGACACCTGAAGCTCAACCCCAAACCTAACCTGACCCTGACGCTATCTCCAACCGAAACACTGAACCGAAAACTAACAGTAGCCCTAAACTTACTCCGTCAAACTAAGTTCAAACCTAACCTAACCTGAAGCCTAACTCAAACCATAGACCTAACCCTAACCCTTGGCGGACACCTTAAGCTCAACCCCAATCCTAAAATGGCCCTGACGCTACTCCAACCATAACAGTTACCCGAAAACTAACAGTAGCCCTAAGCTTACTCCCTCACACTAAGTTCAAACCTAACCTAACCTGAAGCCAAAATCAAACCATACACTTAACCCTAATCCTAGGCGGACACCTTAAGCTCAACCCCAACCCTAACCTGACCATCACGCTAAATCCAACCTTAACACTGAACTGAAAACTAACAGTAGCCCTAAACTTACTCCCTAAAACTAAGTTCAAACCTAACCTAACCTGAAGGCTAACTCAAACCATAGACCTAACCCTAACCCAAGGCGGACACCTTAAGCTCAACCCCAAACCTAACCTGGCCCTGACGCTAACTCCAACCATAACAGTTACCCGAAAACTAACAGTAGCCCTAAACTTACTCCCTCAAACTAACTTCAAACCTAACCGAACCTGAAGCCTAAGTCAAACCATACACCTAAATCTAACCCTAGGCGGACACCTTAAGCTCAACCCCTACCCTAACCTGACCCTCACGCTTACCTCAACTGTAACAGTTAACCGAAAACTAACAGTAGCCCTAAACTTACTCTCTCAAACTAACTGCAAACCTTACCTAACCTGAAGCCTAAATCAAACCATACACCTAACCCTAACCCTAGGCGGACACCTTAAGCTCAACGCCTACCCTAACCTGACCCTCACGCTAACTCCAACCGAAACACTGAACTGAAAACAAACAGTAGCCCTAAACTTACTCCCTCAAACTAAGTTCAAACCTAACCTAACCTGAAGCCTAACTCAAACCATAGACCTAACCCTAACCCTAGGCGGACACCTGAAGCTCAACTCCAACCCTAACCTGACCCTGACGCTAACTCCAACCGTAACCCTGAACCGAAAACTAACAGTAGCCCTAAACTTACTCCCTCAAACTAAGTTCAAACCTAACCTAACCTGAAGCCTAACTCAAACCATAGACCTAACCCCAAACCTAGGCGGACACCTTAAGCTCAACCCCAACCCTAACCTGACCCTGACGCTATCTCCAACCGTAACACTGAACCGAAAACTAACAGTAGCCCTAAACTTACTCCCTCAAACTAAGTTCAAACCTAACCTAACCTGAAGCCTAACTCAAACCATAGACCTAACCCTAACCCTAGGCGGACACCTTAAGCTCAACGCCAACCCTAACCTGGCCATGACGCTAACTCCAACCATAACATTTACCCGAAAACTAACAGTAGCCCTAAACTTACTCCCTCAAACTAAGTTCAAACCTAACCTAACCTGAAGCCTAAATCAAACCATACACCTAACTCTAACCCTAGGCGGACACCTTAAGTTCAACCCCTACCCTAACCTGACCCTCACTCTTACTCCAACTGTAACAGTTAACCGAAAACTAACAGTAGCCCTAAACTTACTCCCTCATACAAAGTTCAAACCTAACCTAACCTGAAGCCTAAATCAAACCATACACCTAACCCTAACCCTAGGCGGACACCTGTAGCTCAACCCCAACCCTAACCTGACCCTGACGCTATCTCCAACCGTAACACTGAACCAAAAACTAACAGTAGCCCTAAACTTACTCCCTCAAACTAAGTTCAAACCTAACCTAACCTGAAGCCTAACTCAAACCATAGACCTAACCCTAACCCTTGGCGGACACCTTAAGCTCAACCCCAATCCTAAAATGGCCCTGACGATAACTCCAACCATAACAGTTACCCGAAAACTAACAGTAGCCCTAAACTTACTCCCTCAAACTAAGTTCAAACCTAACCTAACCTGAAGCCTAAATCAAACAATACACCTAACTCTAACCCTAGGCGGACACCTTAAGCTCAACCCCAACCCTAACCTGACCCTCACGCTAACTCCAACCGTAACACTGAACCGAAACCTAACAGTAGCCCTAAACTTACTCCCTCAAACTAATTTCAAACCTAACCTAACCTGAAGCCTAACTCAAACCATAGACCTAACCCTAACCCTAGGCGGACACCTGAAGCTCAACCCCAACCCTAACCTGACCCGGACGCTAACTCCAACCGTAACACTGAACCGAAAACTAACAGTAGCCCTAAACTTACTCCCTCAAACTAAGTTCAAACCTAACCTAACCTGAAGCCTAACTCAAACCAGAGACCTAACCCTAACCCTAGGCGGACACCTTAAGCTCAACCCCAACCCTAACCTGGCCCTGACGCTAACTCCAACCATAACAGTTACCCGAAAATTAACAGTCGCCCTAAACTTACTCCCTCAAACTAAGTTCAAACCTAACCTAACCTGAAGCCTAACTCAAACCATAGACCTAACCCTAACCCTAGGCGGACACCTGAAGCTCAACCCCAACCCTAACCTGACCCTGACGCTATCTCCAACCGTAACACTGAACCGAAAACTTACAGTAGCCCTAAACTACTCCCTCAAACTAAGTTCAAACCTAACCTAACCTGAAGCCTTAATCAAATCATACACCTAACCCTAACCCTAGGCGGACACCTTAAGCTCAACCCCTACCCTAACCTGACCCTCACGCTTACTCCAACTGTAACAGTTAACCGAAAAATAACAGTAGCCCTAAACTTACTCCCTCAAACTAACTTCAAACCTAACCTAACCTGAAGCCTAAATCAAACCATACACCTAACCATAACACTAGGCGGACACCATTAACTTAACGCCAACCCTAACCTGGACCTGACGCTAACTCCAACCGTAACAGTTACCCGAAAACTAACAGTAGCCCTAAACTTACTCCCTCAAACTAAGTTCAAACCTAACCTAACCTGAAGCCTAAATCAAACCATACACCTAACCCTAACCCTAGGCGGACACCTTAAGCTCAACACCAACCCTAACCTGACCCACACGCTAACTCCAACCGTAACACTGAACCGAAAACTAACAGTAGCCCTAAACTTACTCCCTCAAACTAAGTTCAAACCTAACCTAACCTGAAGCCTAACTCAAACCATAGATCTAACCCTAACCCTAGGCGGACACCTTAAGCTCAACCCCAACCCTAACCTGGCCCTGACGCTAACTCCTACCATAACAGTTACCCGAAAACTAACACTAGCCCTAAACTTACTCCCTCAAACTAACTTCAAACCTAACCTAACCTGAAGCCTAACTCAAACCATAGACCTAACCCTAACCCTAGGCGGACACCTGAAGCTCAACCCCAACCCTAACCTGACCCTGAAGCTATCTCCAACCGTAACACTGAACCGAAAACTAACAGTAGCCCTAAACTTACTCCCTCAAACTAAGTTCAAACCTAACCTAACCTGAGGCCTAAATCAAACCATACACCTAACCCTAACATTAGGCGGACACCTTAAGCTCAACCCCAACCCTAACCTGACCCTCACGCTAAATCCAACCGTAACACTGAACCGAAAACTAAAAGTAGCCCTAAACTTACTCCCTCAAAGTAAGTTGAAACCTATCCTAACCTGAAGCCTAACTCAAACCATAGACCTAACCCTAACCCTAGGCGGACACCTGAAGCTCAACCCCAACCTTAACCTGACCCTTACGCTATCTCCAACCGTAACACTGAACCGAAAACAAACAGTAGTCTTAAACTTACTCCCTCAAACTAAGTTCAAACCTAACCTAACCTGAAGCCTAACTCAAACCATAGACCTAACCCTAACCCTAGGCGGACACCTTAAGCTCAACCCCAAACCTAACCTGCCCCTGACGCTAACTCCAACCATAACAGTTACCCGAAAACTAACAGTCGCCCTAAACTTACTCCCTCAAACTAAGTTCAAACCTAACCTAACCTGAAGGGTAAATCAAACCATACACCTAACCCTAACCCTAGGCGGACACCTTAAGCTCAACCCCAACCCCAACTTGACCCTCACGCTAACTCCAACCGTAACACTGAACCGAAAACTAACAGTAGCCCTAAAATTACTCCCTCAAACTAACTTCAAACCTAACCTAACCTGAAGCCTAAATCAAACCATACACGTAACCATAACACTAGGCGGACACCATTAGCTCAACGCCAACCCTAACCTGGACCTGACGCTAACTCCAACCGTAACAGTTACCCGAAAACTAACAGTACCCTAAACTTACTCCCTCAAACAAAGTTCAAACCTAACCTAACATGAAGCCTAAATCAAACCATACACCTAACCCTAACCCTAGGCGGACACCTTAAGCTCAACCCCAACCCTAACCTGACCCTCACGCTAACGCCAACCGTAACACTGAACCGAAAACTAACATTAGCCCTAAACTTACTACCTCAAACTAATTTCAAACTTAACCTAACATGAAGCCTAACTCAAACCAAAGACCTAACCCTAACCCTAGGCGGACACCTGAAGCTCAACCCCAACCCTAACCTGACCCTGAAGCTATCTCCAACCGTAACACTGAACCGAAAACTAACAGTAGCCCTAAACTTACTCCCTCAAACTAAGTTCAAACCTAACCTAACCTGAAGCCTAAATCAAACCATACACCTAACCCTAACCCTAGGCGGACACCTTAAGCTCAACACCAACCCTAAGCTGACCCACACGCTAACTCCAACCGTAACACTGAACCGAAAACTAACAGTAACCCTAAATTTACTCCCTCAAACTAAGTTCAAACAAAACCTAACCTTAAGCCTAACTCAAACCATAGACCTAACCCTAACCCTTGGCGGACACCTTAAGATCATCCCCAATCCTAAAATGGCCCTGACGCTAACTCCAACCATAACAGGTACCCGAAAACTAACAGTAGCCCTAAACTTACTCCCTCAAACTAAGTTCAAACCTAACCTAACCTGAAGCCTAAATCAAACCATACACCTAACCCTAACCCTAGGCGGACACCTTAAGCTCAACCCCAACCCTAACCTGACCCTCAAGCTAAATCCAACCGTAACACTGAACCGAAAACTAACAGTAGCCCTAAACTTACTCCCTCAAACTAAGTTCAAACCTAACCTAACCTGAAGCCTAACTCAAACCATAGACCTAACCCTAACCCTAGGCGGACACCTGAAGCTCAACCACAACCCTAACCTGACCCTGACGCTATCTCCAACCGTAACACTGAACCGAAAACTAACAGTAGCCCTAAACTTACTCCCTCAAACTAAGTTCAAACCTAACCTACCCTGAAGCCTAACACAAACCATAGACCTAACCCTAACCCTAGGCGGACACCTTAAGCTCAACCCCAACCCTAACCTGGCCCTGACGCTAACTCCAACCATAACAGTTACCCGAAAACTAACAGTAGCCCTAAACTTACTCCCTCAAACTAAGTTCAAACCTAACCTAACCTGAAGCCTAAATCAAACCATACACCTAACCCTAACCCTAGGCGGACACCTTAAGCTCAACAAAAACCCTAACCTGACCCACACGCTAACTCCAACCGTAACACTGAACCGAAAACTAACAGTATCCCTAAACTTACTCCCTCAAACTAAGTTCAAACCTAACCTAACCTGAAGCCTAACTCAAACCATAGACCTAACCCTAACCCTAGGCGGACACCTTAAGCTCAACCCCAACCCTAACCTGGCACTGACGCTATCTCCAACCGTAACACTGAACCGAAAACTAACGGTAGCCCTAAACTTACTCCCTCAAACTAAGTTCAAACCTAAACTAACCTGAAGCCTAAATCAAACCATAGACCTAACCTAACACTTGGCGGACACCTTAAGCTCAACCCCAAACAAAAAATGGCCCTGACGCTGACTCCAACCATAACAGTTACCCGAAAAGTAACAGTAGGCCTAAACTTACTCCCTCAAACTAAGTTCAAACCTAACCTAACCTGAAGCCTAAATCAAACCATACACCTAACCCTAACCCTAGGCGGACACCTTAAGCTCAACCCCAACACTAACCTGACCCTCACGCTAAATCCAACCATAACACTGAACCGAAAACTAACAGTAGCCCTAAACTTACTCCCTCAAACTAAGTTCAAACCTAACCTAACCTGAAGCCTAACTCAAACCATAGACCTAACCCTAACCCTAGACGGACACCTGAAGCTCAACCCCAACCCTAACCTGACCCTGACGCTATCTCAAACCGTAACACTGAACCGAAAACTAACAGTAGCCCTAAACTTACTCCCTCAAACTAAGTTCAAACCTAACCTAACCTGAAGCCTAACTCAAACCATAGACCTAACCATAACCCTAGGCGCACACCTTAAGCTCAACCCCAACCCTAACATGGCCCTGACGCTAACTCCAACCATAACAGTTACCCGAAAACTAACAGTCGCCCTAAACTTACTCCCTCAAACTAAGTTCAAACCTAACCTAACCTGAAGCCTAACTCAAACCATAGACCTAACCCCAACCCTTGGCGGACACCTTAAGCTCAACCCCAATTCTAAAATTGCCCTGACGCTAACTCCAACCATAACAGTTACCCGAAAACTAACAGTAGCCCTAAACTTACTCCCTCAAACTAAGTTCAAACCTAACCTAACCTGAAGCCTAACTCAAACCATAGACCTAACCCTAACCCTAGACGGACACCTGAAGCTCAACCCCAACCCTAACCTGACCCTGACGCTATCTCCAACCGTAACACTGAACCGAAAACTAACAGTAGCCCTAAACTTACTCCCTCAAACTAAGTTGAAACCTAACCTAACCTGAAGCCTAACTCAAACCATAGACCTAACCCTAACCCTAGGCGGACACCTGAAGCTCAACCCCAACCCTAACCTGACCCTGACGCTATGTCCAACAGTAACACTAAACCGAAAACTAACAGTAGCCCTAAACTTACTCCCTCAAACTAAGTTCAAACCTAACCTAACCTGAAGCCTAACTCAAACCATAGACCTAACCCCAACCCTTGGCGGACACCTTAAGCTCAACCCCAATTCTAAAATTGCCCTGACGCTAACTCCAACCATAACAGTTACCCGAAAACTAACAGTAGCCCTAAACTTACTCCCTCAAACTAAGTTCAAACCTAACCTAACCTGAAGCCTTAATCAAATCATACACCTAACCCTAACCCTAGGCGGACACCTTAAACTCAACCCCAACCCTAACATGACCCTCACGCTAACTCCAACCGTAACGCTGAACCGAAAACTAACATTAGCCCTAAACTTACTCCCTCAAAGAATTTCAAACCTAACCTAACCTGAAGCCTAACTCAAACCATAGACCTAACCCTCACCCTAGGCGGACACCTGAAGCTCAACCCCAACCCTAACCTGACCCTGACGCTATCTCCAACCGTAACACTGAACCGAAAACTAACAGTAGCCCTGAACTTACTCCCTCAAACTAAGTTCAAACCTAACCTAACCTGAAGCCTAACTCAAACCATAGACCTAACCCTAACCCTAGGCGGACACCTGAAGCTCAACCCCAACCCTAACCTGACCCTCACGCTATCTCCTAACGTAACACTGAACCGAAAACTAACAGTAGCCCTAAACTTACTCCCTCAAACTAAGTTCAAACCTAACCTAACCTGAAGCCTAAATCAAACCATACACCTAACCCTTACCCTAGGCGGACACCTTAAGCTCAACCCCAACCCTAACCTGACCCTCACGATAACTCCAACCGTAACACTGAACCGAAAACTAACAGTAACCCTAAACTTACTCCCTCAAACTAAGTTCAAACAAAACCTAACCTGAAGCCTAAATCAAACCATACACCTAACCCTAACCCTAGGCGGACACCTTAAGCTCAACCCCAACCCTAACATGACCCTCACGCTAACTCCAACCGTAACGCTGAACCGAAAACTAACATTAGCCCTAAACTTACTCCCTCAAACTAATTTCAAACCTAACCTAACCTGAAGCCTAACTCAAACCATAGACCTAACCCTCACCCTAGGCGGACACCTGAAGCTCAACCCCAACCCTAACCTGACCCTGACGCTATCTCCAACCGTAACACTGAACCGAAAACTAACAGTAGCCCTAAACTTACTCCCTCAAACTAAGTTCAAACCTAACCTAACCTGAAGCCTAAATCAAACCATACACCTAACCCTGACCCTAGGCCGACACCTGAAGCTCAACCCCAACCCTAACCTGACCCTCACGCTATCTCCAACCGTAACACTGAACCGAAAACTAACAGTAGCCCTAAACTTACTCCCTCAAACTAAGTTCAAACCTAACCTAACCTGAAGCCTAACTCAAACCATAGACCTAACCCTAACCCTAGGCGGACACCTTAAGCTCAACCCCAACCCTAACCTGGCACTGACGCTAACTCCAACCATAACAGTTACCAGAAAACTAACAGTCGCCCTAAAGTTACTCCCTCAAACTAAGCTCAAACCTAACTTAACCTGAAGCCTAAATCAAACCATACACCTAACCTTAACCCTATGCGGACACCTTAAGCTCAACCCCAACCCTAACCTGACCCTCACGCTAACTCCAACCGTAACACTGAACCGAAAATTAACATTAGCTCTAAACTTAATCCCTCAAACTAATTTCAAACCTAACCTAACCGGAAGCCTAACTCAAACCATAGACCTAACCCTAACCCTAGGCGGACACCTGAAGCTCAACCCCAACACTAACCTGACCCTCACGCTAACTCCAACCGTAACACTGAACCGAAAACTAACAGTAGCCCTAAACTTACTCCCTCAAACTAAGTTCAAACCTAACTTAACCTGAAGCTTAACTCAAACCATAGACCTAACCCTAACCCTAGGCGGACACCTGAAGCTCAACCCCAACCCTAACCTGACCCTGACGCTATGTCCAACCGTAACACTGAACCGAAAACTAACAGTAGCCCTAAACTTACTCCCTCAAACTAAGTTCAAACCTAACCTAACCTGAAGCCTAACTCAAACCATAGACCTAACCCCAACCCTTGGCGGACACCTTAAGCTCAACCCCAATTCTAAAATTGCCCTGACGCTAACTCCAACCATAACAGTTACCCGAAAACTAACAGTAGCCCTAAACTTACTCCCTCAAACTAAGTTCAAACCTAACCTAACCTGAAGCCTTAATCAAATCATACACCTAACCCTAACCCTAGGCGGACACCTTAAGCTCAACCCCTACCCAACCTGACCCTCACGCTTACTCCAACTCTAACAGTTAACCGAAAACTAACAGTAGCCCTAAACTTACTCCCTCAAACTAACATCAAACCTAACCTTACCTGAAGCCTAAATAAAACCATACACCTAACCCTAACCCTAGGCGGACACCATTAGCTCAACGCCAACCCTAACCTGGACCTGACGCTAACTCCAACCGTAACAGTTACCCCAAAACTACCAGTAGCCCTAAACTTACTCCCTCAAACTAAGTTCAAACCTAACCTAACCTGAAGCATAAATCAAACCACACACCTAACCCTAACCCTAGGCGGAAACCTGAAGCTCAACCCCTACCCTAACCTGACCCTCACACTAACTCCAACCGAAACACTGAACCGAAAACAAACAGTAGCCCTAAACTTACTCCCTCAAACTAAGTTCAAACCTAATCTAACCTGAAGCCTAACTCAAACCATAGACCTAACCCTAACCCTAGGCGGACACCTGAAGCTCAACCCCAACCCGACCCTAACCTGGACGCTATCTCCAACCGTAACACTGAACCGAAAACTAACAGTAGCCCTAAACTTACTCCCTCAAACTAAGTTCAAACCTAACCTAACCTGAAGCCTAACTCAAACCATAGACCTAACCCTAACCCTAGGCGGACACCTGAAGCTCAACCCCAAACCTAACCTGGCCCTGACGCTAACTCCAACCATAACAGTTACCCGAAAACTAACAGTCGCCCTAAACTTACTCCCTCAAACTAAGTTCAAAACTAACCTAACCTGAAGACTAAATCAAACCATACACCTAACCCTAACCCTAGGCGGACACCTTAAGCTCAACCCCAACCTTAACATGACCCTCACGCTAACTCCAACCGTAACGCTGAACCGAAAACTAACATTAGCCCTAAACTTACTCCCTCAAACTAATTTCAAACCTAACCTAACCTGAAGCCTAACTCAAACCATAGACCTAACCCTCACCCTAGGCGGACACCTGAAGCTCAACCCCAACCCTAACCTGACCCTGACGCTATCTCCAACCGTAACACTGAACCAAAAACTAACAGTAGCCCTAAACTTACTCCCTCAAACTAAGTTCAAACCTAACCTAACCTGAAGCCTAACTCAAACCATAGACCTAACCCTGACCCTAGGCGGACACCTGAAGCTCAACCCCAACCCTAACCTGACCCTCACGCTATCTCCAACCGTAACACTGAACCGAAAACTAACAGTAGCCCTAAACTTACTCCCTCAAACTAAGTTCAAACCTAACCTAACCTGAAGCCTAAATCAAACCATACACCTAACCCTTACCCTAGGCGGACACCTTAAGCTCAACCCCAACCCTAACCTGACCCTCACGCTAACTCCAACCGTAACACTGAACCGAAAACTAACAGTAACCCTAAACTTACTCCCTCAAACTAAGTTCAAACAAAACCTAACCTGAAGCCTAACTCAAATCATACACCTAACCCTAACCCTAGGCGGACACCTTAAGCTCAACCCCAACACTAACCTGACCCTCACGCCAAATCCAACCATAACACTGAACCGAAAACTAACAGTAGCCCTAAACTTACTCCCTCAAACTAAGTTCAAACCTAACCTAACCTGAAGCCTAACTCAAACCATAGACCTAACCCTAACCCTAGGCAGACACCTGAAGCTCAACCCCAACCCTAACCTGACCCTGACGCTATCTCCATCCGTAACACTGAACCGAAAACTAACAGTAGCCCTAAACTTACTCCCTCATACTAAGTTTAAACCTAACCTAACCTGAAGCTTAACTCAAACCATAGACCTAACCCTAACCCTAGGCGGACACCTTAAGCTCAACCCCAACACTAACCTGACCCTCACGCTAACTCCAACCGTAACACTGAACCGAAAACTAACAGTAACCCTAAACTTACTCCCTCAAACTAAGTTCAAACCTAACCTAACCTGAAGCCTAACTCAAACCATAGACCTAACCCTAACCGTAGGCGGACACCTGAAGCTCAACCCCAACCCTAACCTGACCCTGACGATATCTATAACCGTAACACTGAACCGAAAACTAACAGTAGCCCTAAACTTACTCCCTCAAACTAAGTTCAAACCTAACCTAACCTGAAGCCTAACACAAACCATAGACCTAACCCTAACCCTAGGCGGACACCTGAAGCTCAACCCCAACCCTAACCTGGCCCTGACGCTAACTCCAACCATAACAGTTACCCGAAAACTAACAATAGCCCTAAACTTACTCCCTCAAACTAAGTTCAAACCTAACATAACCTGAAGCCTAAATCAAACCATACACCTAACTCTAACCCTAGGCGGACACCTGAAGCTCAACCCCAACCCTAACCTGACCCTCACGCTAACTCCAACCGTAACACTGAACCGAAAACTAACAGTAGCCCTAAACTTACTCCCTCAAACTAACTTCAAACCTAACCTAACCTGAAGCCTAACTCAAACCATAGACCAAACCCTAACCCTAGGCGGACACCTTAAGCTCAACCCCAACCCTAACCTGGCCCTGACGCTAACTCCAACTGTAACAGTTACCCGAAAACTAACAGTAGCCCTTAACTTACTCCCTCAAACTAAGTTCAAACCTAACCTAACCTGAAGCCTTAATCAAATCATACACCTAACCCTAACCCTAGGCGGACACCTTAAGCTCAACCCCTACCCTAACGTGACCCTCACGCTTACTCCAACTGTAACAGTTAACCGAAAACTAACACTAGCCCTAAACTTACTCCCTCAAACTAACTTCAAACCTAACCTAACCTGAAGCCTAAATCAAACCATACACCTAAACCTAACCCTAGGCAGACACCATTAGCTCAACGCCAACCCTAACCTGGACCTGACGCTAACTCCAACCGTAACAGTTAACCGAAAACTAACAGTAGCCCTAAACTTACTCCCTCAAACTAAGTTCAAACCTAACCTAACCTGAAACCTAAATCAAACCATACACCTAACCCTAACCCTAAGCGGACACCTTAAGCTCAACCCCTACCGTAACCTGACCCTCACGCTAACTCCAACCGAAACACTGAACCGAAAACAAACAGGAGCCCTAAACTTACTCCCTCAAACTAAGTTCAAACCTAACCTAACCTGAAGACTAACTCAAACCATAGACCTAACCCTAACCCTAGGCGGACACCTGAAGCTCAACCCCAACCCTAACCTGACCCTGACGCTAACTCCAACCGTAACACAGAACCGAAAACTAACACTAGCCCTAAACTTACTCCCTCAAACTAAGTTCAAACCTAACCTAACCTGAAGCCTAACTCAAACCATAGACCTAAACCTAACCCTAGGCGTACACCTTAAGCTCAACCCCAACCCTAACCTTACCCTGACGCTATCTCCAACGGTAACACTGAACCGAAAACTAACAGTAGCCCTAAACTTATTCCCTCAAACTAAGTTCAATCCTAACCTAACCTGAAGCCTAAATGAAACCATAGACCTAAACTAACCATAGGCGGACACCTTTAGCTCAACCCCAACCCTAACCTGACCCTCACGCTAACTCCAACCGTAACACGGAACCGAAAACTAACAGTAGCCCTAATCTTACTCCCTCAAACTAAGTTCATACCTAACCTAACCTGAAGCCTAACTCAAACCATAGACCTAACCCTAACCCTTGGCGGACACCTTAAGCTCAACCCCAACCCTAAAATCCCCTGACGCTAAGTCCAACCATAACAGTTACCCGAAAACTAACAGTAGCCCTAAACTTACTCCCTCAAACTAAGTTCAAACCTAACCTAACCGGAAGCCTAAATCAAACCATACACCTAACCCTAATCCTGGGCGGACACCTTAAGCTCAACCCCAACCCTAACCTGACCCTCACACTAAATCCAACTGTAACACTAAACCGAAAACTAACAGTAGCCCTAAACTTACTCCCTCAAACTAAGTTCAAACCTAACGTAACCTGAAGCCTAACTCAAACCATAGACCTAACCCTAACCCTAGGAGGACACCTGAAGCTCAACCCCAACCCTAACCTGACCCTGACACTATCTCCAACCGTAACACTGAACCGAAAACTAACAGTAGCCCTAAACTTACTCCCTCAAACTAAGTTCAAACCTAACCTAAACTGAAGCCTTAATCAAATCATACACCTAACCCTAACCCTAGGCGGACACCTTAAGCTCAACCCCTACCCTAACCTGACCCTCACGCTTACTCCAAATGTAACAGTTAAACGAAAACTAACAGTAGCCCTAAACTTACTCCCTCAAACTAACTTCAAACCTAACCTAACCTGAAGCCTAAATCAAACCATACACCTAACCCAAACCCTAGGCGGACACCTTAAGCTCAACGCCTACCCTAACCTGACCCTCACGCTAACTCCAACCGAAACACTGAACCGAAAACAAACAGTAGCCCTAAACTTACTCCCTCAAACTAAGTTCAAACCTAACCTAACCTGAAGCCTAAATCAAACCATACACCTAACCCTAACCCTAGGCGGACACCTGAAGCTCAACCCAAACCCTAACCTGACCCTGACGCTATCTCCAAACGTAACACTGAACCGAAAACTAACAGTAGCCCTAAACTTACTCCCTCAAACTAAGTTCAAACCTAACCTAACCTGAAGCCTAACTCAAACCATAGACCTAACCCTAACCCTTGGCGGACACCTTAAGCTTAACCCCAATCCTAAAATGGCCCTGACGCTAACTCCAACCATAACAGTTACCCGAAAACTAACAGTAGCCCTAAACTTACTCCCTCAAACTAAGTTCAAACCTAACCTAACCTGAAGCCTAAATCAAACCATACACCTAACCCTCACCCTAGGCGGACACCTTAAGCTCAAGCCCAACCCTAACCTGACCCTCACGCTAACTCCAACCGTAACACTGAACCGAAAACTAACAGTAGCCCTGTACTTACTCCCTCAAACTAAGTTCAAACCTAACCTAACCTGAAGCCTAACTCAAACCATAGACCTAACCCTAACCCTAGGCGGACACCTGAAGCTCAACCCCAACCGTAACCTAACCCTGACGCTATCTCCAACCGTAACACTGAACCGAAAACTAAAAGTAGCCCTAAACTTACTCCCTCAAACTAACTTCAAACCTAACCTAACCTGAAGCCTAACTCAAACCATAGACCTAACCCTAACCCTAGGCGGACACCTGAAGCTCAACCCCAACCCTAACCTAACCCTGACGCTATCTCCAACCGTAACACTGAACCGAAAACTAACAGTAGCCCTAAACTTACTCCCTCAAACTAACTTCAAACATAACCTAACCTGAAGCCTAACTCAAACCATAGACCTAACCCTAACTTTAGGCGGAAACCTTAAGCTCAACCCCAACCATAACCTGGCCCTGACACTAACTCCAACCATAACAGTTACCAGAAAACTAACAGTCGCCCTAATCTTACTCCCTCAAACTAAGCTCAAACCTAACCTATCCTGAAGCCTAAATCAAACCATACACCTAACCCTAACCCTAGGAGGACACCTTAACCTCAACCCCAACCCTAACCTGACCCTCACGCTAACTCCAACCATAACACTGAACCGAAAACTAACATTAGCCCTAAACTTACTCCCTCAAACTAATTTCAAACCTATCCTAACCTGAAGCCTAACTCAAACCATAGACCTAACCCTAACCCTAGGCGGACACCTGAAGCTCAACCCCAACCCTAACCTGACCCTGACGCTATCTCCAACCGGAACACTGAACCGAAAACTAACAGTAACCCTAAACTTACTCACTCAAACTAAGTTCAAACCTAACCTAACCTGAAGCCAAACTCAAACCATAGACCTAACCCTAACCCTTGGCGGACACCTTACGCTCAAGCCCAATCCTAAAATGGCCCTGACGCTAACTCCAACCATAACAGTTACCCGAAAACTAACAGTAGCCCTAAACTTACTCCCTCAAACTAAGTTCAAACCTAACCTAACCTGAAGCCTAAATCAAACCATACACCTAACCCTAATCCTAGGCGGACACCTTAAGCTCAACCCCAACCCTAACCTGACCCTCACGCTAAATCCAACTGTAACACTAAACCGAAAACTAACAGTAGCCCTAAACTTACTCCCTCAAACTAAGTTCAAACCTAACCTAACCTGAAGCCTAACTCAAACCATAGACCTAACCCTAACCCTAGGAGGACACCTGAAGCTCAACCCCAACCCTAACCTGACCCTGACGCTATCTCCAACTGTAACACTGAACCGAAAACTAACAGTAGCCCTAAACTTACTCCCTCAAACAAAGTTCAAACCTAACCTAAACTGAAGCCTTAATCAAATCATACACCTAACCCTAACCCTAGGCGGACACCTTAAGCTCAACCCCTACCCTAACCTGACCCTCACGCTTACTCCAACTGTAACAGTTAACCGAAAACTAACAGTAGCCCTAAACTTACTCCCTCAAACTAACTTCAAAACTAACCTAACCTGAAGCCTAAATCAAACCATACACCTAACCCTAACCCTAGGCGGACACCTTAAGCTCAACCCCTACCCTAACCTGACCCTCACGCTAACTCCAACCGAAACACTGAACCGAAAACAAACAGTAGCCCTAAACTTACTCCCTCAAACTAAGTTCAAACCTAACCTAACCTGAAGCCTAACTCAAACCATAGACCTAACCCTAACCCTTGGCGGACACCTTAAGCTTAACCCCAATCCTAAAATGGCCCTGACGCTAACTCCAACCATAACAGTTACCCGAAAACTAACAGTAGCCCTAAACTTACTCCCTCAAACTAAGTTCAAAACTAACCTAACCTGAAGCCTAAATCAAACCATACACCTAACCCCAACCCTAGGCGGACACCTTAAGCTCAACCCCAACCCTAACCTGACCCTCATGCTAAATCCAACCGTAACACTGAACCGAAAACTAACAGTAGCCCTAAACTTACTCCCTCAAACTAAGTTCAAACCTAACCTAACCTGAAGCCTAAATCAAACCATACACCTAACGCTAACCCTTGGCGGACACCTTAAGCTCAACCCCAACCCTAACCTGACCCTCACGCTAACTCCAACCGTAACACTGAACAGAAAACTAACAGTAACCCTAAACTTACTCCCTCAAACTAAGTTCAAACCTAACCTAACCTGAAGCCTTACTCAAACCGTAGACCTAACCCTAACCCTAGGCGGACACCTGAAGCTCAACCCCAACCCTAACCTGACCCTGACGCTATCTCCAATCGTAACACTGATCCGAAAACTAACAGTAGCCCTAAACTTACTCCCTCAAACTAAGTTCAAACCTAACATAACCTGAAGCCTAACTGAAACCATAGACCTAACCGTAAACCTTGGCGGACACCTTTAGCTCAACCCCATTCCTAATATGGCCCTGACGCTAACTCCAACCATAACAGTTACCCGAAAGCTAACAGTAGCCCTAAACTTACTCCCTCAAACTAAGTTCAAACCTAACCTAACCTGAAGCCTAAATAAAACCATACACCTAACCCTAACCCTAGGCGGACACCTTAAGCTCAACCACAACCCTACCCTGACCCTCACGCTAACTCCAACCGTAACACTGAACCGAAAACTAACATTAGGCCTAAACTTACTCCCTCAAACTAATTTCAAACCTAACCTAACCTGAAGCCTAACTCAAACCATAGACCTAACCCTAACCCTAGGCGGACACCTGAAGCTCAACCCCAACCCTAACCTGACCCTGACGCTATCTCCAACCGTAACACTGAACCGAAAACTAACAGTAGCCCTAAACTTACTCCCTCAAACTAATTTCAAACCTAACCTAACCTGAAGCCTAACTCAAACCATAGACCTAACCCTAACCCTAGGCGGACACCTGAAGCTCAACCCCAACCCTAACCTGACCCTGACGCTATCTCCAACCGGAACACTGAACCGAAAACTAACAGTAGCCCTAAACTTACTCCCTCAAACTAAGTTCAAACCTAACCTAAACTGAAGCCTTAATCAAATCATACACCTAACCCTAATCCTAGGCGGACACCTTAAGCTCAACCCCTACCCTAACCTTACCCTCACGCTTACTCCAACTGTAACAGTTAACCGAAAACTAACAGTAGCCCTAAACTTACTCCAAAAACTAAGTTCAAACCTAACCTAACCTGAAGCCTTACTCAAACCGTAGACCTAACCCTAACCCTAGGCGGACACCTGAAGCTCAACCCCAACCCTAACCTGACCCTGACGCTATCTCCAATCGTAACACTGAACCGAAAACTAACAGTAGCCCTAAACTTACTCCCTCAAACTAAGTTCAAACCTAACATAACCTGAAGCCTAACTCAAACCATAGACCTAACCGTAAACCTTGGCGGACACCTTAAGCTCAACCACATTCCTAATATGGCCCTGACGCTAACTCCAACCATAACAGTTACCCGAAAGCTAACAGTAGCCCTAAACTTACTCCCTCAAACTAAGTTCAAACCTAACCTAACCTGAAGCCTAAATAAAACCATACACCTAACCCTAACCCTTGGCGGACACCTTAAGCTCAACCACAACCCTACCCTGACCCTCACGCTAACTCCAACCGTAACACTGAACCGAAAACTAACATTAGGCCTAAACTTACTCCCTCAAACTAATTTCAAACCTAACCTAACCTGAAGCCTAACTCAAACCATAGACCTAACCCTAACCCTACGCGGACACCTGAAGCTCAAACCCAACCCTAACCTGACCCTGACGCTATCTCCAACCGTAACACTGAACCGAAAACTAACAGTAGCCCTAAACTTACTCCCTCAAACTAAGTTCAAACCTAACCTAACCTGAAGCCTAAATCAAACCATACACTTAACGCTAACCCTAGGCGGACACCTTAAGGTCAACCCCAACCCTAACCTGACCATCACGCTAACTCCAACCGTAACACTGAACCGAAAACTAACAGTAACCCTAAACTTACTCCCTCAAACACAGTTCAAACCTAACGTAACCTGAAGCCTAAATCAAACCATACACCTAACCCTAACCCTAGGCCGACACCTTAAGCTCAACCCCAACCCTAACATGACCCTCACGCTAACTCCAACCGTAACACTGAACCGAAAACTAACCATAGCCCTAAACTTACTCCCTCAAACTAAGTTCAAACCTAACCTAACCTGAAGCCTAACTGAAACCATAGATATAACCCTAACCCTAGGCGGAAACCTTAAGTTCAACCCCAACCGAACCTGGCCTTGACGCTAACTCCAACCATAACAGTTACCCGAAAACTAACAGTAGCCCTAAACTTACTCCCTCAAACTAAGTTCAAACCTAACCTAACCTGAAGCCTAAATCAAACCACACACCTAACCCTAACCCTAGGCGGACACCTTAAGCTCAAGCCCAACCCTAACCTGACCCTCACGCTAAATCCAACCGTAACAGTGAACTGAAAACTAACAGTAGCCCTAAACTTACTCCCTCAAACTAAGTTCAAACCTAACCTAACCTGAAGCCTAACTCAAACCATAGACCTAACCCTAACCCTAGGAGGACACCTGAAGCACAACCCCAACGCTAACCTGACCCTGACGCTATCTCCAACCGTAACACTGAACAGAAAACTAACCATAGCCCTAAACTTACTCCCTCAAACTAAGTTCAAACACAACCTAACCTGAAGCCTAACTCAAACCATAGACATAACCCTAACCCTAGGCGGACACCTGAAGCTCAACCCCAACCCTAACCTGACCCTCACGCTGTCTCCAACCGTAACACTGAACCGAAAACTAACAGTAGCCCTAAACTTACTCCCTCAAACTAAGTTCAAACCTAACCTAACCTGAAGCCTAAATCAAACCACACACCTAACCCTAACCCTAGGCGGACACCTTAAGCTCAAGCCCAACCCTAACCTGACCCTCACGCTAAATCCAACCGTAACAGTGAACTGAAAACTAACAGTAGCCCTAAACTTACTCCCTCAAACTAAGTTCAAACCTAACCTAACCTGAAGCCTAACTCAAACCATAGACCTAACCCTAACCCTAGGAGGACACCTGAAGCACAACCCCAACGCTAACCTGACCCTGACGCTATCTCCAACCGTAACACTGAACCGAAAACTAACAGTAGCCCTAAACTTACTCCCTCAAACTAAGTTCAAACCTAACCTAACCTGAAGCCTAAATCAAACCATACACCTAACCCTAACCCTAGGCGGACACCTTAAGCTCAAGCCCAACCCTAACCTGACCCTCACGCTAAATCCAACCGTAACACTGAACCGAAAACTAACAGTAGCCCTAAACTTACTCCCTCAAACTAACTTCAAACATAACCTAACCTGAAGCCTAACTCAAACCATAGACCTAACCCTAACCCTAGGCAGAAACCTTAAGCTCAACCCCAACCCTAACCTGGCCCTGACACTAACTCCAACCATAACAGTTACCAGAAAACTAACAGTCGCCCTAAACTTACTCCCTCAAACTAAGCTCAAACCTAACCTAACCAGAAGCCTAAATCAAACCATACACCTAACCCTAACCCTAGGCGGACACCTTAACCTCAACCCCAACCCTAACCTGACCCTCACGCTAACTCCAACCATAACACTGAACCGAAAACTAACATTAGCCCTAAACTTACTCCCTCAAACTAATTTCAAACCTAACCTAACCTGAAGCCTAACTCAAACCATAGACCTAACCCTAACCCTAGGCGGACACCTGAAGCTCAACCCCAACCCTAACCTGACCCTGACGCTATCTCCAACCGGAACACTGAACCGAAAACTAACAGTAGCCCTAAACTTACTCCCTCAAACTAAGTTCAAACCTAACCTAAACTGAAGCCTTAATCAAATCATACACCTAACCCTAATCCTAGGCGGACACCTTAAGCTCAACCCCTACCCTAACCTGACCCTCACGCTTACTCCAACTGTAACAGTTAACCGAAAACTAACAGTAGCCCTAAACTTACTCCCTCAAACTAAGTTCAAACCTAACCTAACCTGAAGCCTTACTCAAACCGTAGACCTAACCCTAACCCTAGGCGGACACCTGAAGCTCAACCCCAACCCTAACCTGACCCTGACGCTATCTCCAATCGTAACACTGAACCGAAAACTAACAGTAGCCCTAAACTTACTCCCTCAAACTAAGTTCAAACCTAACATAACCTGAAGCCTAACTCAAACCATAGACCTAACCGTAAACCTTGGCGGACACCTTAAGCTCAACCACATTCCTAATATGGCCCTGACGCTAACTCCAACCATAACAGTTACCCGAAAGCTAACAGTAGCCCTAAACTTACTCCCTCAAACTAAGTTCAAACCTAACCTAACCTGAAGCCTAAATAAAACCATACACCTAACCATAACCCTAGGCGGACACCTTAAGCTCAACCACAACCCTACCCTGACCCTCACGCTAACTCCAACCGTAACACTGAACCGAAAACTAACATTAGGCCTAAACTTACTCCCTCAAACTAATTTCAAACCTAACCTAACCTGAAGCCTAACTCAAACCATAGACCTAACCCTAACCCTAGGCGGACACCTGAAGCTCAAACCCAACCCTAACCTGACCCTGACGCTATCTCCAACCGTAACACTGAACCGAAAACTAACAGTAGCCCTAAACTTACTCCCTCAAACTAAGTTCAAACCTAACCTAACCTGAAGCCTAAATCAAACCATACACCTAACGCTAACCCTAGGCGGACACCTTAAGGTCAACCCCAACGCTAACCTGACCATCACGCTAACTCCAAACGTAACACTGAACCGAAAACTAACAGTAGCCCTAAACTTACTCCCTCAAACACAGTTCAAACCTAACCTAACCTGAAGCCTAAATCAAACCATACACCTAACCCTAACCCTAGGCCGACACCTTAAGCTCAACCCCAACCCTAACATGACCCTCACGCTAACTCCAACCGTAACACTGAACCGAAAACTAACCATAGCCCTAAACTTACTCCCTCAAACTAAGTTCAAACCTAACCTAACCTGAAGCCTAACTGAAACCATAGATATAACCCTAACCCTAGGCGGAAACCTTAATTCAACCCCAACCGAACCTGGCCTTGACGCTAACTCCAACCATAACAGTTACCCGAAAACTAACAGTAGCCCTAAACTTACTCCCTCAAACTAAGTTCAAACCTAACATAACCTGAAGCCTAAATCAAACCACACACCTAACCCTAACCCTAGGCGGACACCTTAAGCTCAAGCCCAACCCTAACCTGACCCTCACGCTAAATCCAACCGTAACAGTGAACTGAAAACTAACAGTAGCCCTAAACTTACTCCCTCAAACTAAGTTCAAACCTAACCTAACCTGAAGCCTAACTCAAACCATAGACCTAACCCTAACCCTAGGAGGACACCTGAAGCACAACCCCAACGCTAACCTGACCCTGACGCTATCTCCAACCGTAACACTGAACAGAAAACTAACAGTAGCCCTAAACTTACTCCCTAAAACTAAGTTCAAACCTAACCTAACCTGAAGCCTAAATCAAACCATACACCTAACCCTAACCCTAGGCGGACACCTGAAGCTCAACCCCAACCCTAACATGACCCTCACGCTAACTCCAACCGTAACACTGAACCGAAAACTAACATTAGCCCTAAACTTACTCCCTCAAACTAATTTCAAACCTAAACTAACCTGAAGCCTAACTCAAACCATAGAGCTAACCCTAACCCTAGGCGGACACCTGAAGCTCAACCCCAACCCTAACCTGACCTCACGCTATCTCCAACCGTAACACTGAACCGAAAACTAACAGTAGCCCTAAACTTACACCCTCAAACTAAGTTCAAACCTAACCTAACCTGAAGCCTATATCAAACCATACACCTAACCCTAACCCTAGGCGGACACCTTAAGCTCAAGCCCAACCCTAACCTGACCCTCACGCTAACTCCAACCGTAACACTGAACCGAAAACTAACAGTAGCCCTATACTTACTCCCTCAAACTAAGTTCAAACCTAACCTAACCTGAAGCCTAACTCAAACCATAGACCTAACCCTAACCCTAGGCGGACACCTGAAGCTCAACCCCAACCATAACCTAACCCTGACGCTATCTCCAACCGTAACACTGAACCGAAAAATAAAAGTAGCCCTAAACTTACTCCCTCAAACTAACTTCAAACCTAACCTAACCTGAAGCCTAACTCAAACCATAGACCTAACCCTAACCCTAGGCGGACACCTGAAGCTCAACCCCAACCCTAACCTAACCCTGACGCTATCTCCAACCGTAACACTGAACCGAAAACTAACAGTAGCCCTAAACTTACTCCCTCAAACTAACTTCAAACATAACCTAACCTGAAGCCTAACTCAAACCATAGACCTAACCCTAACCCTAGGCGGAAACCTTAAGCTCAACCCCAACCCTAACCTGGCCCTGACACTAACTCCAACCATAACAGTTACCAGAAAACTAACAGTCGCCCTAAACTTACTCCCTCAAACTAAGCTCAAACCTAACCTAACCAGAAGCCTAAATCAAACCATACACCTAACCCTAACCCTAGGCGGACACCTGAAGCTCAACCCCAACCCTAACCTGACCCTGACGCTATCTCCAATCGTAACACTGAACCGAAAACTAACAGTAGCCCTAAACTTACTCCCTCAAACTAAGTTCAAACCTAACATAACCTGAAGCCTAACTCAAACCATAGACCTAACCGTAAACCTTGGCGGACACCTTAAGCTCAACCACATTCCTAATATGGCCCTGACGCTAACTCCAACCATAACAGTTACCCGAAAGCTAACAGTAGCCCTAAACTTACTCCCTCAAACTAAGTTCAAACCTAACCTAAACTGAAGCCTAAATAAAACCATACACCTAACCCTAACCCTAGGCGGACACCTTAAGCTCAACCACAACCCTACCCTGACCCTCACGCTAACTCCAACCGTAACACTGAACCGAAAACTAACATTAGGCCTAAACTTACTCCCTCAAACTAATTTCAAACCTAACCTAACCTGAAGCCTAACTCAAACCATAGACCTAACCCTAACCCTAGGCGGACACCTGAAGCTCAAACCCAACCCTAACCTGACCGTGACGCTATCTCCAACCGTAACACTGAACCGAAAACTAACAGTAGCCCTAAACTTACTCCCTCAAACTAAGTTCAAACCTAACCTAACCTGAAGCCTAAATCAAACCATACACCTAACGCTAACCCTAGGCGGACACCTTAAGGTCAACCCCAACGCTAACCTGACCATCACGCTAACTCCAAACGTAACACTGAACCGAAAACTAACAGTAGCCCTAAACTTACTCCCTCAAACACAGTTCAAACCTAACCTAACCTGAAGCCTAAATCAAACCATACACCTAACCCTAACCCTAGGCCGACACCTTAAGCTCAACCCCAACCCTAACATGACCCTCACGCTAACTCCAACCGTAACACTGAACCGAAAACTAACCATAGCCCTAAACTTACTCCCTCAAACTAAGTTCAAACCTAACCTAACCTGAAGCCTAACTGAAACCATAGATATAACCCTAACCCTAGGCGGAAACCTTAATTCAACCCCAACCGAACCTGGCCTTGACGCTAACTCCAACCATAACAGTTACCCGAAAACTAACAGTAGCCCTAAACTTACTCCCTCAAACTAAGTTCAAACCTAACCTAACCTGAAGCCTAAATCAAACCACACACCTAACCCTAACCCTAGGCGGACACCTTAAGCTCAAGCCCAACCCTAACCTGACCCTCACGCTAAATCCAACCGTAACAGTGAACTGAAAACTAACAGTAGCCCTAAACTTACTCCCTCAAACTAAGTTCAAACCTAACCTAACCTGAAGCCTAACTCAAACCATAGACCTAACCCTAACCCTAGGAGGACACCTGAAGCACAACCCCAACGCTAACCTGACCCTGACGCTATCTCCAACCGTAACACTGAACAGAAAACTAACAGTAGCCCTAAACTTACTCCCTAAAACTAAGTTCAAACCTAACCTAACCTGAAGCCTAAATCAAACCATACACCTAACCCTAACCCTAGGCGGACACCTGAAGCTCAACCCCAACCCTAACATGACCCTCACGCTAACTCCAACCGTAACACTGAACCGAAAACTAACATTAGCCCTAAACTTACTCCCTCAAACTAATTTCAAACCTAAACTAACCTGAAGCCTAACTCAAACCATAGAGCTAACCCTAACCCTAGGCGGACACCTGAAGCTCAACCCCAACCCTAACCTGACCTCACGCTATCTCCAACCGTAACACTGAACCGAAAACTAACAGTAGCCCTAAACTTACACCCTCAAACTAAGTTCAAACCTAACCTAACCTGAAGCCTATATCAAACCATACACCTAACCCTAACCCTAGGCGGACACCTTAAGCTCAAGCCCAACCCTAACCTGACCCTCACGCTAACTCCAACCGTAACACTGAACCGAAAACTAACAGTAGCCCTATACTTACTCCCTCAAACTAAGTTCAAACCTAACCTAACCTGAAGCCTAACTCAAACCATAGACCTAACCCTAACCCTAGGCGGACACCTGAAGCTCAACCCCAACCATAACCTAACCCTGACGCTATCTCCAACCGTAACACTGAACCGAAAAATAAAAGTAGCCCTAAACTTACTCCCTCAAACTAACTTCAAACCTAACCTAACCTGAAGCCTAACTCAAACCATAGACCTAACCCTAACCCTAGGCGGACACCTGAAGCTCAACCCCAACCCTAACCTAACCCTGACGCTATCTCCAACCGTAACACTGAACCGAAAACTAACAGTAGCCCTAAACTTACTCCCTCAAACTAACTTCAAACATAACCTAACCTGAAGCCTAACTCAAACCATAGACCTAACCCTAACCCTAGGCGGAAACCTTAAGCTCAACCCCAACCCTAACCTGGCCCTGACACTAACTCCAACCATAACAGTTACCAGAAAACTAACAGTCGCCCTAAACTTACTCCCTCAAACTAAGCTCAAACCTAACCTAACCAGAAGCCTAAATCAAACCATACACCTAACCCTAACCCTAGGCGGACACCTGAAGCTCAACCCCAACCCTAACCTGACCCTGACGCTATCTCCAATCGTAACACTGAACCGAAAACTAACAGTAGCCCTAAACTTACTCCCTCAAACTAAGTTCAAACCTAACATAACCTGAAGCCTAACTCAAACCATAGACCTAACCGTAAACCTTGGCGGACACCTTAAGCTCAACCACATTCCTAATATGGCCCTGACGCTAACTCCAACCATAACAGTTACCCGAAAGCTAACAGTAGCCCTAAACTTACTCCCTCAAACTAAGTTCAAACCTAACCTAACCTGAAGCCTAAATAAAACCATACACCTAACCCTAACCCTAGGCGGACACCTTAAGCTCAACCACAACCCTACCCTGACCCTCACGCTAACTCCAACCGTAACACTGAACCGAAAACTAACATTAGGCCTAAACTTACTCCCTCAAACTAATTTCAAACCTAACCTAACCTGAAGCCTAACTCAAACCATAGACCTAACCCTAACCCTAGGCGGACACCTGAAGCTCAAACCCAACCCTAACCTGACCCTGACGCTATCTCCAACCGTAACACTGAACCGAAAACTAACAGTAGCCCTAAACTTACTCCCTCAAACTAAGTTCAAACCTAACCTAACCTGAAGCCTAAATCAAACCATACACCTAACGCTAACCCTAGGCGGACACCTTAAGGTCAACCCCAACGCTAACCTGACCATCACGCTAACTCCAAACGTAACACTGAACCGAAAACTAACAGTAGCCCTAAACTTACTCCCTCAAACACAGTTCAAACCTAACCTAACCTGAAGCCTAAATCAAACCATACACCTAACCCTAACCCTAGGCCGACACCTTAAGCTCAACCCCAACCCTAACATGACCCTCACGCTAACTCCAACCGTAACACTGAACCGAAAACTAACCATAGCCCTAAACTTACTCCCTCAAACTAAGTTCAAACCTAACCTAACCTGAAGCCTAACTGAAACCATAGATATAACCCTAACCCTAGGCGGAAACCTTAATTCAACCCCAACCGAACCTGGCCTTGACGCTAACTCCAACCATAACAGTTACCCGAAAACTAACAGTAGCCCTAAACTTACTCCCTCAAACTAAGTTCAAACCTAACCTAACCTGAAGCCTAAATCAAACCACACACCTAACCCTAACCCTAGGCGGACACCTTAAGCTCAAGCCCAACCCTAACCTGACCCTCACGCTAAATCCAACCGTAACAGTGAACTGAAAACTAACAGTAGCCCTAAACTTACTCCCTCAAACTAAGTTCAAACCTAACCTAACCTGAAGCCTAACTCAAACCATAGACCTAACCCTAACCCTAGGAGGACACCTGAAGCACAACCCCAACGCTAACCTGACCCTGACGCTATCTCCAACCGTAACACTGAACAGAAAACTAACAGTAGCCCTAAACTTACTCCCTAAAACTAAGTTCAAACCTAACCTAACCTGAAGCCTAAATCAAACCATACACCTAACCCTAACCCTAGGCGGACACCTGAAGCTCAACCCCAACCCTAACATGACCCTCACGCTAACTCCAACCGTAACACTGAACCGAAAACTAACATTAGCCCTAAACTTACTCCCTCAAACTAATTTCAAACCTAAACTAACCTGAAGCCTAACTCAAACCATAGAGCTAACCCTAACCCTAGGCGGACACCTGAAGCTCAACCCCAACCCTAACCTGACCTCACGCTATCTCCAACCGTAACACTGAACCGAAAACTAACAGTAGCCCTAAACTTACACCCTCAAACTAAGTTCAAACCTAACCTAACCTGAAGCCTATATCAAACCATACACCTAACCCTAACCCTAGGCGGACACCTTAAGCTCAAGCCCAACCCTAACCTGACCCTCACGCTAACTCCAACCATAACACTGAACCGAAAACTAACAGTAGCCCTATACTTACTCCCTCAAACTAAGTTCAAACCTAACCTAACCTGAAGCCTAACTCAAACCATAGACCTAACCCTAACCCTAGGCGGACACCTGAAGCTCAACCCCAACCATAACCTAACCCTGACGCTATCTCCAACCGTAACACTGAACCGAAAAATAAAAGTAGCCCTAAACTTACTCCCTCAAACTAACTTCAAACCTAACCTAACCTGAAGCCTAACTCAAACCATAGACCTAACCCTAACCCTAGGCGGACACCTGAAGCTCAACCCCAACCCTAACCTAACCCTGACGCTATCTCCAACCGTAACACTGAACCGAAAACTAACAGTAGCCCTAAACTTACTCCCTCAAACTAACTTCAAACATAACCTAACCTGAAGCCTAACTCAAACCATAGACCTAACCCTAACCCTAGGCGGAAACCTTAAGCTCAACCCCAACCCTAACCTGGCCCTGACACTAACTCCAACCATAACAGTTACCAGAAAACTAACAGTCGCCCTAAACTTACTCCCTCAAACTAAGCTCAAACCTAACCTAACCAGAAGCCTAAATCAAACCATACACCTAACCCTAACCCTAGGCGGACACCTGAAGCTCAACCCCAACCCTAACCTGACCCTGACGCTATCTCCAATCGTAACACTGAACCGAAAACTAACAGTAGCCCTAAACTTACTCCCTCAAACTAAGTTCAAACCTAACCTAACCTGAAGCCTAACTCAAACCATAGACCTAACCCTAACCCTTGGCGGACACCTTACGCTCAAGCCCAATCCTAAAATGGCCCTGACGCTAACTCCAACCATAACAGTTACCCGAAAACTAACAGTAGCCCTAAACTTACTCCCTCAAACTAAGTTCAAACCTAACCTAACCTGAAGCCTAACTCAAACCATAGACCTAACCCTAACCCTAGGAGGACACCTGAAGCTCAACCCCAACCCTAACCTGACCCTGACGCTATCTCCAACTGTAACACTGAACCGAAAACTAACAGTAGCCCTAAACTTACTCCCTCAAACTAAGTTCAAACCTAACCTAAACTGAAGCCTTAATCAAATCATACACCTAACCCTAACCCTAGGCGGACACCTTAAGCTCAACCCCTACCCTAACCTGAACTCACGCTTACTCCAACTGTAACAGTTAACCGAAAACTAACAGTAGCCCTAAACGTACTCCCTCAAACTAACTTCAAACCTAACCTAACCTGAAGCCTAAATCAAACCATACACCTAACCCTAACCCTAGGCGGACACCTTAAGCTCAACCCCTACCCTAACCTGACCCTCACGCTAACTCCAACCGAAACACTGAACCGAAAACAAACAGTAGCCCTAAACTTACTCCCACAAACTAAGTTCAAACCTAACGTAACCTGAAGAATAACTCAAACCATAGACCTAACTCTAACCCTAGGCGGACACCTGAAGCTCAACCCAAACCCTAACCTGACCCTGACTCTTACTCCAACCGTAACACTGAACCGAAAACTAACAGTAGCCCTAAACTTACACCCTCAAACTAAGTTCAAACCTAACCTAACCTGAAGCCTAAATCAAACCATACACCTAACCCTAACCCTAGGCGGACACCTTAAGCTCAAGCCCAACCCTAACCTGACCCTCACGCTAACTCCAACCGTAAAACTGAACCGAAAACTAACAGTAGCCCTATACTTACTCCCTCAAACTAAGTTCAAACCTAACCTAACCTGAAGCCTAACTCAAACCATAGACCTAACCCTAACCCTAGGCGGACACCTGAAGCTCAACCCCAACCATAAACTAACCCTGACGCTATCTCCAACCGTAACACTGAACCGAAAAATAAAAGTAGCCCTAAACTTACTCCCTCAAACTAACTTCAAACCTAACCTAACCTGAAGCCTAACTCAAACCATAGACCTAACCCTAACCCTTGGCGGACACCTTACGCTCAAGCCCAATCCTAAAATGGCCCTGACGCTAACTCCAACCATAACAGTTACCCGAAAACTAACAGTAGCCCTAAACTTACTCCCTCAAACTACGTTCAAACCTAACCTAACCTGAAGCCTTAATCAAATCATACACCTAACCCTAACCCTAGGCGGACACCTTAAGCTCAACCCCTACCCTAACCTGACGCTCACGCTTACTCCAACTGTAACAGTTAACCGAAAACTAACAGTAGCCCTAAACTTATTCCCTCAAACTAACTTCAAACCTAACCTAACCTGAAGCCTTAATCAAATCATGCACCTAACCCTAACCCTAGGCGGACACCTTAAGCTCAACCCCTACCCTAACCTGGACCTGACGCTAACTCCAACCGTAACAGTTACCCGAAAACTAACAATAACCCCAAACTTACTCCCTCAAACTAAGTTCAAACCTAACCTAACCTGAAGCCTAAATCAAACAATACACCTAACCCTAACCCTAGGCGGACACCTTAAGCTCAACCCCTACCCTAACCTGACCCTCACGCTAACTCCAACCGAAACACTGAACCGAACACAAAGAGTAGCCCCAAACTTACTCGCTCAAACTAAGTTCAAACCTAACCTAACCTGAAGCCTAACTCAAACCATAGACCTAACCCTAACCCTAGGAGGACACCTGAAGCACAACCCCAACGCTAACCTGACCCTGACGCTATCTCCAACTGTAACACTGAACCGAAAACTAACAGTAGCCCTAAACTTACTCCCTCAAACTAAGTTCAAACCTAACCTAACCTGAAGCCTAAATCAAACCATACACCTAACCCTCACCCGAGGCGGACACCTCAAGCTCAAACCCAACCCTAACCTGACCCTCACGCTAACTCCAACCGTAACACTGAACCGAAAACTAACAGTAGCCCTATACTTACTCCCTCAAACTAAGTTCAAACCTAACCTAACCTGAAGCCTAACTCAAACCATAGACCTAACCCTAACCCTAGGCGGACACCTGAAGCTCAACCCCAACCGTAACCTAACCCTGACGCTATCTCCAACCGTAACACTGAACCGAAAACTAAAAGTAGCCCTAAACTTACTCCCTCAAACTAACTTCAAACCTAACCTAACCTGAAGCCTAACTCAAACCATAGACCTAACCCTAACCCTAGGCGGACACCTGAAGCTCAACCCCAACCCTAACCTAACCCTGACGCTATCTCCAACCTTAACACTGAACCGAAAACTAACAGTAGCCCTAAACTTACTCCCTCAAACTAACTTCAAACATAACCTAACCTGAAGCCTAACTCAAACCATAGACCTAACCCTAACCCTAGGCGGAAACCTTAAGCTCAACCCCAACCCTAACCTGGCCCTGACACTAACTCCAACCATAACAGTTACCAGAAAACTAACAGTCGCCCTAAACTTACTCCCTCAAACTAAGCTCAAACCTAACCTAACCAGAAGCCTAAATCAAACCATACACCTAACCCTAACCCTAGGCGGACACCTTAACCTCAACCCCAACCCTAACCTGACCCTCACGCTAACTCCAACCATAACACTGAACCGAAAACTAACATTAGCCCTAAACTTACTCCCTCAAACTAATTTCAAACCTAAACTAACCTGAAGCCTAACTCAAACCATAGACCTAACCCTAACCGTAGGCGGATACCTTAAGCTTAACCCCATCCATAACCTGACCCTGAGGCTAAATCCAACCGTAACACTGAACCGAAAACTAACAGTAGCCCTAAACTTACTCCCTCAAACTCAGTTCAATCCTAACCTAACCTGAAGCCTAAATGAAAGCATAGACCTTACCCTAACCATAGGTGGACACCTTATGCTTAACCCCCACCCTAACCTGACCCTGATGCTTACTACAACCGTAACAGTTAAACGAAAACTAACAGTAGCCCTAAACTTACTCCCTCAAACTAAGTTCAAACCTAACCTAACCTGAAGCCTAAATCAATCCATACACCTAACCCTAACCCTAGGCGGACACCTTAAGCTCAACCCCAACCCTAACCTGACCCTCACGCTAACTCCAACCGTAACACTGAACCGAAAACTAACAGTAACCCTAAACTTACTCCCTCAAACTAAGTTCAAACCTAACCTAACCTGAAGCCTCACTCAAACCATAGACCTAACCGTAACCCTAGGCGGACACCTTAAGCTCAACCCCAACCCTAACCTGGCCCTGACGCTAACTCCAACTATAACAGTTACCCGAAAACTAACAGTAGCCCTAAACTTACTCCCTCAAACTAAGTTCAAACCTAACCTAACCTGAAGCCTAAATCAAACCATACACCTAACCCTAACCCTAGGCGGACACCTGAAGCTCTACCCCAAACCTAACCTGACCCTGACGCTAACCCAAACCATCACAGTTACCCGAAAACTAACAGTAGCCCTAAACTTACTCCCTCAAACTAAGTTCAAACCTAACCTAACCTGAAGCCTAAATCAAACCATACACCTAACTCTAACCCTAGGCGGACACCTTAAGATCAACCCCAACCCTAACCTGACCCTCACGCTAACTCCAACTGTAACACTTAACCGAAAACTAACATTAGCCCTAAACTTACTCCCTCAAACTAATTTCAAACCTACCTAACCTGAAGCCTAACTCAAACCATAGACCTAACCCTAACCCTAGGCGGACACCTGAAGCTCAACCCAACCCTAACCTGACCCTGACGCTATCTCCAACCGTAACACTGAATCGAAAACTAACAGTAGCCCTAAACTTATTCCCTCAAACTAAGTTCAAACCTAACCTAACCTGAAGACTAAATCAAACCAAACACCTAACCCTAACCCTAGGCGGACACCTTAAGCTCAACCCCAACCCTAACCTGACCCTCACGCTAACTCCAACCGTAACACTGAACCGAAAACTAACAGTAACCCTAAACTTACTCCCTCAAACTAAGTTCAAACCTAACCTAACCTGAAGCCTAACTCGAACCATAGACCTAACCCTAAACCCTGGCGGAAACCTTAAGCTCAATCCCAACCCTAAAATGGCCCTGACGCTAACTTCAACAATAACAGTTACCCGAAAACTAACAGTAGCCCTAAACTTACTCACTCAAACTAAGTTCAAAACTAACCTAACCTGAAGCCTAAATCAAACCATACACCTAACCCTAACCCTAGGCGGACATCTTAAGCTCAACCCCAATCCTAACCTGACCCTCACGCTAAATCCAACCGTAACACTGAACCTAAAACTAACAGTAGCCCTAAACTTACTCCCTCAAACTAAGTTCAAACCTAACCTAACCTGAAGACTAACTCAAACCATAGACCTAACCCTAACGCTAGGCGTACACCTGAAGCTCAACCCCAACCCTAACCTGACCCTGACTCTTACTCCAACCGTAACACTGAACCAAAAACTAACACTAGTCCAAAACTTACTCCCTCAAACTAAGTTCAAACCTAACCTCACCTGAAGCCTAACTCAAACCACAGGCCTAACCCTAACCCTAGGCGGACACCTTAAGCTCAACCCCAACCCTAACCTGACCCTGACGCTAACTCCAACCGTAACACTGAACCGAAAACTAACAGTAGGCCTAAACTTACTCCCTCAAACTAAGTTCAAACCTAACCTAACCTGAAGCCTAACTCAAACCATAGACCTAACCCTAACCCTAGGCGGACACCTGAAGCTCAACCCCAACCCTAACATGACCCTCACGCTAACTCCAACCGTAACACTGAACTGAAAACTAACAGTAACCCTAAACTTACTCCCTCAAACTAAGTTCAAACCTAACCTAACCTGAAGCCTAACTCAAACCATAGACCTAACCCTAACCCTAGGTGGATACATTAAGCTCAACCCCAAACCTAACCTGACCCTCACGCTAACTCCAACCGTAACACTGAACCGAAAACTAACAGTATTCCTAAACTTACTGCCTCAAACTAAGTTCAATCCTAACCTAACCTGAAGCCTAAATGAAACCATAGACCTAACCCTAACCCTAGGCGGACACTTTATGCTTAACCCCCACCCTAACCTGACCCTGACGCTTACTCCAACCGTAACAGTTAACCGAAAACTAACAGTACCCCTAAACTGACTCCCTCAAACTAAGTTCAAACCTAACCTAACCTGAAGCCTAACTGAAAACATAGACCTAACCCTTACCCTAGGCAGACACCTTAAGTTCAACCCAAACCCTAAAAGGGCCCTGACGCTAACTCCAACCATAACAGTTACCCGAAAACTAACTGTAGCCCTAAACTTACTCCTTCCAACTAAGTTCAAACCTAACCTAACCTGAAGCCTAAATCAAACCATAGACCTATCCCTAACCCTAGGCGGACACCTTAAGCTCAACCCCAACCCTAACCTGACGCTCACGCTAACTCCAACCGTAACACTGAACCGAAAACTAACAGTAGCCCTAAACTTACTCCCTCAAACTAAGTTCAAACCTAACCTAACCTGAAGCCTAACTCAAACCATAGACCTAACCCTAACCCTAGGCGCACACCTGAAGCTCAACCCCAACCCTAACCTGACCCTGACGCTGTCTTAAACCGTAACACTGAACCGAAAACTAACAGTAGCCCTAAACTTACTCCCTCAAACTAAGTTCAAACCTAACCTAACCTGAAGCCTAACTCAAACCATAGACCTAACCCTAACCCTAGGTGGACACCTTAAGCTCAACGCCAACCCTAACCTGACCCTGACGCTAACTCCAACCATAACAGTTACCTGAAAATTAACAGTCGCCCTAAACTTACTCCCTCAAACTAAGTTCAAACCTAACCTAACGTGAAGCCGAAATCAAACCATACACCTAACCCTAAACCTAGGCTGACACCTTAAGCTCAACCCCAACCCTAACCTGACCCTCACGCTAACTCCAACCGTAACACTGAACCGAAAACTAACATTAGCCCTAAACTTACTCCCTCAAACTAATTTCGAACCTAACCTAACCTGAAGCCTAACTCAAACCATAGACCTAACCCTAACCCTAGGCGGAAACCTGAAGCTCAACCCCAACCCTAACCTGACCCTGACGCTATCTCCGACCGTAACACTGAACCGAAAACTAACAGTAGCCCTGAACTTACTCCCTCAAACTAAGTTCAAACCTAACCTAACCTGAAGCCTAAATCAAACCATACACCTAACCCTAACCCTAGGCGGACACCTTAAGCTCAACCCCAACCCTAACCTGACCCTCACGCTAACTCCAACCGTAACACTGAACCGAAAACTAACAATAGCCCTAAACTTACTCCCTCAAACTAATTTCGAACCTAACCTAACCTGAAGCCTAACTCAAACCATAGACCTAACCCTAACCCTAGGCGGACACCTGAAGCTCAACCCCAACCCTAACATGACCTTGACGCTATCTCCAACGGTAACACTGAACCGAGAACTAACAGTAGCCCTAAACTTACTCCCTCAAACTAAGTTTAATCCAAACCTAACCTGAAGATCAAATGAAACCATAGTCCTAAACCTAACTCTAGGCGGACACCTTAAGCTCAACCCGAACCCTAACCTGACCCTCACGGTAACTCCAACCGTAACACTGAACCGAAAACTAACAGTATCCCTAAACTTACTGCCTCAAACTAAGTTCAAACCTAACCTATCCTAAAGCTTAAATCAAATCATAGACCTAACCCTAACCCTAGGCGGACACCTTAAGCTCAACCCCAACCCTAACCTGACCCTGACGCTATCTCCGACCGTAACACTGAACCGAAAACTAACAGTAGCCCTGAACTTACTCCCTCAAACTAAGTTCAAACCTAACCTAACCTGAAGCCTAAATCAAACCATACACCTAACCCTAACCCTAGGCGGACACCTTAAGCTCAACCCCAACCCTAACCTGACCCTCACGCTAACTCCAACCGTAATACTGAACTGAAAACTAACAGTAACCCTAAACTTACTCCCTCAAACTAAGTTCAAACCTAACCTAACCTGAAGCCTAACTCAAACCATAGACCTAACCCTAACCCTAGGCGGATACATTAAGCTCAACCCCAACCCTAACCTGGCCCTGACGCTAACTCCAACCATAACAGTTACCCGAAAACTAACTGTAGCCCTAAACTTACTCCCTCAAACTAAGTTCAAACCTAACCTACCTGAAGCCTTAATCAAATCATACACCTAACCCTAACCCTAGGCGGACACCTTAAGCTCAACCCCTACCCTAACCAGACCCTCACACTTACTCCAACCGTAACACTGAACCGAAAACTAACAGTAGCCCTAAACTTACTCCCTCAAACTAAGTTCAAACCTAACCTAACCTGAAGCCTAAATCAAACCATACACCTAACCCTAACCCTAGGCGGACACCTTAAGCTCAACCCCAACCCTAACCTGACCCTCACGCTAACTCCAACCGTAACACTGAACCGAAAACTAACAGTAAACCTAAACTTACTGCCTCAAACTAAGTTCAAACCTAACCTAACCTGAAGCCTAGCTCAAACCATAGAGCTAACCCTAACCCTAGGCGGACACCTGAAGCTCAACCCCAACCCTAACCTGACCCTGACGCTATCTCCAACCGTAACACTGAACCGAAAACTAACAGTAGCCCTAAACTTACTCCCTCAAACTAAGTTCAAACCTAACCTAACCTGAAGCCTAAATCAAACCATACACCTAACCCTAACCCTAGGCGGACACCTTAAGCTCAACGCCAACCCTAACCTGACCCTCACGATAACTCCAACCGTAACACGGAACCGAAAACTGACATTAGCCCTAAACTTACTCCCTCAAACTAATTTCAAACCTAACCTAACCTGAAGCCTAACTCAAACCATAGACCTAACCCTAACCCTAGGCGGACACCTGAAGCTCAACCCCAACCCTAACATGACCTTGACGCTATCTCCAACGGTAACACTGAACCGAAAACTAACAGTAGCCCTAAACTTACTCCCTCAAACTAAGTTTAATCCAAACCTAACCTGAAGATCAAATGAAACCATAGACCTAAACCTAACCCTAGGCGGACACCTTAAGCTCAACCCCAACCCTAACCTGACCCTCACGCTAACTCCAACCGTAACACTGAACCGAAACTAACAGTATCCCTAAACTTACTGCCTCAAACTAAGTTCAATCCTAACCTAACCTGAAGCCTAAATGAAACCATAGACCTAACCCTAACCCTAGGCGGACACTTTATGCTTAACCCCCAAACCTAACCTCACCCTGTCGTTTACTCCAACCGTAACAGTTAAACGAAAACTAACAGTAGCCCTAAACTTACTCCCTCAAACTAAGTTCAAACCTAACCTCACCTGAAGCCTAACTCAAACCATAGACCTAACCCTAACCCTAGGCGGATACATTAAGCTCAACCCCAACCCTAACCTGACCCTGACGCTATCTCCAACCGTAACACTGAACCGAAAACTAACAGTAGCCCTAAACTTACTCCCTCAAACTAAGTTCAAACCTAACCTAACCTGAAGCCTAAATCAAACCATACACCTAACCCTAACCCTAGGCGGACACCTTAAGCTCAAGCCCAACCCTAACCTGACCCTCACGCTAACTCCAACCGTAACACTGAACCGAAAACTAACAGTAACCCTAAACTTACTCCCTCAAACTAATTTCGAACCTAACCTAACCTGAAGCCTAACTCAAACCATAGACCTAACCCTAACCCTAGGCGGACACCTGAAGCTCAACCCCAACCCTAACATGACCTTGACGCTATCTCCAACGGTAACACTGAACCGAAAACTAACAGTAGCCCTAAACTTACTCCCTCAAACTAAGTTTAATCCAAACCTAACCTGAAGATCAAATGAAACCATAGACCTAAACCTAACCCTAGGCGGACACCTTAAGCTCAACCCCAACCCTAACCTGACCCTCACGCTAACTCCAACCGTAACACTGAACCGAAAACTAACAGTATCCCTAAACTTACTGCCTCAAACTAAGTTCAATCCTAACCTAACCTGAAGCCTAAATGAAACCATAGACCTAACCCTAACCCTAGGCGGACACTTTATGCTTAACCCCCACCCTAACCTGACCCTGTCGCTTACTCCAACCGTAACAGTTAACCGAAAACTAACAGTAGCCCTAAACTGACTCCCTCAAACTAAGTTCAAACCTTACCTAACCTGAAGCCTAAATCAAACCATACACCTAACCCTAACCATAGGCGGACACCTTAAGCTCAACCACAAACCTAACCTGACCCTGACGCTTACTCCAACGGTAACAGTTAACCGAAAACTAACAGTAGCCCTAAACTGACTCCCTCAAACTAAGTTCAAACCTAACCTAACCTAAAGCTTAAATCAAATCATAGACCTAACCCTAACCCTAGGCAGACACCTTATGCTTAACTCCCACCATAACCTGACCATGACGCTAACTCCAACCGTAACACTGAACCGAAAACTAACAGTATCCCTAAACTTACTCCCTCAAACTAACTTCAAACCTAACCTAACCTGAAGCCTAACTGAAAACATAGACCTAACCCTTACCCTAGGCAGACACCTTAAGTTCAACCCAAACCCTAAAATGGCCCTGACGCTAACTCCAACCAAAACAGTTACCCGAAAACTAACAGTAGCCCTAAACTTACTCCCTCAAACTAAGTTCAAACCTAACCTAACCTGAAGCCTAAATCAAACCATAGACCTAACCCTAACCCTAGGCGGACACCTTAAGCTCAACCCCAACCCTAAACTGACCCTCATGCTAACTCCAACCGTAACACTGAACCGAAAACTAACATTAGCCCTAAATTTACTCCCACAAACTAAGTTCAAACCTAACCTAACCTGAAGCCTAACTCAAACCATAGACCTAACCCTAACCCTAGGCACACACCTGAAGCTCAACCCCAACCCTAACCTGACCCTGACGCTGTCTTCAACCGTAACACTGAACCGAAAACTAACAGTAGCCCTAAACTTACTCCCTCAAACTAAGTTCAAACCTAACCTAACCTGAAGCCTAACTCAAACCATAGACCTAACCCTAACCCTAGGTGGACACCTTAAGCTCAACGCCAACCCTAACCTGGCCCTGACGCTAACTCCAACCATAACAGTTACTCGAAAACTAAAAGTCGCCCTAAACTTACTCCCTCAAACTAAGTTCAAACCTAACCTAACCTGAAGCCTAAATCAAACCATACACCTAACTCTAACCCTAGGCGGACACCTTAAGCTCATCCCCAACCCTAACCTGACCCTCACGCTAACTCCAACCGAAACACTGAACCGAAAACTAGCATTAGCCCTAAACTTACTTCCTCAAACTAATTTCGAACCTAACCTAACCTGAAGCCTAACTCAAACCATAGACCTAACCCTAACCCTAGGCGGACACCTGAAGCTCAACCCCAACCCTAAACTGACCCTGACGCTATCTCAGTCCGTAACACTGAACCGAAAACTAACAGTAGCCCTAAACTTACTCCCTCAAACTAAGTTCAAACCTAACCTAACCTGAAGCCTAAATCAAACCATACACCTAACCCTAACCTTAGGCGGACACCTTAAGCTCAACCCCAACCCTAACCTGACCCTCACACTAACTCCAACCGTAACACTGAAGCGAAAACTAACAGTAACCCTAAACTTACTCCCTCAAACTAAGTTCAAACCTAACCTAACCTGAAGCCTAACTCAAACCATAGACCTAACCCTAACCCTAGGCGGATACATTAAGCTCAACCCCAACCCTAACCTGGCCCTGACGCTAACTCCAACCATAACAGTTACCCGAAAACTAACTGTAGCCCTAAACTTACTCCCTCAAACTAAGTTCAAACCTAACCTACCTGAAGCCTTAATCAAATCATACACCTAACCCTAACCCTAGGCGGACACCTTAAGCTCAACCCCTACCCTAACCTGACCCTCACACTTACTCCAACCGTAACACTGAACCGAAAACTAACAGTAGCCCTAAACTTACTCCCTCAAACTAATTTCAAACCTAACCTAACCTGAAGCCTAACTCAAACCATAGACCTAACCCTAACCCTAGGCGGACACCTGAAGCTCAACCCCAACCCTAACCTGACCCTGACGCTATCTCCAACCGTAACACTGAACCGAAAACTAACAGTAGCCCTAAACTTACTCCCTCAAACTAAGTTCAAACCTAACCTAACCTGAAGACTAAATCAAACCATACACCTAACCCTAACCCTAGGCGGACACCTTATGCTCAACCCCAACCCTAACCTGACCCTCACGCTAACTCCAACTGTAACACTGAACCGAAAACTAACAATAACCCTAAACTTACTCCCTCAAACGAAGTTCAAACCTAACCTAACCTGAAGCCTAACTCAAACCATAGACCTAACACTAACCCTAGGCGGACACCTGAAGCTCAACCCCAACCCTAACCTGTCCCTGACGCTATCTCTAACCGTAACACTGAACCGAAAACTATCAGTAGACCTAAACTTACTCCCTCAAACTAAGTTCAAACCTAACCTAACCTGAAGCCTAACGCAAACCATAGACCTAACCCTAACCCTAGGCGGACACCTTAAGTTCAACCCCACCCTAACCTGGCCCTGACGCTAACTCCAACCATAACAGTTACCGGAAATCTTACAGTAGCCCTAAACTTACTCCCTCAAACTAAGTTCAAACCTAACCTAACCTGAAGCCTTAATCAAATCATACACCTAAACCTAACCCTAGGCGGACACCTTAAGCTCAACCCCTACCCTAACCTGACCCTCACGCTTACTCCAACTGTAACAGTTAACCGAAAACTAACAGTAGCCCTAAACTAACTGCCTCAAACTAACTTCAAACCTAACCTAACCTGAAGCCTAAATCAAACCATAGACCTAACCCTAACCCTAGGCAGACAGCTGAAGCTCAACCCCAACCCTAACCTGACGCTGACTCTTACTCCAACCGTAACACTGAACCAAAAACTAACACTAGTCCTAAACTTACTCCCCCAAACTAAGTTCAAACCCAACCTCACCTGAAGCCTAACTCAAACCACAGGCCTAACCCTAACCCTAGGCGGACACCTTAAGCTCAACACCAACCCTAACCTGACCCTGACGCTAACTCCAACCGTAACACTGAACCGAAAACTAACAGTAGGCCTAAACTTAATCCCTCAAACTAAGTTTAATCCAAACCTAACCTGAAGATCAAATGAAACCATAGACCTAAAAGTAACCCTAGGCGGACACGTTTAGCTCAACCCCAACCCTACCCTGACCCTCACGCTAACTCCAACCGTAACACTGAACCGAAAACTAACAGTATTCCTAAACTTACTGCCTCAAACTAAGTTCAATCCTAACCTAACCTGAAGCCTAAATGAAACCATAGACCTAACCCTAACCCTAGGCGGACACTTTATGCTTAACCCACACCCTAACCTGACCCTGACGCTTACTCCAACCGTAACAGTTAAACGAAAACTAACAGTAGCCCTAAACTTACTCCCTCAAACTAAGTTCAAACCTAACCTAACCTGAAGCCTAAATCAAACCATACACCTAACCCTAACCCTAGGCGGACACCTTAAGCTCAACCCCAAACCTAACCTGACCCTGACGCTTACTCCAACCGTAACAGTTAACCGAAAACTAACAGTAGCCCTAAACTGACTCCCTCAAACTAAGTTCAAACCTAACCTAACTTGAAGCCTAACTCAAACCATAGACCTAACCCTAACCCTAGGCGGACACCTGAAGCTCAACCCCAACCCTAACCTGACCCTGACGCTATCTCCAACCGTAACACTGAACCGAAAACTAACAGTAGCCCTAAACTTACTCCCTCAAACTAAGTTCAAACCTTACCTAACCTGAAGCCTAAATCAAACCATACACCTAACCCTAACCCTAGGCGGACACCTTAAGCTCAACCCCAACCCTAACCTGACCCTCACGCTAACTCCAACCGTAACACTGAACCGAAAGCTAACAGTAACCCTAAACTTACTCCCTCAAACTAAGTTCAAACCTAACCTAACCTGAAGCCTAACTCAAACCGTAGACCTAACCCTAACCCTAGGCGGACACCTGAAGCTCAACCCCAACCCTAACCTGACCCTGACGCTATCTCCAACCGTAACACTGAACCGAAAACTAACAGTAGCCCTAAACTTACTCCCTCAAACTAAGTTCAAACCTAACCTAACCTGAAGTCTAACTCAAACCATAGACCTAACCCTAACCCTAGGTGGACACCTTAAGCTCAACGCCAACCCTAACCTGGCCCTGACGCTAACTCCAACCATAACAGTTACCCGAAAACTAACAGTCGCCCTAAACTTACTCCCTCAAACTAAGTTCAAACCTAACCTAACCTGAAGGCTAAATCAAACCATACACACAACCCTAACCCTAGGCGGACACCTTAAGCTCAACCCCAACCCTAACCTGACCCTCACGCTAACTCCAACCGTAACACGGAACCGAAAACTAACATTAGCCCTAAACTTACTCCCTCAAACTAATTTCGAACCTAACCTAACCTGAAGCCTAACTCAAATCATAGACCTAACCCTCACCCTAGGCGGACACCTGAAGCTCAACCCCAACCCTAACAAGACCTTGACGCTATCTCCAACGGTAACACTGAACCGAAAACTAACAGTAGCCCTAAACTTACCCCCTCAAACTAAGGTTAATCCAAACCTAACCTGAAGATCAAATGAAACCATAGACCTAAACCTAACCCTAGGCGGACACCTTAAGCTCAACCCCAACCCTAACCTGACCCTCACGCTAACTCCAACCGTAACACTGAACCGAAAACTAACAGTATCCCTAAACTTACTGCCTCAAACTAAGTTCAATACTAACCTAACCTGAAGCATAAATGAAACCATAGACCTAACCGTAACCCTAGGCGGACACTTTATGCTTAACCCCCACCCTAACCTGACCCTGTCGCTTACTCCAACCGTAACAGTTAAACGAAAACTAACAGTAGCCCTAAACTTACTCCCTCAAACTAAGTTCAAACCTTACCTAACCTAAAGCCTAAATCAAACCATACACCTAACCCTAACCCTAGGCGGACACCTTAAGCTCAACCCCAAACCTAACCTGACCCTGACGCTTACTCCAACCGTAACAGTTAACCGAAAACTAACAGTAGCCCTAAACTGACTTCCTCAAACTAAGTTCAAACCTAACCTAACCTAAAGCTTAAATCAAATCATAGACCTAACCCTAACCCTAGGCGGACACCTTATGCTTAACTCCCACCATAACCTGACCATGACGCTAACTCCAACCGTAACACTGAACCGAAAACTAACAGTATCCCTAAACTTACTCCCTCAAACTAACTTCAAACCTTACCTAACCTGAAGCCTAACTGAAAACATAGACCTAACCCTTACCCTAGGCAGACACCTTAAGTTCAACCCAAACCCTAAAATGGCCCTGACGCTAAATCCAACCATAACAGTTACCCGAAAACTAACAGTAGCCCTAAACTTACTCCCTCAAACTAAGTTCAAACCTATCTAACCTGAAGCCTAACTCAAACCATAGACCTAACCCTAACCCTAGGCGGACACCTGAAGCTCAACCCCAACCCTAACCTGACCCTGACGCTATCTCCAAACGTAACACTGAACCGAAAACTAACAGTAGACCTAAACTTATTCCCTCAAACTAAGTTCAAACCTAACCTAACCTGAAGACTAAATCAAACCAAACACCTAACCCTAACCCTAGGCGGACACCTTAAGCTCAACCCCAACCCTAACCTGACCCTCACGCTAACTCCAACCGTAACACTGAACCGAAAACTAACAGTAACCCTAAACTTACTCCCTCAAACTAAGTTCAAACCTAACCTATCCTGAAGCCTAACTCAAACCATAGACCTAACCCTAACCCTAGGCGGACACCTGAAGCTCAACCCCAACCCTAACCTGTCCCTGACGCTATCTCTAACCGTAACACTGAACCGAAAACTAACAGTAGACCTAAACTTACTCCCTCAAACTAAGTTCAAACCTAACCTATCCTGAAGCCTAACGCAAACCATAGACCTAACCCTAAACCCTGGCGGAAACCTTAAGCTCAACCCCAACCCTAAAATGGCCCTGACGCTAACTCCAACAATAACAGTTACCCGAAAACTAACAGTAGCCCTAAACTTACTCCCTCAAACTAAGTTAAAACCTAACCTAACCTGAAGCCTAAATCAAACCATACACCTAACCCTAACCCTAGGCGGACACCTTAAGCTCAACCCCAAACCTAACCTGACCCTCACGCTAAATCCAACCGTAACACTGAACCTAAAACTAACAGTAGCCCTAAACTTACTCCCTCAAACTAAGTTCAAACCTAACCTAACCTGAAGACTAACTCAGACCATAGACCTAACCCTAACCCTAGGCGGACACCTGAAGCTCAACCCCAACCCTAACCTGACCCTGACGCTATCTCCAACCGTAACACTGAACCGAAAACTAGCAGTAGCCCTAAACTTTCTCGCTCAAACTAAGTTCAAACCTAACCTAACCTGAAGCCTAACTCAAACCATAGACCTAACCCTAACCCTAGGCGGACACCTGAAGCTCAACGCCAACCCTAACCTGGCCCTGACGCTAACTCCAACCATAACAGTTACCCGAAAACTAACAGTCGCCCTGAACTTACTCCCTCAAACTAAGTTCAAACCTAACCTAACCTGAAGCCTAAATCAAACCATACACCTAACCCTAACCCTAGGCGGACACCTTAAGCTCAATCCCAACCCTAACCTGACACTCACGCTAACTCCAACCGTAACACTGAACCGAAAACGAACATTAGCCCTAAACTTACTCCCTCAAACTAATTTCGAACCTAACCTAACCTGAAGCCTAACTCAAACCATAGACCTAACCCTAACCCTAGGCGGACACCTGAAGCTCAACCCCAACCCTAACCCGACCCTGACGCTATCTCCAACCGTAACACTGAACCGAAAACTAACAGTAGCCCTAAACTTACTCCCTCAAACTAAGTTCAAACCTAACCTAACCTGAAGCCTAACTCAAACCATAGACCTAACCCTAACCCTAGGCGGACACCTGAAGCTCAACCCCAACCCTAACATGAACTTGACGCTATCTCCAACGGTAACACTGAACCGAAAACTAACAGTAGCCCTAAACTTACTCGCTCAATCTAAGATCAAACCTAACCTAACCTGAAGCTTAACTCAAACCATAGACCTAACCCTAACCCTATGCGGACACCTTTAGCTCAACCCCAACCCTAACCAGACCCTCACGCTAACTCCAACCGTAACACTGAACCGAAAACTAACAGTATTCCTAAACTTACTCCCTCAAACTAAGTTCAAACCTAACCTAACCTGAAGCCTATATCAAACCATACACCTAACCCTAACCCTAGGCGGACATCTTAAGCTCAACCCCAACCCTAACCTGACCCTCACACTTACTCCAACCGTAACACTGAACCGAAAACTAACAGTAGCCCTAAACTTACTCCCTCAAACTAATTTCAAACCTAACCTAACCTGAAGCCTAACTCAAACCATAGACCTAACCCTAACCCTAGGCGGACACCTGAAGCTCAACCCCAACCCTAACCCGACCCTGACGATATCTCCAACCGTAACACTGAACCGAAAACTAACAGTAGCCCTAAACTTACTCCCTCAAACTAAGTTCAATCCTAACCTAACCTGAAGCCTAAATGAAACCATAGACCTAAACCTAACCCTAGGCGGACACCTTTAGCTCAACCCCAAACCTAACCTGACCCTCATGCTATCTCCAACCGTAACACTGAACCGAAAACTATCAGTGGGCCTAAACTTACTCCCTCAAACTAAGTTCAAACCTAACCTAACCTGAAGCCTAACTAAAACCATAGACCTAACCCTAACCCTAGGCGGACACCTTAAGCTTAACCCCAAACCTAACCTGACCCTGAGGCTAAATCCAACCGTAACACTGAACCGAAATCTAACAGTAGCCCTAAATTTACTCCCTCAAACTAAGTTCAATCCTAACCTAACCTGAAGCCTAAATGAAACCATAAACCTAACCCTAACCCTAGGTGGACACCTTATGCTTAACCCCCACCCTAACCTGACCCTGATGCTTACTCCAACCGTAACAGTTACCCGAAAACTAACAGTAGCCCTAAACTTACTCGCTCAAACTAAGTTCAAACCTAACCTAACCTGAAGCCTAACTCAAACCATAGACCTAACCCTAACCCTAGGCGGACACCTGAAGCTCAACCCCAACCCTAACCTGACCCTGACTCTTACTCCAACCATAACACTGAACCAAAAACTAACACTAGTCCAAAACTTACTCCCTCAAGCTAAGTTCAAACCTAACCTAACCTGAAGCCTAACTCAAACAATAGATCTAACCCTAACCCTAGGCGGACACCTGAAGCTCAACCCCAACCCTAACATGAACTTGACGCTATCCCCAATGGTAACACTGAACCGAAAACTAACAGTAGCCCTAAACTTACTCCCTCAAACTAAGTTTAATCCAAACCTAACCTGAAGATCAAATGAAACCATAGACCTAAACCTAACCTAGGCGGACACCTTTAGCTCAACCCCAACCCTAACCTGACCCTCACGCTAACTCCAACCGTAACACTGAACCGAAAACTAACAGTATTCCTAAACTTACTGCCTCAAACTAAGTTCAATCCTAACCTAACCTGAAGCCTAAATGAAACCATAGACCTAACCCTAACCCTAGGCGGACAATTTATGCTTAACCCCCACCCTAACCTGACCCTGAGGCTAAATCCAACCGTAACACTGAACCGAAAACTAACAGTAGCCGTAAACTTACTCCCTCAAACTAAGTTCAATCCTAACCTAACCTGAAGCCTAAATGAAACCATAAACCTAACCCTAACCCTATGTGGACACCTTATGCTTAACCCCCACCCTAACCTGACCCTGAGGCTTACTCCAACCGTAACAGTTACCCGAAAACTAACAGTAGACCTAAACTTACTCCCTCAAACTAAGTTCAAACCTAACCTAACCTGAAGCCTAAATCAAACCATACACCTAACCCTAACCCTAGGCGGACACCTGAAGCTCAACCCCAATCCTAACCTGACCCTCACGCTAAATCCAACCGTAACACTGAACCTAAAACTAACAGTAGCCCTAAACTTACTCCCTCAAACTAAGTTCAAACCTAACCTAACTTGAAGCCTAACTCAAACCATAGACCTAACCCTAACCCTAGGCGGACACCTGAAGCTCAACCCCAACCCTAACCTGACCCTGACGCTATCTCCAACCGTAACACTGAACCGAAAACTAACAGTAGCCCTAAACTTACTCGCTCAATCTAAGTTCAAACCTAACCTAACCTGAAGCTTAACTCAAACCATAGACCTAACCCTAACCCTAGGCGGACACCTTAAGCTCAACCCCAACCCTAACCTGGCCCTGACGCTAATTCCAACCATAACAGTTACCCGAAAACTAACAGTAGCCCTAAACTTACTCCCTCAAACTAAGTTCAAACCTAACCTAACCTGAAGCCTTAATCAAATCATACACCTAAACCTAACCCTAGGCGGACACCTTAAGCTCAACCCGTACCCTAACCTGACCCTCACGCTTACTCCAACTGTAACAGTTAACCGAAAACTAACAGTAGCCCAAAACTAACTCCCTCAAACTAACTTAAAACCTAACCTAACCTGAAGCCTAAATCAAACCATACACCTAACCCTAACCCTATGCGGACACCATTAGCTCAACGCCAACCCTAACCTGGACCTGACGATAACTCCAACCGTAACAGTTACCCGAAAACTAACAGTAGCCCTAAACTTACTCCCTCAAACTATGTTCAAACCTAACCTAACCTGAAGCCTATATCAAACCATACACCTAACCCTAACCCTAGGCGGACATCTTAAGCTCAACCCCTACCGTAACCTGACCCTCATGCCACCTCCAACCGAAACACTGAACCGAAAACAAACAGAAGCCCTAAACTTACTCCCTCAAACTAAGTTCAAACCTAACCTAACCTGAAGCCTAACTCAAACCATAGACCTAACCCTAACCCTAGGCGGACACCTGAAGCTCAACCCCAACCCTAACCTGACCCTGACTCTTACTCCAACCGTAACACTGAACCAAAAACTCACACTAGCCCTAAATTTACTCCCTCAAACTAAGTTCAAACCTAACCTCACCTGAAGCCTAAATCAAACCACAGGCCTAACCCTAACCCTAGGCGGACACCTTAAGCTCAACCCCAAACCTAACCTGACCCTGACGCTTACTCCAACCGTAACAGTTAAACGAAAACTAACAGTAGCCCTAAACTGACTCCCTCAAACTAAGTTCAAACCTAAACTAACTTGACGCCTAAATCAAATCATAGACCTAACTCTAACCCTATTCGGACACCTTATGCTTAACTCCCACCATAACCTGACCATGACGCTAACTCCAACCGTAACACTGAACCGAAAACTATCAGTATCCCTAAACTTACTCCCTCAAACTAATTTCAAACCTAACCTAACCTGAAGTCTAAATCAAACCATACACCTAACCCTAACCCTAGGCGGACACCTTAAGCTCAACCCAAAACCTAACCTGACCCTGACGCTTACTCCAACCTAACAGTTAACCGAAAACTAACAGTAGCCCTAAACTGACTCCCTCAAACTAAGTTCAAACCTAACCTAACCTGAAGACTAACTCAAACCATAGACCTAACCCTAACCCTAGGCGGACACCTGAAGCTCAACCCCAACCCTAACATGAACTTGACGCTATCTCCAACGGTAACACTGAACCGAAAACTAACAGTAGCCCTAAACTTACTCCCTCAAACTAAGTTTAATCCAAACCTAACCTGAAGATCAAATGAAACCATACACCTAAACCTAACCCTAGGCGGACACCTTAAGCTCAACCCCTACCCTAACCTGACCCTCACGCTTACTCCAACTGTAACAGTTAACCGAAAACTAACAGTAGCCCTAAACTAACTCCCTCAAACTAACTTAAAACCTAACCTAACCTGAAGCCTAAATCAAACCATACACCTAACCCTAACCCTATGCGGACACCATTAGCTCAACGCCAACCCTAACCTGGACCTGACGATAACTCCAACCGTAACAGTTACCCGAAAACTAACAGTAGCCCTAAACTTACTCCCTCAAACTAAGTTCAAACCTAACCTAACCTGAAGCCTATATCAAACCATACACCTAACCCTAACCCTAGGCGGACATCTTAAGCTCAACCCCTACCCTAACCTGACCCTCACGCCACCTCCAACCGAAACACTGAACCGAAAACAAACAGTAGCCCTAAACTTACTCCCTCAAACTAAGTTCAAACCTAACCTAACCTGAAGCCTAACTCAAACCATAGACCTAACCCTACCCCTAGGCGGACACCTGAAGCTCAACCCCAACCCTAACCTGACCCTGACTCTTACTCCAGCCGTAACACTGAACCAAAAACTCACACTAGCCCTAAACTTACTCCCTCAAACTAAGTTCAAACCTAACCTCACCTGAAGCCTAACTCAAACCACAGGCCTAACCCTAACCCTAGGCGGACACCTTAAGCTCAACCCCCACCCTAACCTGACCATGACGCTAACTCCAACCGTAACACTGAACCGAAAACTAACAGTAGCCCTAAACTGACTCCCTCAAACTAAGTTCAAACCTAACCTAACCTGAAGCCTAAATCAAACCATACACCTAACCCTAACCCTAGGCGGACACCTTAAGCTCAACCCCAAACCAAACCTGACCCTGACGCTTACTCCAACCTAACAGTTAACCGAAAACTAACAGTAGCCCTAAACTGACTCCCTCAAACTAAGTTCAAACCTAACCCAACTTGAAGCCTAAATCAAATAATAGACCTAACCCTAACCCTGGGCGGACACCTTAAGCTCAATCCCAACCCTAACCTGACACTCACGCTAACTCCAACCGTAACACTGAACCGAAAACTAACATTAGCCCTAAACTTACTCCCTCAAACTAATTTCGAACATAACCTAACCTGAAGCCTAACTCAAACCATAGACCTAACCCTAACCCTAGGCGGACACCTGAAGCTCAACCCCAACCCTAACCTGACCATGACGCTATCTCCGACCGTAACACTGAACCGAAAACTAACAGTAGCCCTAAACTTACTCCCTCAAAGTAAGTTCAAACCTAACCTAACTTGAAGCCTAAATCAAATCATAGACCTAACCCTAACCCTAGGCGGACACCTTAAGCTCAACCCCAACCCAAACCTGACCCTCACGCTAACTCCAACTCTAACACTGAACCGAAAACTAACAGTAGGCCTAAACTTACTCCCTCAAACTAAGTTCAAACCTAACCTAACCTGAAGCCTAACTCAAAGCATAGACCTAACCCTAACCCTAGGCGGACACCTGAAGCTCAACCCCAACCCTAACCTGACCCTGACGCTATCTCCAACCGTAACACTGAACCGAAAACTAACAGTAGCCCTAAACTTACTCCCTCAAACTAAGTTGAAACCTAACCTAACCTGAAGCCTAACTCAAACCATAGACCTAACCCTAACCCTAGGTGGACACCTTAAGCTCAACGCCAACCCTAACCTGGCCCTGACGCTAACTCCAACCATAACAGTTACCCGAAAACTAACAGTCGCCCTGAACTTACTCCCTCAAACTAAGTTCAAACCTAACCTAATCTGAAGCCTAAATCAAACCATACACCTAACCCCAACCCTAGGCGGACACCTTAAGCTCAATCCCAACCCTAACCTGACACTCACGCTAACTCCAACCGTAACACTGAACCGAAAACTAACATTAGCCCTAAACTTACTCCCTCAAACTAATTTCGAACCTAACCTAACCTGAAGCCTAACTCAAACCATAGACCTAACCCTAACCCTAGGCGGACACCTGAAGCTCAACCCCAACCCTAACCTGACCCTGACGCTATCTCCGGCCGTAACACTGAACCTAAAACTAACAGTAGCCCTAAACTTACTCCCTCAAACTAAGTTCAAACCTAACCTAACCTGAAGACTAACTCAAACCATAGACCTAACCCTAACGCTAGGCGGACACCTGAAGCTCAACCCCAACCCTAACCTGACCCTGACTCTTACTCCAACCGTAACACTGAACCAAAAACTAACACTAGTCCAAAACTTACTTCCTCAAACTAAGTTCAAACCTAACCTCACCTGAAGCCTAACTCAAACCACAGGCCTAACCCTAACCCTAGGCGGACACCTGAAGCTCAACCCCAACCCTAACCTGACCCTGACTCTTACTCCAACCGTAACACTGAACCAAAAATTAACACTAGTCCAAAACTTACTCCCTCAAACTAAGTTCAAAGCTAACCTCACCTGAAGCCTAACTCAAACCACAGGCCTAACCCTAACCCTAGGCGGACACCTGAAGCTCAACCCCAACCCTAACATGACCTTGACGCTATCTCCAACGGTAACACTGAACCGAGAACTAACAGTAGCCCTAAACTTACTCCCTCAAACTAAGTTTAATCCAAACCTAACCTGAAGATCAAATGAAACCATAGACCTAAACCTAACTCTAGGCGGACACCTTAAGCTCAACCCGAACCCTAACCTGACCCTCACGCTAACTCCAACCGTAACACTGAACCGAAAACTAACAGTATCCCTAAACTTACTGCCTCAAACTAAGTTCAATCCTAACCTAACCTGAAGCCTAAATCAAACCATACACCTAACCCTAACCCTAGGCGGACACCTTAAGCTCAACCCCAAACCTAACCTGACCCTGACGCTTACTCCAACCGTAACAGTTAACCGAAAACTAACAGTAGCCCTAAACTGACTCCCTCAAACTAAGTTCAAACCTAACCTAACCTAAAGCTTAAATCAAATCATAGACCTAACCCTAACCCTAGGCGGACACCTTATGCTTAACTCCCACCATAACCTGACCATGACGCTAACTCCAACCGTAACACTGAACCGAAAACTAACAGTATCCCTAAACTTACTCCCTCAAACTAACTTCAAACCTAACCTAACCTGAAGCCTAACTGAAAACATAGACCTAACCCTTACCCTAGGCAGACACCTTAAGTTCAACCCAAACCCTAAAAGGGCCCTGACGCTAACTCCAACCATAACAGTTACCCGAAAAATAACTGTAGCCCTAAACTTACTCCCTCAAACTAAGTTCAAACCTAACCTAACCTGAAGCCTAAATCAAACCATAGACCTAACCCTAACCCTAGGCGGACACCTTAAGCACAACCCCAACCCTAACCTGAACCTCACGCTAACTCCAACCGTAACACTGAACCGAAAACTAACAGTAGAACTAAACTTACTCCCTCAAACTAAGTTCAAACCTAACCTAACCTGAAGCCTAACTCAAACCATAGACCTAACCCTAACCCTAGGCGCACACCTGAAGCTCAACCCCAACCTTAACCTGACCCTGACGCTGTTTTCAACCGTAACACTGAACCGAAAACTAACAGTAGCCCTAAACTTACTCCCTCAAACTAAGTTCAAACCTAACCTAACCTGAAGCCTAACTCAAACCATAGACCTAACCCTAACCCTAGGTGGACACCTTAAGCTCAACGCCAACCCTAACCTGGCCCTTACGCTAACTCCAAACATAACAGTTACCCGAAAACTAACAGTCGCCCTAAACTTACTCCCTCAAACTAAGTTCAAACCTAACCTAACGTGAAGCCTAAATCAAACCATACACCTAACCCTAACCCTAGGCGGACACCTTAAGCTCAACCCCAACCCTAACCTGACCCTCACGCTAACTCCAACCGTAACACGGAACCGAAAACTAACATTAGCCCTAAACTTACTCCCTCAAACTAATTTCGAACCTAACCTAACCTGAAGCCTAACTCAAACCATAGACCTAACCCTAACCCTAGGCGGACACCTTAAGCTCAACCCCAACCCTAACCTGACCCTGACGCTATCTCCGACCGTAACACTGAACCGAAAACTAACAGTAGCCCTGAACTTACTCCCTCAAACTAAGTTCAAACCTAACCTAACCTGAAGCCTAACTCAAAGCATACACCTAACCCTAACCCTAGGCGGACACCTTAAGCTCAACCCCAACCCTAACCTGACCCTCACGCTAACTCCAACCGTAACACTGAACCGAAAACTAACAGTAACCCTAAACTTACTCCCTCAAACTAAGTTCAAACCTAACCTAACCTGAAGCCTAACTCAAACCATAGACCTAACCCTAACCCTAGGCGGATACATTAAGCTCAACCCCAACCCTAACCTGGCCCTGACGCTAACTCCAACCATAACAGTTACCCGAAAACTAACTGTAGCCCTAAACTTACTCCCTCAAACTAAGTTCAAACCTAACGTACCTGAAGCCTTAATCAAATCATACACCTAACCCTAACCCTAGGCGGACACCTTAAGCTCAACCCCTACCCTAACCAGACCCTCACACTTACTCCAACCGTAACACTGAACCGAAAACTAACAGTAGCCCTAAACTTACTCCCTCAAACTAAGTTCAAACCTAACCTAACCTGAAGCCTAAATCAAACCGTACACCTAACCCTAACCCTAGCCGGACACCTTAAGCTCAACCCCAACCCTAACCTGACCCTCACGATAACTCCAACCGTAACACGGAACCGAAAACTAACATTAGCCTTAAACTTACTCCCTCAAACTAATTTCGAACCTAACCTAACCTGAAGCCTAACTCAAACCATAGACCTAACCCTAACCCTAGGCGGACACCTGAAGCTCAACCCCAACCCTAACATGACCTTGACGCTATCTCCAACGGTAACACTGAACCGAAAACTAACAGTAGACCTAAACTTACTCCCTCAAACTAAGTTTAATCCAAACCTAACCTGAAGATCAAATGAAACCATAGACCTAAACCTAACCCTAGGCGGACACCTTAAGCTCAACCCCAACCCTAACCTGACCCTCACGCTAACTCCAACCGTAACACTGAACCGAAAACTAACAGTATCCCTAAACTTACTGCCTCAAACTAAGTTCAATCCTAACCTAACCTGAAGCCTAAATGAAACCATAGACCTAACCCTAACCCAAGGCGGACACTTTATGCTTAACCCCCACCCTAACATGACCCTGTCGTTTAGTCCAACCGTAACAGTTAAATGAAAACTAACAGTAGCCCTAAATTTACTCCCTCAAACTAAGTTCAAACCTTACCTAACCTGAAGCCTAAATCAAACCATACACCTAACCCTAACCCTAGGCGGACACCTTAAGCTCAACCCCAAACCTAACCTGACCCTGACGCTTACTCCAACCGTAACAGTTACCCGAAAACTAACAGTAGCCCTAAACTTACTCCCTCAAACTAACTTCAAACCTAACCTAACCTGAAGCTTAAATCAAAACATACACCTAACCCTAACCCTAGGCGGCACCTCAAGCTCAACCCCAACCCTAACCTGACCCTCACGCTAACTCCAACCGTAACACTGAACCGAAAACTAACATTAGCCCTAAACTAACTCCCTCAAACTAATTTCGAACCTAACCTAACCTGAAGACTAACTCAAACCCTAGACCTAACCCTAACCCTAGGCGGACACCTTAAGCTCAACCCCAACCCTAACCTGACCCTCACGCTAACTCCAACCGTAACACTGAACCGAAAACTAACAGTAACCCTAAACTTACTCCCGCAAACTAAGTTCAAACCTAACCTAACCTGAAGCCTAACTCAAACCATAGACCTAACCCTAACCCTAGGCGGATACATTAAGCTCAACCCCAACCCTAACCTGGCCCTGACGCTAACTCCAACCATAACAGTTACCCGAAAACTAACTGTAGCCCTAAACTTACTCCCTCAAACTAAGTTCAAACCTAACCTACATGAAGCCTTAATCAAATCATACACCTAACCCTAACCCTAGGCGGACACCTTAAGCTCAACCCCTACCCTAACCTGACCCTCACACTTACTCCAACCGTAACACTGAACCGAAAACTAACAGTAGCCCTAAACTTACTCCCTCAAACTAATTTCAAACCTAACCTAACCTGAAGCCTAACTCAAACCATAGACCTAACCCTAACCCTAGGCGGACACCTGAAGCTCAACCCCAACCCTAACCTGACCCTGACGCTATCTCCAACCGTAACACTGAACCGAAAACTAACAGTAGCCCTAAACTTACTCCCTCAAACTAAGTTCAAACCTAACCTAACCTGAAGCCTAAATCAAACCGTACACCTAACCCTAACCCTAGGCGGACACCTTAAGCTCAACCCCAACCCTAACCTGACCCTCACGATAACTCCAACCGTAACACGGAACCGAAAACTAACATTAGCCTTAAACTTACTCCCTCAAACTAATTTCGAACCTAACCTAACCTGAAGCCTAACTCAAACCATAGACCTAACCCTAACCCTAGGCGGACACCTGAAGCTCAACCCCAACCCTAACATGACCTTGACGCTATCTCCAACGGTAACACTGAACCGAAAACTAACAGTAGACCTAAACTTACTCCCTCAAACTAAGTTTAATCCAAACCTAACCTGAAGATCAAATGAAACCATAGACCTAAACCTAACCCTAGGCGGACACCTTAAGCTCAACCCCAACCCTAACCTGACCCTCACGCTAACTCCAACCGTAACACTGAACCGAAAACTAACAGTATCCCTAAACTTACTGCCTCAAACTAAGTTCAATCCTAACCTAACCTGAAGCCTAAATGAAACCATAGACCTAACCCTAACCCAAGGCGGACACTTTATGCTTAACCCCCACCCTAACATGACCCTGTCGTTTAGTCCAACCGTAACAGTTAAACGAAAACTAACAGTAGCCCTAAATTTATTCCCTCAAACTAAGTTCAAACCTTACCTAACCTGAAGCCTAAATCAAACCATACACCTAACCCTAACCCTAGGCGGACACCTTAAGCTCAACCCCAAACCTAACCTGACCCTGACGCTTACTCCAACCGTAACAGTTACCCGAAAACTAACAGTAGCCCTAAACTTACTCCCTCAAACTAAGTTCAAACCTAACCTAACCTGAAGCTTAAATCAAAACATACACCTAACCCTAACCCTAGGCGGACACCTCAAGCTCAACCCCAACCCTAACCTGACCCTCACGCTAACTCCAACCGTAACACTGAACCGAAAACTAACATTAGCCCTAAACTAACTCCCTCAAACTAATTTCGAACCTAACCTAACCTGAAGACTAACTCAAACCATAGACCTAACCCTAACCCTAGGCGGACACCTTAAGCTCAACCCCAACCCTAACCTGACCCTCACGCTAACTCCAACCGTAACACTGAACCGAAAACTAACAGTAACCCTAAACTTACTCCCGCAAACTAAGTTCAAACCTAACCTAACCTGAAGCCTAACTCAAACCATAGACCTAACCCTAACCCTAGGCGGATACATTAAGCTCAACCCCAACCCTAACCTGGCCCTGACGCTAACTCCAACCATAACAGTTACCCGAAAACTAACTGTAGCCCTAAACTTACTCCCTCAAACTAAGTTCAAACCTAACCTACCTGAAGCCTTAATCAAATCATACACCTAACCCTAACCCTAGGCGGACACCTTAAGCTCAACCCCTACCCTAACCTGACCCTCACACTTACTCCAACCGTAACACTGAACCGAAAACTAACAGTAGCCCTAAACTTACTCCCTCAAACTAATTTCAAACCTAACCTAACCTGAAGCCTAACTCAAACCATAGACCTAACCCTAACCCTAGGCGGACACCTGAAGCTCAACCCCAACCCTAACCTGACCCTGACGCTATCTCCAACCGTAACACTGAACCGAAAACTAACAGTAGCCCTAAACTTACTCCCTCAAACTAAGTTCAAACCTAACCTAACCTGAAGCCTAAATCAAACCATACACCTAACCCTAACCCTAGGCGGACACCTTAAGCTCAACGCCAACCCTAACCTGACCCTCACGATAACTCCAACCGTAACACGGAACCGAAAACTGACATTAGCCCTAAACTTACTCCCTCAAACTAATTTCGAACCTAACCTAACCTGAAGCCTAACTCAAACCATAGACCTAACCCTAACCCTAGGCGGACACCTGAAGCTCAACCCCAACCCTAACATGACCTTGACGCTATCTCCAACGGTAACACTGAACCGAAAACTAACAGTAGCCCTAAACTTACTCCCTCAAACTAAGTTTAATCCAAACCTAACCTGAAGATCAAATGAAACCATAGACCTAAACCTAACCCTAGGCGGACACCTTAAGCTCAACCCCAACCCTAACCTGACCCTCACGCTAACTCCAACCGTAACACTGAACCGAAAACTAACAGTATCCCTAAACTTACTGCCTCAAACTAAGTTCAATCCTAACCTAACCTGAAGCCTAAATGAAACCATAGACCTAACCCTAACCCTAGGCGGACACTTTATGCTTAACCCCCACCCTAACCTGACCCTGTCGCTTACTCCAACCGTAACAGTTAACCGAAAACTAACAGTAGCCCTAAACTGACTCCCTCAAACTAAGTTCAAACCTTACCTAACCTGAAGCCTAAATCAAACCATACACCTAACCCTAACCATAGGCGGACACCTTAAGCTCAACCACAAACCTAACCTGACCCTGACGCTTACTCCAACCGTAACAGTTAACCGAAAACTAACAGTAGCCCTAAACTGACTCCCTCAAACTAAGTTCAAACCTAACCTAACCTAAAGCTTAAATCAAATCATAGACCTAACCCTAACCCTAGGCGGACACCTTATGCTTAACTCCCACCATAACCTGACCATGACAATAACTCCAACCGTAACACTGAACCGAAAACTAAGAGTATCCCTAAACTTACTCCCTCAAAGTAACTTCAAACCTAACCTAACCTGAAGCCTAACTGAAAACATAGACCTAACCCTTACCCTAGGCAGACACCTTAAGTTCAACCCAAACCCTAAAATGGCCCTGACGCTAACTCCAACCATAACATTTACCCGAAAACTAACAGTAGCCCTAAACTTACTCCCTCAAACTAAGTTCAAACCTAACCTAACCTGAAGCCTAAATCAAACCATAGACCTAACCCTAACCCTAGGCGGACACCTTAAGCTCAACCCCAACCCTAACCTGATCCTCATGCTAACTCCAACCGTAACACTGAACCGAAAACTAACAGTAGCCCTAAACTTACTCCCTCAAACTAAGTTCAAACCTAACCTAACCTGAAGCCTAACTCAAACCATAGACCTAACCCTAACCCTAGGCGCACACCTGAAGCTCAACCCCAACCCTAACCTGACCCTGACGCTGTCTTCAACCGTAACACTGAACCGAAAACTAACAGTAGCCCTAAACTTACTCCCTCAAACTAAGTTCAAACCTAACCTAACCTGAAGCCTAACTCAAACCATAGAACTAACCCTAACCCTAGGTGGACACCTTAAGCTCAACGCCAACCCTAACCTGGCCCTGACGCTAACTCCAACCATAACAGTTACTCGAAAACTAAAAGTCGCCCTAAACTTACTCCCTCAAACTAAGTTCAAACCTAACCTAACCTGAAGCCTAAATCAAACCATACACCTAACCCTAACCCTAGGCGGACACCTTAAGCTCATCCCCAACCCTAACCTGACCCTCACGCTAACTCCAACCGTAACACTGAACCGAAAACTAGCATTAGCCCTAAACTTACTTCCTCAAACTAATTTCGAACCTAACCTAACCTGAAGCCTAACTCAAACCATAGACCTAACCCTAACCCTAGGCGGACACCTGAAGCTCAACCCCAACCCTAACCTGACCCTGACGCTATCTCCGACTGTAACACTGAACCGAAAACTAACAGTAGCCCTAAACTTACTCCCTCAAACTAAGTTCAAACCTAACCTAACCTGAAGCCTAAATCAAACCATACACCTAACCCTAACCCTAGGCGGACACCTGAAGCTCAACCCCAACCCTAACCTGACCCTGACGCTATCTCCAACCGTAACACTGAACCGAAAACTAACAGTAGCCCTAAACTAACTCCCTCAAACTAAGTTCAAACCTAACCTAACCTGAAGCCTAAATCAAACCATACACCTAACCCTAACCCTAGGCGGACACCTTAAGCTCAACCCCAACCCTAACCTGACCCTCACGCTAACTCCAACTGTAACACTGAACCGAAAACTAACAATAACCCTAAACTTACTCCCTCAAACGAAGTTCAAACCTAACCTAACCTGAAGCCTAACTGAAACCATAGACCTAACCCTAACCCTAGGCGGACACCTGAAGCTCAACCCCAACCCTAACCTGTCCCTGACGCTATCTCTAACCGTAACACTGAACCGAAAACTATCAGTAGACCTAAACTTACTCCCTAAAACTAAGTTCAAACCTAACCTAACCTGAAGCCTAACGCAAACCATAGACCTAACCCTAACCCTAGGCGGACACCTTAAGTTCAACCCCACCCTAACCTGGCCCTGACGCTAACTCCAACCATAACAGTTACCGGAAATCTAACAGTAGCCCTAAACTTACTCCCTCAAACTAAGTTCAAACCTAACCCAACCTGAAGCCTTAATCAAATCATACACCTAAACCTAACCTAGGCGGACACCTTAAGCTCAACCCCTACCCTAACCTGACCCTCACGCTTACTCCAACTGTAACAGTTAACCGAAAACTAACAGTAGCCCTAAACTAACTCACTCAAACTAACTTCAAACCTAACCTAACCTGAAGCCTAAATCAAACCATACACCTAACCCTAACCCTAGGCAGACAGCTGAAGCTCAACCCCAACCCTAACCTGACGCTGACTCTTACTCCAACCGTAACACTGAACCAAAAACTAACACTAGTCCTAAACTTACTCCCTCAAACTAAGTTCAAACCCAACCTCACCTGAAGCCTAACTCAAACCACAGGCCTAACCCTAACCCTAGGCGGACACCTTAAGCTCAACCCCAACCCTAACCTGGCCCTGACGCTAACTCCAACCATAACAGTTACCCGAAAACTAACAGTCGCCCTAAACGTACTCCCTCAAACTAAGTTCAAACCTAACCTAACCTGAAGCCTAAATCAAATCATACACCTAGCCCTAATCCTAGGCGGACACCTTAAGCTCAACCCCAACCCTAACCTGACCCTCACGCTAACTCCAACCATAACACTGAACCGAAAACTAACATTAGGCCTAAACTTACACCCTCAAACTAATTTCAAACCTAACCTAACCTGAAGCCTAACTCAAACCATACTCCTAACCCTAACCCTAGGCGGACACCTTAAGCTCAACCCCAACCCTAACCTGGCCCTTACGCTAATTCCAACCATAACAATTACCCGAAAACTAACAGTCGCCCTAAACTTACTCCCTCAAACTAAGTTCAAACCTAACCTAACCTGAAGCCTAACTCAAACCATAGACCTAACCCTAACCCTAGGCAGACACCTGAAGCTCAACCCCAACCCTAACCTGACCCTGAGGCTATCTCCAAACGTAACACTGAACCGAAAACTAACAGTAGCCCTAAACTTACTCCCTCAAACTAAGTTCAAACCTAACCTAACCTGAAGCCTAACTCAAACCATAGACCTAACCCTAACCTTTGGCGGACACCTTAAGCTCAACCCCAAACCTAAAATGGCCCTGACTCTAACTCCAACCATAACAGATACAAGAAAAATATCAGTAGCCCCAAACTTACTCCCTCAAACTAAGTTCAAACCTAACCTAACCTGAAGCATAAATCAAACCATACACCTAACCCTAACCCTTGACGGACACCTTAAGCTCAACCCCAACCCTAAAATGACCCTCACGCTAACTCCAACCGAAACACTGAACCGAAAACAAACAGTAGCCCTGAACTTACTCCCTCAAACTAATTTCAAGCCTAACCTAACCTGAAGCCTAACTCAAACCATAGACCTAACCCTAACCCTAGGCAGACACCTGAAGTTCAAGCCCAACCCTAACCTGACCCAGACGCTATCTCCAACCGTAACACTGAACTGAAAACTAACAGTAGCCCTAAACTTACTCCCTCAAACTAAGTTCAAACCGAACCTAACCTGAAGCCTAAATCAAACAATACACCTAACCCTAACGCTAGACGGACACCTTAAGCTTAACCCCAACCCTAAAATGAAACACGCTAACACCAACCGAAACACTGAACCGAGAACAAACAGTAGCCCTAAACTTACTCCCTCAAATTAAATTCAAACCTAACCTAACCTGAAGCCTAAATCAAACCATACACCTAACCCTAACCCTAGGCGGACACCTTAAGCCCCACCACAACCCTAACCTGACCCTCACGCTAACTCCAACCGTAACACTGAACCGAAAACTAACAGTAGCCCTAAACTTACTCCCTCAAACTAAGTTCAAACCTAACCTAACCTGAAGCCTAACTCAAACCATAGACCTAACCCTAACCCTAGGCGGACACCTGAAGCTCAACCCCAACCCTAACCTGACCCTGACGCTATCTCCAACCGTAACACTGAACCGAAAACTAACAGTAGCCCTAAACTTACTCCCTCAAACTAAGTTCAGACCTAACCTTACCTGAAGCCTAACTCAAACCATAGACCTAACCCTAACTCTAGGCGGACACCTTAAGCTCAACCCCAACCCTAACCTGGCCCTGACGCTAACTCCAACCATAACAGTTACCCGAAAACTAACAATCGCCCTAAACTTACTCCCTCAAACTAAGTTCAAACCTAACCTAACCTGAAGCCTAAATCAAACCATATACCTAACCCTAACCCTAGGCGGACACCTTAAGCTCAACCCCAACCCTAACCTGACTCTCACGTTAACTCCAACCATAACACTGAACCGAAAACTAACATTAGCCCTAAACTTACTCCGTCAAACTAATTTCAAACCTAACCTAACCTGAAGCCTAACTCAAACCATAGACCTAACCCTAACCCTAGGCGGACACCTGAAGCTCAACCGCAACCCTAACCTGACCCTGACGCTATCTCCAAAAGTAACACTGAACCGAAAACTAACAGTAGCCCTAAACTTACTCCCTCAAACTAAGTTCAGACCTAACCTAACCTGAAGCCTAACTCAAACCATAGACCTAACCCTAACCCTAGGCCGACACCTTAAGCTCAACCCCAACCCTAACCTGACCCTCACGCTAACCCCAACCGTAACACTGAACCGAAAACTAACAGTAGCCCTAAACTTACTCCCTCAAACTAAGTTCAAACCTAACCTAACCTGAAGCCTAACTCAAATCATAGACCTAACCCTAACAATAGGCGGACACCTGAAGCTCAATCCCAACCCTAACGTGACCCTGACGCTATATCCAACCGTAACACTGAACCGAAAAATAACAGTAGCCCTAAACTTACTCACTCAAACTACGTTCAAACATAACCTAACCTGGAGCCTAAATCAAACCATGGACCTAACCCTAACCCTAGGCGGACACCTTAGGCTTAACCAACACCCTAACCTTACCGTGACGCTTACTCCACCCGTAACAGTTAACCGAAAACTAAGAGTAGCCCTAAACTTCTTCCCTCAAACTAAGTTCAAACCTAACCTAACCTGAAGACTAAATCAAAGTATAGACCTAACCCTAACCCTAGGCGGACACCTTATGCTTAAACCCTACCCTAACCTGACCCTGACGCTTACTCCAACCATAAAAATTAACGGAAAACTAACAGTGAACCTAAACTTCCTCCCTCAAACTAAGTTCAAACCTAACCTAACCTGAAGCCTAACTCAAACCATAGACCTAACCCTAACCCTAGGCGGACACCTGAAGCTCAACCCCAACCCTAATCTGACCCTGACGCTATCTCCAACCGTAACACTGAACCGAAAACTAACAGTAGCCCTAAAGTTACTCACTCAAACTAAGTTCAAACCTAACCTAACCTGAAGCCTTAATCAAACCATACACCCAACCCTAACCCTAGGCGGACACCTTAAGCTCAACCCCTACCCTAACCTGACCCTCACGCTATCTCCAACCGTAACACTGAACCGAAAACTAACAGTAGCCATAAACTTACTCCCTCAAACTAAGTTCAAACCTAACCTAATCTGAAGCCTAACTCAAACAATAGACCTAACCCTAACCCTAGGCGGACACCTTAAGCTTAACCCCAACCCTAACCTGACCCTGAGGCTAAATCCAACCATAACACTGAACCGAAAACTAACAGTAGCCCTAAACTTACTCCCTCAAACTAAGTTCAATCCTAACCTAACCTGAAGCCTAAATGAAACCATAGACCTAACCCTAACCCTAGGCGGACACCTTATGCTTAACCCCCACCAAACCTGACCCTGACGCTTACTCCAAACGTAACAGTTAAACGAAAACTAACAGTATCCCTAAACTTACTCCCTCAAACTAAGTTCAAACCTAACCTAACCTGAAGCCTAAATCAAACCATACACCTAACCCTAAGCATAGGCGGATACCTTAAGTTCAACCCCAAACCTAACCCGACCCTGACGCTTACTCCAAACGTAACAGTTAACCGAAAACTAACAGTAGCCCTAAACTGACTCCCTCAAACTAAGTTCAAACCTAACCTAACCTGAAGCCTAAATCAAATCATACACCTAACCCTAACCCTAGGCGGACACCTTATGCTTAACCCCCACCATAACCTGACCCTGACGCTAACTCCAACCGTAACACTGAACCAAAAACAAACAGGAGCCCTAAACTTACTCCCTCAAACTAACTTCAAACCTAACCTAACCTGAAGCCTAACTAAAACCATAGACCTAACCCTAACCCTAGGCGGACACCTGAAGCTCAACCCCAACCCTAACCTGACCCTGACGCTAACTCCAACCATAACAGTTACCCGAAAACTAACAGTAGACCTAAACTTACTCCCTCAAACTAAGTTCAAACCTGACCTAACCTGAAGCCTAAATCAAACCATACACCTAACCCTAACCCTAGGCGGACACCTTAAGCTCAACCCCAACCCTAACCTGACCCTGACGCTAACTCCAACCGTAACACTGAACCGAAAACTAACAGTAGCCCTAAACTTAATCCCTCAAACTAAGTTCAAACCTAACCTATCCTGAAGCCTAACTCAAACCATAGACCTAACCCTAACCCTAGGCGGACACCTTAAGCTCAACCCCAAACCTAACCTTACCCTGACGCTTACTCCAACCGTAACAGTTAACCGAAAACTAACAGTAGCACTAAACTGACTCCCTCAAACTAAGTTCAACCTAACCTAACCTGAAGCCTAAATCAAATCATAGACCTAACCCTAACCCTAGGCTGACACCTTACGCTTTACCCCCACCATAACCTGACCCTGACGCTAACTCCAACCGTAACACTGAACCGAAAAATAACAGTAGCCCTAAACTTACTCCCTCAAACTAACTTCAAACCTAAACTAACCTGAACCATAACTGAAACCATGGACATAACCCTAACCCTAGGGGGACACCTTAAGCTCAACCCCAACCCTAGCCTGGCCCTGACGCTAACTCCAAACATAACACATACCCGAAAACTAATAATCGCCCTAAACTTACTCCCTCAAACTAAGTTCAAACCTAACCTAACCTGAAGGCTAAATCAAACCATACACCTAACCCTAACCCTAGGCGGACACCTTAAGCTCAAACCCAACCCTAACCTGACCCTCATGATAAATCCAACCGTAACACTGAACCAAAAACAAACAGTAGCCCTAAACTTACTCCCTCAAACTAACTTCAAACCTAACCTAACCTGAAGCCTAACTGAAACCATAGACCTAACCCTAACCCTAGGCGGACACCTGAAGCTCAACCACAACCCTAACCTGACCCTAACGCTATCTCCAACTGTAACACTGAACCGAAAACTAACAGTAGCCCTAAACTTACTCCCTCAAACTAAGTTCAAACCTAACCTAACCTAAACCCTAACTCAAACCATAGACCTAACCCTAACCCTAGGCGGACACCTGAAGCTCAACCCCAACCCTAACCTGACCCTGACGCTATCTCCAACCGTAACACTGAACCGAAAACTAAGAGTAGCCCTAAACTTACTCCTTCAAACTAAGTTCAAACCTAACCTAACCTGAAGCCTAACTCAAACCATAGACCTAACCCTAACCCTAGACAGACACCTTAAGCTCAACCCCAACCCTAACCTGACCCTGACGCTATCTCCAACCGTAACACTGAACCGAAAACTAACAGTCGCCCTAAACTTACTCCCTCAAACTAAGTTCAAACCTAACCTAACCTGAAACCTAAATCAAACCATACACCTAACCCAAACCCTAGGCGGACACCTTAAGCTCGACCCCAACCCTACCCTGACCCTCACGCTAACACCAACCGAAACACTGAACCGAAAACGAACAGTAGCCCTAAACTTACTCCCTCAAACTAAGTTCAAACCTAACATAACCTGAAGCCTAACTCAAACCACAAACCTAACCCTAACCCTAGGCGGACACCTTATGCTTAACCCCCACCCTAACCTGACCCTGACGCTTACTCCAACCGTAACAGTTAAACGAAAACTAACAGTACCCCTAAACTTACTCCCTCAAACTAAGTTCAAACCTAACCTAACCTGAAGCCTAAATCAAACCATACACCTAACCCTAACCCTAGGCGGACACCTTAAGCTCAACCCCAACCCTAACCTGATATCCAGGCTAACTCCAACCATATCACTGAACCGAAAACTAAGAGTAGACCTAAACTTACTCGCTCAACCTAAGTTCAAACCTAACCTAACCTGAAGCCTAACTCAAATCATAGACCTAACCCTAACAATAGGCGGACACCTGAAGCTCAACCCCAACACTAACGTGACCCTGACGATATATCCAACCGTAACACTGAACCGAAAAATAACAGTAGCCCTATACTTACTCACTCAAACTAAGTTCAAACATAACCTAACCTGGAGCCTAAATCAAACCATGGACCTAACCCTAAACCTAGGCGGACACCTTAGGCTTAACCAACACCCTAACCTTACCGTGATGCTTACTCCACCCGTAACAGTTAACCGAAAACTCAGAGTAGCCCTAAACTTATTCCCTCAAACTAAGTTCAAACCTAACCTAACCTGAAGCCTAAATCAAACCATACACCCAACCCTAACCCAAGGCGGACACCTTAAGCTCAACCCCTACCCTAACCTGACCCTCACGCTAACTCCAACCGTAACACTGAACCGAAAACTAACAGTAGCCCTAAACTTACTCCCTCAAACTAAGTTCAAACCTAACCTAACCTGAAGCCTAACTCAACCATAGACCTAACCCTAACGCCAGGCGGACACCTTAAGCTTAACCCCAACCCTAACCTGACCCTGAGGCTAAATCCAAACGTAACACTTAACGGAAAACTAACAGTAGGCCTAAACTTACTCCCTCAAACTAAGTTTAATCCTAACCTAACCTGAAGCCTAAATGAAACCATATACCGAACCCTAACCCTAGGCGGACACCTTATGCTTAACCCCCACCCCAACCTGACCCTGACGTTTACTCCAACCATAACAATTAAACGAAAACTAACAGTAGCCCTAAACTTACTCCCTCAAACTAAGTTCAAACCTAACCTAACCTGAAGCCTAAATCAAACCATACACCTAACCCTAACCCTAGGCGGATACCTTAAGCTCAACCCGAAACCTAACCTTACCCTGACGCTTACTCCAACCGTAACAGTTAACCGAAAACTAACAGTAGCCCTAAACTGTCTCCCTCAAACTAAGTTCAAACCTAACCTAACCTGAAGCTTAAATCAAATCATAGACCTAACCCTAACCCTAAGCGGACACCTTATGCTTAACCCCCACCATAACCTGACCATGACGCTAACTCCAACCGTAACACTGAACCGAAAACTAACAGTAGCCCTAAACTTACTCCCTCAAACTAACTTCAAACCTAACCTAACCTGAAGCCTAACTGAAACCATAGACCTAACCCTAACACTAGGCAGACACCTTAAGCTCAACCAAAACCCTAAAATGGCCCTGACGCTAACTCCAACCATAACAGTTACCCGAAAACTAACAGTAGCCCTAAACTTACTCCCTCAAACTAAGTTCAACCCTAACCTCACCTGAAGCCTAACTCAAACCACAGACCTAACCCTAACCCTAGGCGGACACCTTAAGCTCAACCCCAACCCTAACTTGACCCTGACGCTAACTCCAAACGTAACACTGAACCAAAAACTAACAGTAGCCCTAAACTTACTCCCTCAAACTAAGTTCAAACCTAACCTAACCTGAAGCCTAACTCAAACCATAGACCTAACCCTAACCCCAGGAGGACACCTTAAGCTCAACCCCAACCCTAACCTGACCCTCACGCTATCTCCAACCGTAACACTGAACCGAAAACTAACAGTAGCCCTGAATTACTCCCTCAAACTAAGATCAATCCTAACCTAACCTGAAGCCTAAATGAAAGCATAGAACTAACCCTAACCCTAGGCGGACACCCTAAGCTCAACCCCAACCCTAACCTGACCCTCACGCTAACTCCAACCATAACACTGAACCGAAAACTAACAGTAGCCCTAAGCTTACTCCCTCAAACTAAGTTCAAACCTAACCTAACCTGAAGCCTAACTCAAAAAATAGACCTAACCCTAACCATAGGCGGACACCTTAAGCTTAACCCCAACCCTAACCTGACCCATAGGCTAAATCCAACCGTAACCCTGAACCGAAAACTAAGAGTAGCCCTAAACTTACTCCCTCAAACTAAGTTCAATCCTAACCTAACCTGAAGCCTAAATGAAACCAAAGACCTAACCCTAACATTGGCGGACACCTTATGCTTAACCCCCACCCTAACCTGACCCTGACGCTTACTCCAACCGTAAGAGTTAAACGAAAACTAACAGAAGCCCTAAACTTACTCCCTCAAACTAAGTTCAAACCTAACCTAACCTGAAGCCTAAATCAAACCATACACCTAACCCTAACCCTAGGCGGAAACCTTAAGCTCAACCCCAACCCTAACCTGACCCTGACGCTATCTCCAACCGTAACACTGAACCGAAAACTAACAGTAGCCCTAAACTTACTCCCTCAAACTAAGTTCAAACCTAACCTCACCTGAAGCCTAACTCAAACCACAGAACTAACCCTAACCCCAGGCGGACACCTTAAGCTCAACCCCAACCCTAACCTGACCCTCACGCTATCTCAACCGTAACACTGAACCGAAAACTAACAGTAGCCCTAAACTTACTCCCTCAAACTAAGTTCAATCCTAACCTAACCTGAAGCCTAAATGAAACCATAGACCTAACCCTAACCCTAGGCGGACACCTTAAGCTCAACCCCAAACCTAACCTGACCCTGAGGCTAAATCCAACCATAACACTGAACCGAAAACTAAGAGTAGCCCTAAACTTACTCCCTCAAACTAAGTTCAATAATAACCTAACCTGAAGCCTAAATGAAACCATAGACCTAAACCTAACCCTAGGCGGACACCTTATGCTTAACCCGCACCCTAACCTGACCCTGACGCTTACTCAAACCGTAACAGTTAAACGAAAACTAACAGTAGCCCTAAACTTACTCCCTCAAACTAAGTGCAAACCTACCCTAACCTGAAGCCTAAATCAAACCATACACCTAACCCTAACCCTAGGCGGACACCTTCAGCTCAACCCCAAAACTAACCTAACCCTGACGCTTACTCCAACCGTAACAGTTAACCGAAAACTAACAGTAGCCCTAAACTGACTCCCTCCAACTAAGTTCAATCATAACCTAACCTGAAGCCTAAGTGAAACCATAGACCTAACCCTAACCCTAGGCGGACACCTTTAGCTCAACCCCAAACCTAACCTGACCCTCACGCTAACTCCAACCGTAACACTGAACCGAAAACTAACAGTAGCCCTAAACTTACTCCCTCAAACTAACTTCAAACCTAAACTAACCTGAACCCTAACTGAAACCATAGACATAACCCTAACCCTAGGCGGACACCTTAAGCTCAACCCCAACCCTAACCTGACCCTGATGCTATCTCCAACCGTAACACTAACCCGAAAACTAACAGTAGCCCTAAACTTACTCCCTCAAACTAATTTCAAACCTAACCTAACCTGAAGCCTAACTCAAACCATAGACCTAACCGTAAGCCTAGGCGGACACCTTAAGCTCAACCCCTACCCTAACCTGACCCTGACGCTAACTCCAACCGTAACACTGAACCGAAAACTAACAGTAGCCCTAAACTTAATCCCTCAAACTAAGTTCAAACCTAACCTAACCTGAAGCCTAACTCAAACCATAGACCTAACCCTAACCCTAGGCGGACACCTTAAGCTCAACCCCAAACCTAACCTTACCCTGACGCTTACTCCAACCGTAACAGTTAACCGAAAACTAACAGTAGCACTAAACTGACTCCCTCAAACTAAGTGCAAACCTACCCTAACCTGAAGCCTAACTCAAACCATAGACCTAACCCTAACCCTAGGCGGACACATGAAGCTCAACCCCAACCGTAACCTGGCGCTGACGTTAACCCCAACCGAAACACTGAACAGAAAACTAACAGTAGCCCTAAACTTACTCCCTCAAACTAAGTTCAATCCTAACCTAACCTGAAGCCTAAATCAAACCATACACCTAACCCTAACCCTAGGCGGACACCTTAAGCTCAACCCCTAACCTAACCTGACCCTCACGCTAACTTCAACCGTGACACTGAACCGAAAACTAACAGTAGCCCTAAACTTACTCCCTCAAACTAAGTTCAAACCTAACCTAACCTGAAGCCTAACTCAAACCACAGAACTAACCCTAACTCCAAGCGGACACCTTAAGCTCAACCCCAACCCTAACCTGACCCTCACGCTATCTCCAACCGTAACACTGAACTGAAAACTACCAGTAGCCCTAAACTTACTCCCTCAAACTAAGTTCAATCCTAACCTAACCTGAAGCCTAAATGAAACCATAGACCTAACCCTAACCCTAGGCGGACACCTTAAGCTCAACCCCAACCCTAACCTGACCCTGAGGCTAAATCCAACAATAACACTGAACCGAAAACTAAGAGCAGCCCTAAACTTACTCCCTCAAACTAAGTTCAATCCTAACCTAACCTGAAGCCTAAATGAAACCATAGACCTAAACCTAACCCTAGGCGGACACCTTATGCTTAACCCGCACCCTAATCTGACCCTGACGCTTACTCAAGCCGTAACAGTTAAACGAAAACTAACAGTAGCCCTAAACTTACTCCCTCAAACTAAGTGCAAACCTACCCTAACCTGAAGGCTAAATCAAACCATACACCTAACCCTAACCCTAGGCGGACACCTTAAGTTCAACCATAAAACTAAGGTGACCCTGACGCTTATTCCAACCGTAACAGTTAACCGAAAACTAACAGTAGCCCTAAACTGACTCCCTCAAACTAAGTTCAATCCTAACCTAACCTGAAGCCTAAATGAAACCATAGACCTAACCCTAACCCTAGGCGGACACCTTTAGCTCAACCCCAAACCTAACCTGACCCTCACGCTAACTCCAACCGTAACACTGAACCGAAAACTAACAGTAGCCCTAAACTAACTCCCTCAAACTAACTTCAAACCTAAACTAACCTGAACCCTAACTGAAACCATAGACATAACCCTAAACCTAGGCGGACACCATAACCTCAAACACAACCCTAACCTGACCCTGACGCTATCTCCAACCGTAACACTAAACCGAAAACTAACAGTAGCCCTAAACTTACTCCCTCAAACTAAGTTCAAACCTAACCTAACCTGAAGCCTAACTGAAACCATAGACCTAACCCTAACCCTAGGCGGACACCTTAAGCTCAACCCCAACCCTAAAATGGCCCTGACGCTAACTCCAACCATAACAGTTACCCGAAAACTAACAGTAGCCCTAAACTTACTCCCTCAAGCTAAGTTCAAACCTGACCTAACCTGAAGCCTAAATCAAACCATACACCTAACCCTAACCCTAGGCGGACACCTTAAGCTCAACCCCAACCCTAACCTGACCCTGACGCTAACTCCAACCGTAACACTGAACCGAAAACTAACAGTAGCCCTAAACTTAATCCCTCAAACTAAGTTCAAACCTAACCTATCCTGAAGCCTAACTCAAACAATAGACCTAACCCTAACCCTAGGCGGACACCTTAAGCTTAACCCCAACCCTAACCTGACAATGAGGCTAAATCCAACCGTAACACTGAAACGAAAACTAACAGTAACCCTAAACTTACTCCCTCAAACTAAGTTCAATCCTAACCTAACATGAAGCCTAAATCAAACCATACACCTAACCCTAACCCTAGGCGGACACCTTAAGCTCAACCCCTACCCTAACCTGACCCTCACGCTAACTTCAACCGTGACACTGAACCGAAAACTAACAGTAGCCCTAAACTTACTCCCTCAAACTAAGTTCAAACCTAACCTAACCTGAAGCTTAACTCAAACCATAGACCTAACCCTAACCCTAGGCGGACACCTGAAGCTCAACCCCAACCCTAACCTGACCCTGACGCTATCTCCAACCGTAACACTGAACCGGAAACTAATAGTAGCCCTAAACTTACTCCCTCAAACTAAGTTCAAACCTAACCTAACCTGAACCCAAACTCAAACCATAGACCTAACCCTAACCCTAGGCAGACACCTTAAGATCAACCCCAACCCTAACCTGGCCCTGAAGCGAACTCCAACCATAACAGTTACCCGAAAACTAACAGTAGCCCTAATCTTACTCCCTCAAACTAAGTTCAAACCTAACCTAACCTGAAGCCTAACTCAAACGATAGCCGTAACCCTAACCCTAGGCGGACACCTTAAGCTCAACCCCAACCGTAACCTGACCCTCACGCTATCTACAACCGTAACACTGAACCGAAAACTAACAGTAGCCCTAAACTTACTCCCTCAAACTAAGTTCAATCCTAACCTAACCTGAAGCCTAAATGAAACCATAGACCTAACCCTAACCCTAGGCGGACACCTTATGCTTAACCCCCACCAAACCTGACCCTGACGCTTACTCCAAACGTAACAGTTAAACGAAAACTAACAGTATCCCTAAACTTACTCCCTCAAACTAAGTTCAAACCTAACCTAACCTGAAGCCTAAATCAAACCATACACCTAACTCTGAGCCTAGGCGGATACCTTAATTTCAACCCCAAACCTAACCTGACCCAGACGCTTACTCCAACCGTAACAGTTAACCGAAAAGTAACAGTAGCCCTAAACTGACTCCCTCAAACTAAGTTCAATCCTAACCTAACCTGAAGCCTAAATCAAATCATACACCTAACCCTAACCCTAGGCGGACACCTTATTCTTAACCCCCACCATAAAATGACCCTGATGCTAACTCCAACCGTAACACTGAACCAAAAGCAAACAGTAGCCCTAAACTTACTCCCTCAAACTAACTTCAAACCTAACCTAACCTGAAGCCTAACTGAAACCATAGACCTAACCCTAACCCTAGGCGGACACCTGAAGCTCAACCCCAACGCTAACCTGACCCTGACGCTATCTCCAACCGTAACACTGAACCGAAAACTAACAGTAGCCCTAAACTTACTCCCTCAAACTAAGTTCCAACCTAACCTAACCTAAAGCCTAACTCAAACCATAGACCTAACCCTAACCCTAGGCGGACACCTGAAGCTCAACCCCAACCCTAACCTGACCCTGACGCTATCTCCAACCGTAACACTGAACCGAAAACTAAGAGTAGCCCTAAACTTACTCCCTCAAACTAAGTTCAAAATTAACCTAACCTGAAGCCTAACTCAAACCATAGACCTAACCCTAACCCTAGACAGACACCTTAAGCTCAACCCCAACCCTAACCTGACCCTGATGCTATCTCCAACCGTAACACTGAACCGAAAACTAACAGTCACCCTAAACTTACTCCCTCAAACTAAGTTCAAACCTAACCTAACCTGAAACCTAAATCAAACCATACACCTAACCCTAACCCTAGGCGGATACCTTAAGCTAAACCCCAACCCTATCCTGACCCTCACGCTAACTCCAACCGAAACACTGAACCGAAAACTAACAGTAGCCCTAAACTTACTCCCTCAAACTAAGTTCAAACCTAACATAACCTGAAGCCTAACTCAAACCACAAACCTAACCTTAACCCTAGGTGGACACCTTATGCTTAACCCCCACCCTAACCTGACCCTGACGCTTGCTCCAACCGTAACAGTTAAACAAAAACTAACAGTAGCCCTAAACTTACTCCCTCAAACTAAGTTCAAACCTAACCTAACCTGAAGCCTAAATCAAACCATACACCTAACCCTAACCCTAGGCGGACACCTTAAGCTCAACCCCAACCCTAACCTGACATCCAGGCTAACTCCAACCATATCACTGAACCGAAAACTAAGAGTAGTCCTAAACTTACTCGCTCAAACTAAGTTCAAACCTAACCTAACCTGGAGCCTAAATCAAACCATGGACCTAACCCTAACCCTAGGCGGACACCTTAGGCTTAACCAACACCCTAAACTTACCGTGACGCTTACTCCACCCGTAACAGTTAACCGAAAACTAAGAGTAGCCCTAAACTTATTCCCTCAAACTAAGTTCAAACCTAACCTAACCTGAAGACTAAATCAAAGCATAGACCTAACCCTAACCCTAGGCGGAAACCTTATGCTTAAACCCTACCCTAACCTGACCCTGACGCTTACTCCAACCATAACAATTAACCGAAAACTAACAGTAAACCAAAACTTCCTCCCTCAAACTAAGTTCAAACCTAACCTAACCTGAAGCCTAACTCAAACCATAGACCTAACCCTAACCCTGGGCGAACACCTGAAGCTCAACCCCAACCCTAATCTGACAATGACGCTATCTCCAACCGTAACACTGAACCGAAAACTAACAGTAGCCCTAAAGTTACTCCCTAAAAACTAAGTTCAAACCTAACCTAACCTGAAGCCTAAATCAAACCATACACCCAACCCTAACCCTCGGCGGACACCTTAAGCTCAACCCCTACCCTAACCTGACCCTCACGCTAACTCCAACCGTAACACTGAACCGAAAACTAACAGTAGCCCTAAACTTACTCCCTCAAACTAAGTTCAAACCTAACCTAACCTGAAGCCTAACTCAAACCATAGACCTAACCCTAACCCCTGGCGGACACCTTAAGCTCAACCCCAACCCTAACCTGACCCTCACGCTATCTCCAACCGTAACACTGAACCGAAAACTAACAGTAGCCCTAAATTACTCCCTCAAACTAAGATCAATCCTAACCTAACCTGAAGCCTAAATGAAACCATAGAACTAACCCTAACCCTAGGCGGACACCCTAAGCTCAACCCCAACCCTAACCTGACCCTCACGCTAACTCCAACCGTAACACTGAACCGAAAACTAACAGTAGCCCTAAGCTTACTCCCTCAAACTAAGTTCAAACCTAACCTAACCTGAAGCCTAACTCAAACAATAGACCTAACCCTAACCATAGGCGGACACCTTAAGCTTAACCCCAACCCTAACCTGACCCTGAGGCTAAATCCAACCGTAACCCTGAACCGAAAACTAAGAGTAGCCCTAAACTTACTCCCTCAAACTAAGTTCAATCCTAACCTAACCTGAAGCCTAAATGAAACCAAAGACCTAACCCTAACATTGGCGGCCACCTTATGCTTAACCCCCACCCTAACCTGACCCTGACACTTACTCCAAACGTAAGAGTTAAACGAAAACTAACAGAAGCCCTAAACTTACTCCCTCAAATTAAGTTCAAACCTAACCTAACCTGAAGCCTAAATCAAACCATACACCTAACCCTAACCCTAGGCGGACACCTTAAGCTCAACCCCAACCCTAACCAGACCCTCACGCTAACTCCAACCGTAACACTGAACCGAAAACTAACAGTAGCCCTAAACTTACTCCTTCAAACTAACTTCAAACCTAACCTAACCTGAAGCCTAAATCAAACCATACACCTAACCCTAACCCTAGGCGGACACCTTAAGCTCAACCCCAACGCTAAAATGGCCCTGACGCGAACTCCAACCATAACAGTTACCCGAAAACTAAGAGTCGACCTAAACTTACTCCCTCAAACTAAGTTCAAACCTAACCTAACCTGAAGCCTAACTCAAACCATAGATCTATCCCTAACCCTAGGCGGACACCTTAAGCTCAACCCCAACCCTAACATGGCCCTGATGCTAACTCCAAACATAACAGTTACCCGAAAACTAACAATAGCCCTAAACTTACTCCCTCAATCTAAGTTCAATCCTAACCTAACCTGAAGCCTAACTCAAACCATAGACCTAACCGTAACCCTAGGCCGACACCTTAATCTCAACCCCAACCGTAACCTTACCCTCACGCTATCTCCAACCGTAACACTGCACCGAAAACTAACAGTAGCCCTAAACTTACTCCCTCAAACTAAGTTCATTCCTAACCTAACCTGAAGCCTAAATGAAACCATACACCTAACCCTAACCCTAGGCGGACACCTTAAGCTCAACCCCAACCCTAACCTGACCCTCACGCTAACTCCAACCGTAACACTGAACCGAAAACTAACAGTAGCCCTAAACTTACTCCCTCAAACTAAGTTCAAACCTAACCTAACCTGAATCCTAACTCAAACAATAGACCTAACCCTAACCCTAGGCGGACACCTTATGCTTAACCCCCACCCTAACCTGACCCTGAGGCAAAATCCAACCATAACACTGAACCGAAAACTAAGAGTAGCCCTAAACTTATTCCCTCAAACTAAGTTCAATCCTAACCTAATCTGAAGCCTTAATGAAACCATAGACCTAACCCTAACCCTAGGCGGACACCTTATGCTTAACCCCCACCATAACCTGACCCTGACGCTAACTCCAACCGTAACACTGAACCGAAAAATAACAGTAGCCCTAAACTTACTACCTCAAACTAAGTTCAAACCAAACCTAACCTGAAGCCTAACTCAAACCATAGACCTAACCCTAACCCTAGGCGGACACCTGAATCTCAACTCCAACCCTAACCTGACCCTGACGCTAACTCCAACCGTAACCCTGAACCGAAAACTAACAGTAGCCCTAAACTTACTCCCTCAAACTAAGTTCAAACCTAACCTAACCTGAAGCCTAACTCAAACCATAGACCTAACCCCAAACCTAGGCGGACACCTTAAGCTCAACCCCAACCCTAACCTGACCCTGACGCTATCTCCAACCGTAACACTGAACCGAAAACTAACAGTAGCCCTAAACTTACTCCCTCAAACTAAGTGAAAATCTAACCTAACCTGAAGCCTAACTCAAACCATAGACCTAACCCTAACCCTAGGCGGACACCTTAAGCTCAACGCCAACCCTAACCTGGCCATGACGCTAACTCCAACCATAACATTTACCCGAAAACTAACAGTAGCCCTAAACTTACTCCCTCAAACTAAGTTCAAACCTAACCTAACCTGAAGCCTAAATCAAACCATACACCTAACTCTAACCCTAGGCGGACACCTTAAGTTCAACCCCTACCCTAACCTGACCCTCACTCTTACTCCAACTGTAACAGTTAACCGAAAACTAACAGTAGCCCTAAACTTACTCCCTCAAACAAAGTTCAAACCTTACCTAACCTGAAGCCTAAATCAAACCATACACCTAACCCTAACCCTAGGCGGACACCTGTAGCTCAACCCCAACCCTAACCTGACCCTGACGCTATCTCCAACCGTAACACTGAACCAAAAACTAACAGTAGCCCTAAACTTACTCCCTCAAACTAAGTTCAAACCTAACCTAACCTGAAGCCTAACTCAAACCATAGACCTAACCCTCACCCTTGGCGGACACCTTAAGCTCAACCCCAATCCTAAAATGGCCCTGACGATAACTCCAACCATAACAGTTACCCGAAAACTAACAGTAGCCCTAAACTTACTCCCTCAAACTAAGTTCAAATCTAACCTAACCTGAAGCCTAAATCAAACAATACACCTAACTCTAACCCTAGGCGGACACCTTAAGCTAAACCCCAACCCTAACCTGACCCTCACGCTAACTCCAACCGTAACACTGAACCGAAACCTAACAGTAGCCCTAAACTTACTCCCTCAAACTAATTTCAAACCTAACCTAACCTGAAGCCTAACTCAAACCATAGACTTAACCCTAACCCTAGGCGGACACCTGAAGCTCAACCCCAACCCTAACCTGACCCGGACGCTAACTCCAACCGTAACACTGAACCGAAAACTAACAGTAGCCCTAAACTTACTCCCTAAAACTAAGTTCAAACCTAACCTAACCTGAAGGCTAACTCAAACCAGAGACCTAACCCGAACCCTAGGCTGACACCTTAAGCTCAACCCCAACCCTAACCTGGCCCTGACGCTAACTCCAACCATAACAGTTACCCGAAAACTAACAGTAGCCCTAAACTTACTCCCTCAAACTAACTTCAAACCTAACCGAACCTGAAGCCTAAGTCAAACCATACACCTAACTCTAACCCTAGGCGGACACCTTAAGCTCAACCCCTACCCTAACCTGACCCTCACGCTTACCTCAACTGTAACAGTTAACCGAAAACTAACAGTAGCCCTAAACTTACTCTCTCAAACTAACTGCAAACCTAACCTAACCTGAAGCCTAAATCAAACCATACACCTAACCCTAACCCTAGGCGGACACCTTAAGCTCAACGCCTACCCTAACCTGACCCTCACGCTAACTCCAACCGAAACACTGAACTGAAAACAAACAGTAGCCCTAAACTTACTCCCTCAAACTAAGTTCAAACCTAACCTAACCTGAAGCCTAACTCAAACCATAGACCTAACCCTAACCCTAGGCGGACACCTGAAGCTCAACTCCAACCCTAACCTGACCCTGACGCTAACTCCAACCGTAACCCTGAACCGAAAACTAACAGTAGCCCTAAACTTACTCCCTCAAACTAAGTTCAAACCTAACCTAACCTGAAGCCTAACTCAAACCATAGACCTAACCCCAAACCTAGGCAGACACCTTAAGCTCAACCCCAACCCTAACCTGACCCTGACGCTATCTCCAACCGTAACACTGAACCAAAAACTAACAGTAGCCCTAAACTTACTCCCTCAAACTAAGTTCAAACCTAACCTAACCTGAAGCCTAACTCAAACCATAGACCTAACCCTAACCCTAGGCGGACACCTTAAGCTCAACGCCAACCCTAACCTGGCCATGACGCTAACTCCAACCATAACATTTACCCGAAAACTAACAGTAGCCCTAAACTTACTCCCTCAAACTAAGTTCAAACCTAACCTAACCTGAAGCCTAAATCAAACCATACACCTAACTCTAACCCTAGGCGGACACCTTAAGTTCAACCCCTACCCTAACCTGACCCTCACTCTTACTCCAACTGTAACAGTTAACCGAAAACTAACAGTAGCCCTAAACTTACTCCCTCAAACAAAGTTCAAACCTAACCTAACCTGAAGCCTAAATCAAACCATACACCTAACCCTAACCCTAGGCGGACACCTGTAGCTCAACCCCAACCCTAACCTGACCCTGACGCTATCTCCAACCGTAACACTGAACCAAAAACTAACAGTAGCCCTAAACTTACTCCCTCAAACTAAGTTCAAACCTAACCTAACCTGAAGCCTAACTCAAACCATAGACCTAACCCTAACCCTTGGCGGACACCTTAAGCTCAACCCCAATCCTAAAATGGCCCTGACGATAACTCCAACCATAACAGTTACCCGAAAACTAACAGTAGCCCTAAACTTACTCCCTCAAACTAAGTTCAAACCTAACCTAACCTGAAGCCTAAATCAAACAATACACCTAACTCTAACCCTAGGCGGACACCTTAAGCTCAACCCCAACCCTAACCTGACCCTCACGCTAACTCCAACCGTAACACTGAACCGAAACCTAACAGTAGCCCTAAACTTACTCCCTTAAACTAATTTCAAACCTAACCTAACCTGAAGCCTAACTCAAACCATAGACCTAACCCTAACCCTAGGCGGACACCTGAAGCTCAACCCCAACCCTAACCTGACCCGGACGCTAACTCCAACCGTAACACTGAACCGAAAACTAACAGTAGCCCTAAACTTACTCCCTCAAACTAAGTTCAAACCTAACCTAACCTGAAGCCTAACTCAAACCAGAGACCTAACCCTAACCCTAGGCGGACACCTTAAGCTCAACCCCAACCCTAACCTGGCCCTGACGCTAACTCCAACCATAACAGTTACCCGAAAATTAACAGTCGCCCTAAACTTACTCCCTCAAACTAAGTTCAAACCTAACCTAACCTGAAGCCTAACTCAAACCATAGACCTAACCCTAACCCTAGGCGGACACCTTAATCTCAACCCCAACCCTAACCTGACCCTGACGCTATCTCCAACCGTAACACTGAACCGAAAACTAACAGTAGCCCTAAACTACTCCCTCAAACTAAGTTCAAACCTAACCTAACCTGAAGCCTTAATCAAATCATACACGTAACCCTAACCCTAGGCGGACACCTTAAGCTCAACCCCTACCCTAACCTGACCCTCACGCTTACTCCAACTGTAACAGTTAACCGAAAAATAACAGTAGCCCTAAACTTACTCCCTCAAACTAACTTCAAACCTAACCTAACCTGAAGCCTAAATCAAACCATACACCTAACCATAACACTAGGCGGACACCATTAGCTTAACGCCAACCCTAACCTGGACCTGACGCTAACTCCAACCGTAACAGTTACCCGAAAACTAACAGTAGCCCTAAACTTACTCCCTCAAACAAAGTTCAAACCTAACCTAACCTGAAGCCTAAATCAAACCATACACCTAACCCTAACCCTAGGCGGACACCTTAAGCTCAACCCCAACCCTAACCTGACCCTAACGCTAACTCCAACCGTAACACTTAACCGAAAACTAACATTAGCCCTAAACTTACTCCCTCAAACTAATTTCAAACCTAACCTAACCTGAAGCCTAACTCAAACCAAAGACCTAACCCTAACCCTAGGCGGACACCTGAAGCTCAACCCCAACCCTAACCTGACCCTGAAGCTATCTCCAACCGTAACACTGAACCAAAAACTAACAGTAGCCCTAAACTTACTCCATCAAACTAAGTTCAAACCTAACCTAACCTGAAGCCTAAATCAAACCATACACCTAACCCTAACCCTAGGCGGACACCTTAAGCTCAACACCAACCCTAACCTGACCCACACGCTAACTCCAACCGTAACACTGAACCGAAAACTAACAGTAACCCTAAACTTACTCCCTCAAACTAAGTTCAAACAAAACCTAACCTTAAGCCTAACTCAAACCATAGACCTAACCCTAACCCTTGGCGGACACCTTAAGCTCAACCCCAATACTAAAATGGCCCTGACGCTAACTCCAACCATAACAGTTACCCGAAAACTAACAGTAGCCCTAAACTTACTCCCTCAAACTAAGTTCAAACCTAAACTAACCTGAAGCCTAAATCAAACCATACACCTAACCCTAACCCTAGGCGGACACCTTAAGCTCAACCCCAACCCTAACCTGACCCTCAAGCTAAATCCAACCGTAACACTGAACTGAAAACTAACAGTAGCCCTAAACTTACTCCCTCAAACTAAGTTCAAACCTAACCTAACCTGAAGCCTAACTCAAACCATAGACCTAACCTAACCCTAGGCGGACACCTGAAGCTCAACCACAACCCTAACCTGACCCTGACGCTATCTCCAACCGTAACACTGAACCGAAAACTAACAGTAGCCCTAAACTTACTCCCTCAAACTAAGTTCAAACCTAACCTAACCTGAAGCCTAACACAAACCATAGACCTAACCCTAACCCTAGGCGGACACCTTAAGCTCAACCCCAACCCTAACCTGGCCCTGACGCTAACTCCAACCATAACAGTTACCCGAAAACTAACAGTAGCGCTAAACTTACTCCCTCAAACTAAGTTCAAACCTAACCTAACCTGAAGCCTAAATCAAACCATACACCTAACCCTAACCCTAGGCGGACACCTTAAGCTCAACACCAACCCTAACCTGACCCACACGCTAACTCCAACCGTAACACTGAACCGAAAACTAACAGTAGCCCTAAACTTACTCCCTCAAACTAAGTTCAAACCTAACCTAACCTGAAGCCTAACTCAAACCATAGATCTAACCCTAACCGTAGGCGGACACCTTAAGCTCAACCCCAACCCTAACCTGGCCCTGACGCTAACTCCTACCATAACAGTTACCCGAAAACTAACACTAGCCCTAAACTTACTCCCTCAAACTAACTTCAAACCTAACCTAACCTGAAGCCTAACTCAAACCATAGACCTAACCCTAACCCTAGGCGGACACCTGAAGCTCAACCCCAACCCTAACCTGACCCTGAAGCTATCTCCAACCGTAACACTGAACCGAAAACTAACAGTAGCCCTAAACTTACTCCCTCAAACTAAGTTCAAACCTAACCTAACCTGAGGCCTAAATCAAACCATACACCTAACCCTAACATTAGGCGGACACCTTAAGCTCAACCCCAACCCTAACCTGACCCTCACGCTAAATCCAACCGTAACACTGAACCGAAAACTAATATTAGCCCTAAACTTATTCCCTCAAACTAATTTCAAATCTGACCTAACCTGAAGCCTAACTCAAATCATAGACATATCCCTAACCCTAGGCGGACACCTGAAGCTAAACCCCAACCCTAACCTGACCCTGACGCTATCTCCAACCGTAACACTGAACCGAAAACTAACAGTAGCCCTAAACTACTCCCTCAAACTAAGTTCAAACCTAACCTAACCTGAAGCCTTAATCAAATCATACACCTAACCCTAACCCTAGGAGGACACCTTAAGCTCAACCCCTACCCTAACCTGACCCTCACGCTTACTCCAACTGTAACAGTTAACCGAAAACTAACAGTAGCCCTAAAATTACTCCCTCAAACTAACTTCAAACCTAACCTAACCTGAAGCCTAAATCAAACCATACACGTAACCATAACACTAGGCGGACACCATTAGCTCAACGCCAACCCTAACCTGGACCTGACGCTAACTCCAACCGTAACAGTTACCCGAAAACTAACAGTACCCTAAACTTACTCCCTCAAACAAAGTTCAAACCTAACCTAACATGAAGCCTAAATCAAACCATACACCTAACCCTAACCCTAGGCGGACACCTTAAGCTCAACCCCAATCCTAACCTGACCCTCACGCTAACGCCAACCGTAACACTGAACCGAAAACTAACATTAGCCCTAAACTTACTCCCTCAAACTAATTTCAAACCTAACCTAACCTGAAGCCTAACTCAAACCACAGACCTAACCCTAACACTAGGCGGACACCTGAAGCTCAACCCCAACCCTAACCTGACCCTGACGCTATCTCCAACCGTAACACTGAACCGAAAACTAACAGTAGCCCTAAACTTACTCCCTCAAACTAAGTTCAAACCTAACGTAACCTGAAGCCTAAATCAAACCATACACCTAACGCTAACCCTAGGCGGACACCTGAAGCTCAACCCCAAACCTAACCTGACCCTGACGCTATCTCCAACCGAAACACTGAACCGAAAACTAACAGTAGCCCTAAACTTACTCCGTCAAACTAAGTTCAAACCTAACCTAACCTGAAGCCTAACTCAAACCATAGACCTAACCCTAACCCTTGGCGGACACCTTAAGCTCAACCCCAATCCTAAAATGGCCCTGACGCTACTCCAACCATAACAGTTACCCGAAAACTAACAGTAGCCCTAAACTTACTCCCTCACACTAAGTTCAAACCTAACCTAACCTGAAGCCAAAATCAAACCATACACTTAACCCTAATCCTAGGCGGACACCTTAAGCTCAACCCCAACCCTAACCTGACCATCACGCTAAATCCAACCTTAACACTGAACTGAAAACTAACAGTAGCCCTAAACTTACTCCCTAAAACTAAGTTCAAACCTAACCTAACCTGAAGGCTAACTCAAACCATAGACCTAACCCTAACCCTAGGCGGACACCTTAAGCTCAACCCCAAACCTAACCTGGCCCTGACGCTAACTCCAACCATAACAGTTACCCGAAAACTAACAGTAGCCCTAAACTTACTCCCTCAAACTAACTTCAAACCTAACCGATCCTGAAGCCTAAGTCAAACCATACACCTAACTCTAACCCTAGGCGGACACCTTAAGCTCAACCCCTAACCTAACCTGACCCTCACGCTTACCTCAACTGTAACAGTTAACCGAAAACTAACAGTAGCCCTAAACTTACTCTCTCAAACTAACTGCAAACCTAACCTAACCTGAAGCCTAAATCAAACCATACACCTAACACTAACCCTAGGCGGACACCTTAAGCTCAACGCCTACCCTAACCTGACCCTCACGCTAACTCCAACCGAAACACTGAACTGAAAACAAACAGTAGCCCTAAACTTACTCCCTCAAACTAAGTTCAAACCTAACCTAACCTGAAGCCTAACTCAAACCATAGACCTAACCCTAACCCTAGGCGGACACCTGAAGCTCAACTCCAACCCTAACCTGACCCTGACGCTAACTCCAACCGTAACCCTGAACCGAAAACTAACAGTAGCCCTAAACTTACTCCCTCAAACTAAGTTCAAACCTAACCGAACCTGAAGCCTAACTCAAACCATAGACCTAACCCCAAACCTAGGCGGACACCTTAAGCTCAACCCCAACCCTAACCTGACCCTGACGCTATCTCCAACCGTAACACTGAACCGAAAACTAACAGTAGCCCTAAACTTACTCCCTCAAACTAAGTTCAAACCTAACCTAACCTGAAGCCTAACTCAAACCATAGAACTAACCCTAACCCTAGGCGGACACCTTAAGCTCAACGCCAACCCTAACCTGGCCATGACGCTAACTCCAACCATAACATTTACCCGAAAACTAACAGTAGCCCTAAACTTACTCCCTCAAACTAAGTTCAAACCTAACCTAACCTGAAGCCTAAATCAAACCATACACCTAACTCTAACCCTAGGCGGACACCTTAAGTTCAACCCCTACCCTAACCTGACCCTCACTCTTACTCCAACTGTAACAGTTAACCGAAAACTAACAGTAGCCCTAAACTTACTCCCTCAAACAAAGTTCAAACCTAACCTAACCTGAAGCCTAAATCAAACCATACACCTAACCCTAACCCTAGGCGGACACCTGTAGCTCAACCCCAACCCTAACCTGACCCTGACGCTATCTCCAACCGTAACACTGAACCGAAAACTAACAGTAGCCCTAAACTACTCCCTCAAACTAAGTTCAAACCTAACCTAACCTGAAGCCTTAATCAAATCATACACCTAACCCTAACCCTAGGCGGACACCTTAAGCTCAATGCCTACCCTAACCTGACCCTCACGCTTACTCCAACTGTAACAGTTAACCGAAAAATAACAGTAGCCCTAAACTTACTCCCTCAAACTAACTTCAAACCTAACCTAACCTGAAGCCTAAATCAAACCATACACCTAACCATAACACTAGGCGGACACCATTAGCTTAACGCCAACCCTAACCTGGACCTGACGCTAACTCCAACCGTAACAGTTACCCGAAAACTAACAGTAGCCCTAAACTTACTCCCTCAAACAAAGTTCAAACCTAACCTAACCTGAAGCCTAAATCAAACCATACACCTAACCATAACACTAGGCGGACACCATTAGCTTAACGCCAACCCTAACCTGGACCTGACGCTAACTCCAACCGTAACAGTTACCCGAAAACTAACAGTAGCCCTAAACTTACTCCCTCAAACAAAGTTCAAACCTAACCTAACCTGAAGCCTAAATCAAACCATACACCTAACCCTAACCCTAGGCGGACACCTTAAGCTCAACCCCAACCCTAACCTGACCCTCACGCTAACTCCAACCGTAACACTGAACCGAAAACTAACATTAGCCCTAAACTTACTCCCTCAAACTAATTTCAAACCTAACCTAACCTGAAGCCTAACTCAAACCAAAGACCTAACCCTAACCCTAGGCGGACACCTGAAGCTCAACCCCAACCCTAACCTGACCCTGAAGCTATCTCCAACCGTAACACTGAACCAAAAACTAACAGTAGCCCTAAACTTACTCCATCAAACTAAGTTCAAACCTAACCTAACCTGAAGCCTAAATCAAACCATACACCTAACCCTAACCCTAGGCGGACACCTTAAGCTCAACACCAACCCTAACCTGACCCACACGCTAACTCCAACCGTAACACTGAACCGAAAACTAACAGTAACCCTAAACTTACTCCCTCAAACTAAGTTCAAACAAAACCTAACCTTAAGCCTAACTCAAACCATAGACCTAACCCTAACCCTTGGCGGACACCATAAGCTCAACCCCAATCCTAAAATGGCCCTGACGCTAACTCCAACCATAACAGTTACCCGAAAACTAACAGTAGCCCTAAACTTACTCCCTCAAACTAAGTTCAAACCTAAACTAACCTGAAGCCTAAATCAAACCATACACCTAACCCTAACCCTAGGCGGACACCTTAAGCTCAACCCCAACCCTAACCTGACCCTCAAGCTAAATCCAACCGTAACACTGAACTGAAAACTAACAGTAGCCCTAAACTTACTCCCTCAAACTAAGTTCAAACCTAACCTAACCTGAAGCCTAACTCAAACCATAGACCTAACCCTAACCCTAGGCGGACACCTGAAGCTCAACCACAACCCTAACCTGACCCTGACGCTATCTCCAACCGTAACACTGAACCGAAAACTAACAGTAGCCCTAAACTTACTCCCTCAAACTAAGTTCAAACCTAACCTAACCTGAAGCCTAACACAAACCATAGACCTAACCCTAACCCTAGGCGGACACCTTAAGCTCAACCCCAACCCTAACCTGGCCCTGACGCTAACTCCAACCATAACAGTTACCCGAAAACTAACAGTAGCGCTAAACTTACTCCCTCAAACTAAGTTCAAACCTAACCTAACCTGAAGCCTAAATCAAACCATACACCTAACCCTAACCCTAGGCGGACACCTTAAGCTCAACACCAACCCTAACCTGACCCACACGCTAACTCCAACCGTAACACTGAACCGAAAACTAACAGTAGCCCTAAACTTACTCCCTCAAACTAAGTTCAAACCTAACCTAACCTGAAGCCTAACTCAAACCATAGACCTAACCCTAACCCTAGGCGGACACCTTAAGCTCAACCCCAACCCTAACCTGGCCCTGACGCTAACTGCTACCATAACAGTTACCCGAAAACTAACACTAGCCCTAAACTTACTCCCTCAAACTAACTTCAAACCTAACCTAACCTGAAGCCTAACTCAAACCATAGACCTAACCCTAACCCTAGGCGGACACCTGAAGCTCAACCCCAACCCAAACCTGACCCTGAAGCTATCTCCAACCGTAACACTGAACCGAAAACTAACAGTAGCCCTAAACTTACTCCCTCAAACTAAGTTCAAACCTAACCTAACCTGAGGCCTAAATCAAACCATACACCTAACCCTAACATTAGGCGAACACCTTAAGCTCAACCCCAACCCTAACCTGACCCTCACGCTAAATCCAACCGTAACACTGAACCGAAAACTAACAGTAGCCCTAAACTTACTCCCTCAAAGTAAGTTGAAACCTATCCTAACCTGAAGCCTAACTCAAACCATAGACCTAACCCTAACACTAGGCGGACACCTGAAGCTCAACCCCAACCTTAACCTGACCCTGACGCTATCTCCAACCGTAACACTGAACCGAAAACGAACAGTAGTCCTAAACTTACTCCCTCAAACTAAGTTGAAACCTAACCTAACCTGAAGCCTAACTCAAACCATAGACCTAACCCTAACCCTAGGCGGACACCTTAAGCTCAACCCCAAACCTAACCTGCCCCTGACGCTAACTCCAACCATAACAGTTACCCGAAAACTAACAGTCGCCCTAAACTTACTCCCTCAAACTAAGTTCAAACCTAACCTAACCTGAAGGGTAAATCAAACCATACACCTAACCCTAACCCTAGGCGGACACCTTAAGCTCAACCCCAACCCCAACTTGACCCGCACGCTAACTCCAACCGTAACACTGAACCGAAAACTAACAGTAGCCCTAAAATTACTCCCTCAAACTAACTTCAAACCTAACCTAACCTGAAGCCTAAATCAAACCATACACGTAACCATAACACTAGGCGGACACCATTAGCTCAACGCCAACCCTAACCTGGACCTGACGCTAACTCCAACCGTAACAGTTACCCGAAAACTAACAGTACCCTAAACTTACTCCCTCAAACAAAGTTCAAACCTAACCTAACATGAAGCCTAAATCAAACCATACACCTAACCCTAACCCTAGGCGGACACCTTAAGCTCAACCCCAACCCTAACCTGACCCTCACGCTAACGCCAACCGTAACACTGAACCGAAAACTAACATTAGCCCTAAACTTACTACCTCAAACTAATTTCTAACTTAACCTAACATGAAGCCTAACTCAAACCAAAGACCTAACCCTAACCCTAGGCGGACACCTGAAGCTCAACCCCAACACTAACCTGACCCTGAAGCTATCTCCAACCGTAACACTGAACCGAAAACTAACAGTAGCCCTAAACTTACTCCCTCAAACTAAGTTCAAACCTAACCTAACCTGAAGCCTAAATCAAACCATACACCTAACCCTAACCCTAGGCGGACACCTGTAGCTCAACACCAACCCTAAGCTGACCCACACGCTAACTCCAACCGTAACACTGAACCGAAAACTAACAGTAACCCTAAACTTACTCCCTCAAACTAAGTTCAAACAAAACCTAACCTTAAGCCTAACTCAAACCATAGACCTAACCCTAACCCTTGGCGGACACCTTAAGATCATCCCCAATCCTAAAATGGCCCTGACGCTAACTCCAACCATAACAGGTACCCGAAAACTAACAGTAGCCCTAAACTTACTCCCTCAAACTAAGTTCAAACCTAACCTAACCTGAAGCCTAAATCAAACCATACACCTAACCCTAACCCTAGGCGGACACCTTAAGCTCAACCCCAACCCTAACCTGACCCTCAAGCTAAATCCAACCGTAACACTGAACCGAAAACTAACAGTAGCCCTAAACTTACTCCCTCAAACTAAGTTCAAACCTAACCTAACCTGAAGCCTAACTCAAACCATAGACCTAACCCTAACCCTAGGCGGACACCTGAAGCTCAACCACAACCCTAACCTGACCCTGACGCTATCTCCAACCGTAACACTGAACCGAAAACTAACAGTAGCCCTAAACTTACTCCCTCAAACTAAGTTCAAACCTAACCTAACCTGAAGCCTAACACAAACCATAGACCTAACCCTAACCCTAGGCGGACACCTTAAGCTCAACCCCAACCCTAACCTGGCCCTGACGCTAACTCCAACCATAACAGTTACCCGAAAACTAACAGTAGCGCTAAACTTACTCCCTCAAACTAAGTTCAAACCTAACCTAACCTGAAGCCTAAATCAAACCATACACCTAACCCTAACCCTAGGCGGACACCTTAAGCTCAACACCAACCCTAACCTGACCCACACGCTAACTCCAACCGTAACACTGAACCGAAAACTAACAGTAGCCCTAAACTTACTCCCTCAAACTAAGTTCAAACCTAACCTAACCTGAAGCCTAACTCAAACCATAGACCTAACCCTAACCCTAGGCGGACACCTTAAGCTCAACCCCAACCCTAACCTGGCCCTGACGCTAACTGCTACCATAACAGTTACCCGAAAACTAACACTAGCCCTAAACTTACTCCCTCAAACTAACTTCAAACCTAACCTAACCTGAAGCCTAACTCAAACCATAGACCTAACCCTAACCCTAGGCGGACACCTGAAGCTCAACCCCAACCCAAACCTGACCCTGAAGCTATCTCCAACCGTAACACTGAACCGAAAACTAACAGTAGCCCTAAACTTACTCCCTCAAACTAAGTTCAAACCTAACCTAACCTGAGGCCTAAATCAAACCATACACCTAACCCTAACATTAGGCGAACACCTTAAGCTCAACCCCAACCCTAACCTGACCCTCACGCTAAATCCAACCGTAACACTGAACCGAAAACTAACAGTAGCCCTAAACTTACTCCCTCAAAGTAAGTTGAAACCTATCCTAACCTGAAGCCTAACTCAAACCATAGACCTAACCCTAACACTAGGCGGACACCTGAAGCTCAACCCCAACCTTAACCTGACCCTGACGCTATCTCCAACCGTAACACTGAACCGAAAACGAACAGTAGTCCTAAACTTACTCCCTCAAACTAAGTTGAAACCTAACCTAACCTGAAGCCTAACTCAAACCATAGACCTAACCCTAACCCTAGGCGGACACCTTAAGCTCAACCCCAAACCTAACCTGCCCCTGACGCTAACTCCAACCATAACAGTTACCCGAAAACTAACAGTCGCCCTAAACTTACTCCCTCAAACTAAGTTCAAACCTAACCTAACCTGAAGGGTAAATCAAACCATACACCTAACCCTAACCCTAGGCGGACACCTTAAGCTCAACCCCAACCCCAACTTGACCCTCACGCTAACTCCAACCGTAACACTGAACCGAAAACTAACAGTAGCCCTAAAATTACTCCCTCAAACTAACTTCAAACCTAACCTAACCTGAAGCCTAAATCAAACCATACACGTAACCATAACACTAGGCGGACACCATTAGCTCAACGCCAACCCTAACCTGGACCTGACGCTAACTCCAACCGTAACAGTTACCCGAAAACTAACAGTACCCTAAACTTACTCCCTCAAACAAAGTTCAAACCTAACCTAACATGAAGCCTAAATCAAACCATACACCTAACCCTAACCCTAGGCGGACACCTTAAGCTCAACCCCAACCCTAACCTGACCCTCACGCTAACGCCAACCGTAACACTGAACCGAAAACTAACATTAGCCCTAAACTTACTACCTCAAACTAATTTCTAACTTAACCTAACATGAAGCCTAACTCAAACCAAAGACCTAACCCTAACCCTAGGCGGACACCTGAAGCTCAACCCCAACACTAACCTGACCCTGAAGCTATCTCCAACCGTAACACTGAACCGAAAACTAACAGTAGCCCTAAACTTACTCCCTCAAACTAAGTTCAAACCTAACCTAACCTGAAGCCTAAATCAAACCATACACCTAACCCTAACCCTAGGCGGACACCTGTAGCTCAACACCAACCCTAAGCTGACCCACACGCTAACTCCAACCGTAACACTGAACCGAAAACTAACAGTAACCCTAAACTTACTCCCTCAAACTAAGTTCAAACAAAACCTAACCTTAAGCCTAACTCAAACCATAGACCTAACCCTAACCCTTGGCGGACACCTTAAGATCATCCCCAATCCTAAAATGGCCCTGACGCTAACTCCAACCATAACAGGTACCCGAAAACTAACAGTAGCCCTAAACTTACTCCCTCAAACTAAGTTCAAACCTAACCTAACCTGAAGCCTAAATCAAACCATACACCTAACCCTAACCCTAGGCGGACACCTTAAGCTCAACCCCAACCCTAACCTGACCCTCAAGCTAAATCCAACCGTAACACTGAACCGAAAACTAACAGTAGCCCTAAACTTACTCCCTCAAACTAAGTTCAAACCTAACCTAACCAGAAGCCTAACTCAAACCATAGACCTAACCCTAACCCTAGGCGGACACCTGAAGCTCAACCACAACCCTAACATGACCGTGACGCTATCTCCAACCGTAACACTGAACCGAAAACTAACAGTAGCCCTAAACTTACTCCCTCAAACTAAGTTCAAACCTAACCTACCCTGAAGCCTAACACAAACCATAGACCTAACCCTAACCCTAGGCGGACACCTTAAGCTCAACCCCAACCCTAACCTGGCCCTGACGCTAACTCCAACCATAACAGTTACCCGAAAACTAACAGTAGCCCTAAACTTACTCCCTCAAACTAAGTTCAAACCTAACCTAACCTGAAGCCTAAATCAAACCATACACCTAACCCTAACCCTAGGCGGACACCTTAAGCTCAACAAAAACCCTAACCTGACCCACACGCTAACTCCAACCGTAACACTGAACCGAAAACTAACAGTATCCCTAAACTTACTCCCTCAAACTAAGTTCAAACCTAACCTAACCTGAAGCCTAACTCAAACCATAGACCTAACCCTAACCCTAGGCGGACACCTTAAGCTCAACCCCAACCCTAACCTGGCACTGACGCTATCTCCAACCGTAACACTGAACCGAAAACTAACGGTAGCCCTAAACTTACTCCCTCAAACTAAGTTCAAACCTAAACTAACCTGAAGCCTAAATCAAACCATAGACCTAACCTAACACTTGGCGGACACCTTAAGCTCAACCCCAAACATAAAATGGCCCTGACGCTGACTCCAACCATAACAGTTACCCGAAAACTAACAGTAGGCCTAAACTTACTCCCTCAAACTAAGTTCAAACCTAACCTAACCTGAAGCCTAAATCAAACCATACACCTAACCCTAACCCTAGGCGGACACCTTAAGCTCAACCCCAACACTAACTTGACCCTCACGCTAAATCCAACCATAACACTGAACCGAAAACTAACAGTAGCCCTAAACTTACTCCCTCAAACTAAGTTCAAACCTAACCTAACCTGAAGCCTAACTCAAACCATAGACCTAACCCTCACCCTAGGCGGACACCTGAAGCTCAACCCCAACCCTAACCTGACCCTGACGCTATCTCAAACCGTAACACTGAACCGAAAACTAACAGTAGCCCTAAACTTACTCCCTCAAACTAAGTTCAAACCTAACCTAACCTGAAGCCTAACTCAAACCATAGACCTAACCCTAACCCTAGGCGCACACCTTAAGCTCAACCCCAACCCTAACATGGCCCTGACGCTAACTCCAACCATAACAGTTACCCGAAAACTAACAGTCGCCCTAAACTTACTCCCTCAAACTAAGTTCAAACCTAACCTAACCTGAAGCCTAACTCAAACCATAGACCTAACCCCAACCCTTGGCGGACACCTTAAGCTCAACCCCAATTCTAAAATTGCCCTGACGCTAACTCCAACCATAACAGTTACCCGAAAACTAACAGTAGCCCTAAACTTACTCCCTCAAACTAAGTTCAAACCTAACCTAACCTGAAGCCTAACTCAAACCATAGACCTAACCCTAACCCTAGACGGACACCTGAAGCTCAACCCCAACCCTAACCTGACCCTGACGCTATCTCCAACCGTAACACTGAACCGAAAACTAACAGTAGCCCTAAACTTACTCCCTCAAACTAAGTTGAAACCTAACCTAACCTGAAGCCTAACTCAAACCATAGACCTAACCCTAACCCTAGGCGGACACCTGAAGCTCAACCCCAAACCTAACCTGACCCTGACGCTATGTCCAACCGTAACACTAAACCGAAAACTAACAGTAGCCCTAAACTTACTCCCTCAAACTAAGTTCAAACCTAACCTAACCTGAAGCCTAACTCAAACCATAGACCTAACCCCAACCCTTGGCGGACACCTTAAGCTCAACCCCAATTCTAAAATTGCCCTGACGCTAACTCCAACCATAACAGTTACCCGAAAACTAACAGTAGCCCTAAACTTACTCCCTCAAACTAAGTTCAAACCTAACCTAACCTGAAGCCTTAATCAAATCATACACCTAACCCTAACCCTAGGCGGACACCTTAATCTCAACCCCAACCCTAACATGACCCTCACGCTAACTCCAACCGTAACGCTGAACCGAAAACTAACATTAGCCCTAAACTTACTCCCTCAAACTAATTTCAAACCTAACCTAACCTGAAGCCTAACTCAAACCATAGACCTAACCCTCACCCTAGGCGGACACCTGAAGCTCAACCCCAACCCTAACCTGACCCTGACGCTATCTCCAACCGTAACACTGAACCGAAAACTAACAGTAGCCCTGAACTTACTCCCTCAAACTAAGTTCAAACCTAACCTAACCTGAAGCCTAACTCAAACCATAGACCTAACCCTAACCCTAGGCGGACACCTTAAGCTCAACCCCAACCCTAACCTGGCACTGACGCTATCTCCAACCGTAACACTGAACCGAAAACTAACGGTAGCCCTAAACTTACTCCCTCAAACTAAGTTCAAACCTAAACTAACCTGAAGCCTAAATCAAACCATAGACCTAACCTAACACTTGGCGGACACCTTAAGCTCAACCCCAAACATAAAATGGCCCTGACGCTGACTCCAACCATAACAGTTACCCGAAAACTAACAGTAGGCCTAAACTTACTCCCTCAAACTAAGTTCCAAACCTAACCTAACCTGAAGCCTAAATCAAACCATACACCTAACCCTAACCCTAGGCGGACACCTTAAGCTCAACCCCCAACACTAACTTGACCCTCACCGCTAAATCCAACCATAACACTGAACCGAAAACTAACAGTAGCCCTAAACTTACTCCCTCAAACTAAGTTCAAACCTAACCTAACCTGAAGCCTAACTCAAACCATAGACCTAACCCTCACCCTAGGCGGACACCTGAAGCTCAACCCCCAACCCTAACCTGACCCTGACGCTATCTCAAACCGTAACACTGAACCGAAAACTAACAGTAGCCCTAAACTTACTCCCTCAAACTAAGTTCAAACCTAACCTAACCTGAAGCCTAACTCAAACCATAGACCTAACCCTAACCCTAGGCGCACACCTTAAGCTCAACCCCAACCCTAACATGGCCCTGACGCTAACTCCAACCATAACAGTTACCCGAAAACTAACAGTCGCCCTAAACTTACTCCCTCAAACTAAGTTCAAACCTAACCTAACCTGAAGCCTAACTCAAACCATAGACCTAACCCCAACCCTTGGCGGACACCTTAAGCTCAACCCCAATTCTAAAATTGCCCTGACGCTAACTCCAACCATAACAGTTACCCGAAAACTAACAGTAGCCCTAAACTTACTCCCTCAAACTAAGTTCAAACCTAACCTAACCTGAAGCCTAACTCAAACCATAGACCTAACCCTAACCCTAGACGGACACCTGAAGCTCAACCCCAACCCTAACCTGACCCTGACGCTATCTCCAACCGTAACACTGAACCGAAAACTAACAGTAGCCCTAAACTTACTCCCTCAAACTAAGTTGAAACCTAACCTAACCTGAAGCCTAACTCAAACCATAGACCTAACCCTAACCCTAGGCGGACACCTGAAGCTCAACCCCAAACCTAACCTGACCCCTGACGCTATGTCCAACCGTAACACTAAACCGAAAACTAACAGTAAGCCCTAAACTTACTCCCTCAAACTAAGTTCAAACCTAACCTAACCTGAAGCCTAACTCAAACCATAGACCTAACCCCAACCCTTGGCGGACACCTTAAGCTCAACCCCAATTCTAAAATTGCCCTGACGCTAACTCCAACCATAACAGTTACCCGAAAACTAACAGTAGCCCTAAACTTACTCCCTCAAACTAAGTTCAAACCTAACCTAACCTGAAGCCTTAATCAAATCATACACCTAACCCTAACCCTAGGCGGACACCTTAATCTCAACCCCCAACCCTAACATGACCCTCACGCTAACTCCAACCGTAACGCTGAACCGAAAACTAACATTAGCCCTAAACTTACTCCCTCAAACTAATTTCAAACCTAACCTAACCTGAAGCCTAACTCAAACCATAGACCTAACCCTCACCCTAGGCGGACACCTGAAGCTCAACCCCAACCCTAACCTGACCCTGACGCTATCTCCAACCGTAACACTGAACCGAAAACTAACAGTAGCCCTGAACTTACTCCCTCAAACTAAGTTCAAACCTAACCTAACCTGAAGCCTAACTCAAACCATAGACCTAACCCTAACCCTAGGCGGACACCTGAAGCTCAACCCCAACCCTAACCTGACCCTCACGCTATCTCCTAACGTAACACTGAACCGAAAACTAACAGTAGCCCTAAACTTACTCTCTCAAACTAAGTTCAAACCTAACCTAACCTGAAGCCTAAATCAAACCATACACCTAACCCTTACCCTAGGCGGACACCTTAAGCTCAACCCCAACCCTAACCTGACCCTCACGCTAACTCCAACCGTAACACTGAACCGAAAACTAACAGTAACCCTAAACTTACTCCCTCAAACTAAGTTCAAACGAAACCTAACCTGAAGCCTAAATCAAACCATACACCTAACCCTAACCCTAGGCGGACACCTTAAGCTCAACCCCAACCCTAACATGACCCTCACGCTAACTCCAACCGTAACGCTGATCCGAAAACTAACATTAGCCCTAAACTTACTCCCTCAAACTAATTTCAAACCTAACCTAACCTGAAGCCTAACTCAAACCATAGACCTAACCCTCACCCTAGGCGGACACCTGAAGCTCAACCCCAACCCTAACCTGACCCTGACGCTATCTCCAACCGTAACACTGAACCGAAAACTAACAGTAGCCCTAAACTTACTCCCTCAAACTAAGTTCAAACCTAACCTAACCTGAAGCCTAACTCAAACCATAGACCTAACCCTGACCCTAGGCCGACACCTGAAGCTCAACCCCAACCCTAACCTGACCCTCACGCTATCTCCAACCGTAACACTGAACCGAAAACTAACAGTAGCCTAAACTTACTCCCTCAAACTAAGTTCAAACCTAACCTAACCTGAAGCCTAACTCAAACCATAGACCTAACCCTAACCCTAGGCGGACACCTTAAGCTCAACCCCAACCCTAACCTGGCACTGACGCTAACTCCAACCATAACAGTTACCAGAAAACTAACAGTCGCCCTAAAGTTACTCCCTCAAACTAAGCTCAAACCTAACTTAACCTGAAGCCTAAATCAAACCATACACCTAACCTTAACCCTATGCGGACACCTTAAGCTCAACCCCAACCCTAACCTGACCCTCACGCTAACTCCAACCGTAACACTGAACCGAAAATTAACATTAGCTCTAAACTTAATCCCTCAAACTAATTTCAAACCTAACCTAACCGGAAGCCTAACTCAAACCATAGACCTAACCCTAACCCTAGGCGGACACCTGAAGCTCAACCCCAACACTAACCTGACCCTCACGCTAACTCCAACCGTAACACTGAACCGAAAACTAACAGTAGCCCTAAACTTACTCCCTCAAACTAAGTTCAAACCTAACTTAACCTGAAGCTTAACTCAAACCATAGACCTAACCCTAACCCTAGGCGGACACCTGAAGCTCAACCCCAACCCTAACCTGACCCTGACGCTATGTCCAACCGTAACACTAAACCGAAAACTAACAGTAGCCCTAAACTTACTCCCTCAAACTAAGTTCAAACCTAACCTAACCTGAAGCCTAACTCAAACCATAGACCTAACCCCAACCCTTGGCGGACACCTTAAGCTCAACCCCAATTCTAAAATTGCCCTGACGCTAACTCCAACCATAACAGTTACCCGAAAACTAACAGTAGCCCTAAACTTACTCCCTCAAACTAAGTTCAAACCTAACCTAACCTGAAGCCTTAATCAAATCATACACCTAACCCTAACCCTAGGCGGACAGCTTAAGCTCAACCCCTACCCTAACCTGACCCTCACGCTTACTCCAACTCTAACAGTTAACCGAAAACTAACAGTAGCCCTAAACTTACTCCCTCAAACTAACATCAAACCTAACCTTACCTGAAGCCTAAATAAAAACATACACCTAACCCTAACCCTAGGCGGACACCATTAGCTCAACGCCAACCCTAACCTGGACCTGACGCTAACTCCAACCGTAACAGTTACCCCAAAACTACCAGTAGCCCTAAACTTACTCCCTTAAACTAAGTTCAAACCTAACCTAACCTGAAGCATAAATCAAACCATACACCTAACCCTAACCCTAGGCGGACACCTAAAGCTCAACCCCTACCCTAACCTGACCCTCACGCTAACTCCAACCGAAACACTGAACCGAAAACAAACAGTAGCCCTAAACTTACTCCCTCAAACTAAGTTCAAACCTAATCTAACCTGAAGCCTAACTCAAACCATAGACCTAACCCTAACCCTAGGCGGACACCTGAAGCTCAACCCCAACCCTACCCTGACCCTGACGCTATCTCCAACCGTAACACTGAACCGAAAACTAACAGTAGCCCTAAACTTACTCCCTCAAACTAAGTTCAAACCTAACCTAACCTGAAGCCTAACTCAAACCATAGACCTAACCCTAACCCTAGGTGGACACCTGAAGCTCAACCCCAAACCTAACCTGGCCCTGACGCTAACTCCAACCATAACAGTTACCCGAAAACTAACAGTCGCCCTAAACTTACTCCCTCAAACTAAGTTCAAAACTAACCTAACCTGAAGCCTAAATCAAACGATACACCTAACCCTAACCCTAGGCGGACACCTTAAGCTCAACCCCAACCTTAACATGACCCTCACGCTAACTCCAACCGTAACGCTGAACCGAAAACTAACATTAGCCCTAAACTTACTCCCTCAAACTAATTTCAAACCTAACCTAACCTGAAGCCTAACTCAAACCATAGACCTAACCCTCACCCTAGGCGGACACCTGAAGCTCAACCCCAACCCTAACCTGACCCTGACGCTATCTCCAACCGTAACACTGAACCGAAAACTAACAGTAGCCCTAAACTTACTCCCTCAAACTAAGTTCAAACCTAACCTAACCTGAAGCCTAACTCAAACCATAGACCTAACCCTGACCCTAGGCGGACACCTGAAGCTTAACCCCAACCCTAACCTGACCCTCACGCTATCTCCAACCGTAACACTGAACCGAAAACTAACAGTAGCCCTAAACTTACTCCCTCAAACTAAGTTCAAACCTAACCTAACCTGAAGCCTAAATCAAACCATACACCTAACCCTTACCCTAGGCGGACACCTTAAGCTCAACCCCAACCCTAACCTGACCCTCACGCTAACTCCAACCGTAACACTGAACCGAAAACTAACAGTAACCCTAAACTTACTCCCTCAAACTAAGTTCAAACAAAACCTAACCTGAAGCCTAACTCAAATCATACACCTAACCCTAACCCTAGGCGGACACCTTAAGCTCAACCCCAACACTAACCTGACCCTCACGCCAAATCCAACCATAACACTGAACCGAAAACTAACAGTAGCCCTAAACTTACTCCCTCAAACTAAGTTCAAACCTAACCTAACCTGAAGCCTAACTCAAACCATAGACCTAACCCTAACCCTAGGTGGACACCTGAAGCTCAACCCCAACTCTAACCTGACCCTGACGCTATCTCCATCCGTAACACTGAACCGAAAACTAACAGTAGCCCTAAACTTACTCCCTCATACTAAGTTTAAACCTAACCTAACCTGAAGCCTAACTCAAACCATAGACCTAACCCTAACCCTAGGCGGACACCTTAAGCTCAACCCCAACACTAACCTGACCCTCACGCTAACTCCAACCGTAACACTGAACCGAAAACTAACAGTAACCCTAAACTTACTCCCTCAAACTAAGTTCAAACCTAACCTAAGCTGAAGCCTAACTCAAACCATAGACCTAACCCTAACCCTAGGCGGACACCTGAAGCTCAACCCCAACCCTAACCTGACCCTGACGCTATCTCCAACGGTAACACTGAACCGAAAACTAACAGTAGCCCTAAACTTACTCCCTCAAACTAAGTTCAAACCTAACCTAACGTGAAGCCTAAATCAAACCATAGACCTAACCTAACACTTGGCGGACACCTTAAGCTCAACCCCAAACCTAAAATGGCCCTGACGCTGACTCCAACCATAACAGTTACCCGAAAACTAACAGTAGGCCTAAACTTACTCCCTCAAACTAAGTTCAAACCTAACCTAACCAGAAGCCTAAATCAAACCATACACCTAACCCTAACCCTAGGCGGACACCTTAAGCTCAACCCCAATTCTAAAATTGCCCTGACGCTAACTCCAACCATAACAGTTACCCGAAAACTAACAGTAGCCCTAAACTTACTCCCTCAAACTAAGTTCAAACCTAACCTAACCTGAAGCGTAACTCAAACCATAGACCTAACCCTAACCGTAGGCGGACACCTGAAGCTCAACCCCAACCCTAACCTGACCCTGACGATATCTCCAACCGTAACACTGAACCGAAAACTAACAGTAGCCCTAAACTTACTCCCTCAAACTAAGTTCAAACCTAACCTAACCTGAAGCCTAACACAAACCATAGACCTAACCCTAACCCTAGCGGACACCTTAAGCTCAACCCCAACCCTAACCTGGCCCTGACGCTAACTCCAACCATAACAGTTACCCGAAAACTAACAATAGCCCTAAACTTACTCCCTCAAACTAAGTTCAAACCTAACATAACCTGAAGCCTAAATCAAACCATACACCTAACTCTAACCCTAGGTGGACACCTTAAGCTCAACCCCAACCCTAACCTGACCCTCACGCTAAATCCAACCTTAACACTGAACCGAAAACTAACAGTAGCCCTAAACTTACTCCCTCAAACTAAGTTCAAACCTAACCTAACCTGAAGCCTAACTCAAACCATAGAACTAACCCTAACCCTAGGCGGACACCTTAAGCTCAACCCCAACCCTAACCAGGCCCTGACGCTAACTCCAACCATAACAGTTACCCGAAAACTAACAGTAGCCCTAAACTTACTCCCTCAAACTAAGTTCAAACCTAACCTAACCTGAAGCCTTAATCAAATCATACACCTAACCCTAATCCCTAGGCGGACACCTTAAGCTCAACCCCTACCCTAACCTGACCCTCACGCTTACTCCAACTGTAACAGTTAACCGAAAACTAACAGTAGCCCTAAACTTACTCCCTCAAACTAACTTCAAACCTAACCTAACCTGAAGCCTAACTCAAACCATAGACCTAACCCTAACCCTAGGCGGACACCTGAAGCTCAACGCCAACCCTAACCTGACCCTGACGCTATCTCCAACCGTAACACTGAACCGAAAACTAACAGTAGTCCTAAACTTACTCCCTCAAACTAAGTTCAAACCTAACCTAACCTGAAGCCTAACTCAAACCATAGACCTAACCCTAACCCTTGGCGGACACCTTAAGCTCAACCCCAATCCTAAAATGGCACTGACGCTGACTCCAACCATAACAGTTACCCGAAAACTAACAGTAGCCCTAAACTTACTTCCTCAAACTAAGTTCAAACCTAACCTAACCTGAAGCCTTAATCAAATCATACACCTAACCCTAACCCTAGGCGGACACCTTAAGCTCAACCCCTACCATAACCTGACCCTTACGCTTACTCCAACTGTAACAGTTAACCGAAAACTAACAGTAGCCCTAAACTTACTCCCTCAAACTAACTTCTAACCTAACCTAACCTGAAGCCTAAATCAAACCATACACCTAACCCTAACCCTAGGCGGACTCCTTAAGCTCAACCCCTACCCTAACCTGACCCTCACGCTAACTCCAACCGAAACACTGAACCAAAAACAAACAGTAGCCCTAAACTTACTCCCTCAAACTAATTTCAAACCTAACCTAACCTGAAGCCTAACTCAAACCATAGACCTAACCCTAACCCTAGGCGGACACCTGAAGCTCAACCCCAACCCTAACCTGACCCTGACTCTTACTCCAACCGTAACACTGAACCGAAAACTAACAGTAGCCCTAAACTTACTCCCTCAAACTAAGTTCAAACCTAACCTAACCTGAAGCCTAACTCAAACCATACACCTAACCATAACACTAGGCGGACACCATTAGCTCAACGCCAACCCTAACCTGGACCTGACGCTAACTCCAACCGTAATAGTTACCCGAAAACTAACAGTAGCCCTAAACTTACTCCCTCAAACTAAGTTCAAACCTAACCTAACGTGAAGCCTAAATCAAACCATACACCTAACCCTAACCCTAGGCGGACACCTTAAGCTCAACCCCAACCCTAACCTGACCCTCACGCTAACTCCAACCGTAACACTGAACCGAAAACTAACAGTAGCCCTAAACTTACTCCCTCAAACTAACTTCAAACCTAACCTAACCTGAAGCCTAACTCAAACCATAGACCTAACCCTAACCCTAGGCGGACACCTTAAGCTCAACCCCAACCCTAACCTGGCCCTGACGCTAACTCCAACCGTAACAGTTACCCGAAAACTAACAGTAGCCCTTAACTTACTCCCTCAAACTAAGTTCAAACCTAACCTAACCTGAAGCCTTAATCAAATCATACACCTAACCCTAACCCTAGGCGGACACCTTAAGCTCAACCCCTACCCTAACGTGACCCTCACGCTTACTCCAACTGTAACAGTTAACCAAAAACTAACACTAGCCCTAAACTTACTCCCTCAAACTAACTTCAAAACTAACCTAACCTGAAGCCTAAATCAAACCATACACCTAATCCTAACCCTAGGCGGACACCATTAGCTCAACGCCAACCCTAACCTGGACCTGACGCTAACTCCAACCGTAACAGTTAACCGAAAACTAACAGTAGCCCTAAACTTACTCCCTCAAACTAAGTTCAAACCTAACCTAACCTGAAACCTAAATCAAACCATACACCTAACCCTAACCCTAGGCGGACACCTTAAGCTCAACCCCTACCGTAACCTGACCCTCACGCTAACTCCAACCGAAACACTGAACCGAAAACAAACAGGAGCCCTAAACTTACTCCCTCAAACTAAGTTCAAACCTAACCTAACCTGAAGACTAACTCAAACCATAGACCTAACCCTAACCCTAGGCGGACACCTGAAGCTCAACCCCAACCCTAACCTGACCCTGACGCTAACTCCAACCGTAACACAGAACCGAAAACTAACACTAGCCCTAAACTTACTCCCTCAAACTAAGTTCAAACCTAACCTAACCTGAAGCCTAACTCAAACCATAGACCTAAACCTAACCCTAGGCGTACACCTTAAGCTCAACCCCAACCCTAACCTTACCCTGACGCTATCTCCAACGGTAACACTGAACCGAAAACTAACAGTAGCCCTAAACTTATTCCCTCAAACTAAGTTCAATCCTAACCTAACCTGAAGCCTAAATGAAACCATAGACCTAAACTAACCATAGGCGGACACCTTTAGCTCAACCCCAACCCTAACCTGACCCTCACGCTAACTCCAACCGTAACACGGAACCGAAAACTAACAGTAGCCCTAATCTTACTCCCTCAAACTAAGTTCATACCTAACCTAACCTGAAGCCTAACTCAAACCATAGACCTAACCCTAACCCTTGGCGGACACCTTAAGCTCAACCCCAACCCTAAAATCCCCTGACGCTAAGTCCAACCATAACAGTTACCCGAAAACTAACAGTAGCCCTAAACTTACTCCCTCAAACTAAGTTCAAACCTAACCTAACCGGAAGCCTAAATCAAACCATACACCTAACCCTAATCCTGGGCGGACACCTTAAGCTCAACCCCAACCCTAACCTGACCCTCACACTAAATCCAACTGTAACACTAAACCGAAAACTAACAGTAGCCCTAAACTTACTCCCTCAAACTAAGTTCAAACCTAACGTAACCTGAAGCCTAACTCAAACCATAGACCTAACCCTAACCCTGGGAGGACACCTGAAGCTCAACCCCAACCCTAACCTGACCCTGACACTATCTCCAACCGTAACACTGAACCGAAAACTAACAGTAGCCCTAAACTTACTCCCTCAAACTAAGTTCAAACCTAACCTAAACTGAAGCCTTAATCAAATCATACACCTAACCCTAACCCTAGGCGGACACCTTAAGCTCAACCCCTACCCTAACCTGATCCTCACGCTTACTCCAACTGTAACAGTTAACCGAAAACTAACAGTAGCCCTAAACTTACTCCCTCAAACTAACTTCAAACCTAACCTAACCTGAAGCCTAAATCAAACCATACACCTAACCCAAACCCTAGGCGGACACCTTAAGCTCAACGCCTACCCTAACCTGACCCTCACGCTAACTCCAACCGAAACACTGAACCGAAAACAAACAGTAGCCCTAAACTTATTCCCTCAAACTAAGTTCAAACCTAACCTAACCTGAAGCCTAAATCAAACCATACACCTAACCCTAACCCTAGGCGGACACCTGAAGCTCAACCCAAACCCTAACCTGACCCTGACGCTATCTCCAAACGTAACACTGAACCGAAAACTAACAGTAGCCCTAAACTTACTCCCTCAAACTAAGTTCAAACCTAACCTAACCGGAAGCCTAACTCAAACCATAGACCTAACCCTAACCCTTGGCGGACACCTTAAGCTTAACCCCAATCCTAAAATGGCCCTGACGCTAACTCCAACCATAACAGTTACCCGAAAACTAACAGTAGCCCTAAACTTACTCCCTCAAACTAAGTTCAAACCTAACCTAACCTGAAGCCTAAATCAAACCATACACCTAACCCTAACCCTAGGCGGACACCTTAAGCTCAACCCCAACCCTAACATGACCCTCACGCTAACTCCAAACGTAACACTGAACCGAAAACTAGCAGTAGCCCTAAACTTACTCCCTCAAACTAATTTCAAACCTAAACTAACCTGAAGCCTAACTCAAACCACAGACCTAACCCTAACCCTAGGCGGACACCTGAAGCTCAACCCCAACCCTAACCTGACCCTGACGCTATCTCCAACCGTAACACTGAACCGAAAACTACCAGTAGCCCTAAACTTACTCCCTCAAACTAAGTTCAAACCTAACCTAACCTGAAGCCTAACTCAAACCATAGACCTAACCCTAACCCTAGGCAGACACCTGAAGCTCAACCCCAACCCTAACCTGACCCTGACGCTATCTCCAACCGTAACACTGAACCGAAAACTAACAGTAGCCCTAAACATACTCCCTCAAACTAAGTTCAAACCTAACCTAACCTGAATCCTAAATCAAACCATACACCTAACCCTAACCCTAGGCGGACACCTTAAGCTCAAACCCAACCGTAACCTGACCCTCACGCTAACTCCAACCGTAACACTGAACCGAAAACTAACAGTAGCCCTAAACTTACTCCCTCAAACTAAGTTCAATCCTAACCTAACCTGAAGCCTAACACAAACCATAGACCTAACCCTAACCCTAGGCGGACACCTGAGGCTCAACCCCAACCCTAACCTGACCCTGACGCTATCTCCAACCGTAACACTGAACCGAAAACTAACAGTAGCTCTAAACTTACTCCCTCAAACTAAGTTCAAACCTAACCTAACCTGAAGCCTAACTCAAACCATAGACCTAACCCTTACCCTTGGCGGACACCTTAAGCTCAAGCCCAATCCTAAAATGGCCCTGACGCTAACTCGACCCATAACAGTTACCCGAAAACTAACAGTAGCCCTAAACTTACTCCCTCAAACTAAGTTCAAACCTAACATAACCTGAAGCCTAACTCAAACCATAGACCTAACCCTAACTCTAGGCGGACACCTGAAGCTCAACCACAACCCTAACCTGACCCTGACTCTTACTCTAACCGTAACACTCAACCGAAAACTAACAGTAGCCCTAAACTTACTCCCTCAAATTAAGTTCAAACCTTACCTAACCTGAAGCCTAACTCAAACCATAGACCTAACCCTAAGCCTAGGCTGACACCTGAAGCTCAACCCAGACCCTAACCTGACCCTGACGCTATCTCCAAACTCAACACTGAACCGAAAACTAACAGTAGCACTAAACTTACTCCCTCAAACTAAGTTCAAACCTAAACTATCCTGAAGCCTAACTCAAACCATAGACCTAACCCTAACCCTTGGCGGACACCTTAAGCTCAACCCCAATCCTAAAATGGCCCTTACGCTAACTCCAACCATAACAGTTACCCGAAAACTAACAGTAGCCCTAAACTTACTCCCTCAAACTCAGTTCAAACCTAACCTAACCTGAAGCCTAAGTCAAACCATACACCTAACGCTAACCCTAGGCGGACACCTTAAGCTCAACCCCAACCCTAACCTGACCCTCACGCTAAATCCAACCGTAACACTGAACCGAAAACTAACAGTAGCCCTAAACTTAATCCCTCAAACTAAGTTCAAACCTAACCTAACCTGAAGCCTAACTTAAACCATACACCTAACCCTAACCCTAGGCGGACACCTTAAGTTCAACCCCAACCCTAACCTGACCCTCACGCTAACTCCAACCGTAACACTGAACCGAAAACTAACAGTAGCCCTAAACTTACTCCCTCAAACTAATTTCAAACCTAACCTAACCTGAAGCCTAACTCAAACCATACACCTAACCCTAACCCTAGGCTGACACCTGAAGTTCAAACCCAACCATAACCTGACCCTGACGCTATCTCCAACCATAACACTGAACCGAAAACTAACAGTAGCCCTAAACTTACTCCCTCAAACTACGTTCAAACCTAACCTAACCTGAAGCCTTAATCAAATCATACACCTAACCCTAACCCTAGGCGGACACCTTAAGCTCAACCCCTACCCTAACCTGACGCTCACGCTTACTCGAACTGTAACAGTTAACCGAAAACTAACAGTAGCCCTAAACTTATTCCCTCAAACTAACTTCAAACCTAACCTAACCTGAAGCCTAAATCAAACCATACACCTAACCCTAACCCTAGGCGGACACCATTAGTTCAACGCCAACCCTAACCTGGACCTGACGCTAACTCCAACCATAACAGTTACCCGAAAACTAACAGTAGCCCTAAATTTACTCCCTCAAACTAAGTTCAAACCTAACCTAACCTGAAGCCTAAATAAAACCATACACCTAACCCTAACCCTAGGCGGACACCTTAAGCTCAACCCCTACCCTAACCTGACCCTCACGCTAACTCCAACCGAAACACTGAACCGAACACAAAGAGTAGCCCTAAACTTACTCCCTCAAACTAAGTTCAAACCTAACCTAACCTGAAGCCTAACTCAAACCATAGACCTAACCCTAACCCTAGGAGGACACCTGAAGCACAACCCCAACGCTAACCTGACCCTGACGCTATCTCCAACCGTAACACTGAACCGAAAACTAACAGTAGCCCTAAACTTACTCCCTCAAACTAAGTTCAAACCTAACCTAACCTGAAGCCTAAATCAAACCATACACCTAACCCTAACCCTAGGCGGACACCTTAAGCTCAACCCCAACCATAACATGACCCTCACGATAACTCCAACCGTAACACTGAACCGGAAACTAACATTAGCCCTAAACTTACTCCCTCAAACTAATTTCAAAGCTAAACTAACCTGAAGCCTAACTCAAACTATAGACCTAACCCTAACCCTAGGCGGACACCTGAAGCTCAACCCCAACCCTAACCTGACCCTCACGCTATCTCCAACCGTAACACTGAACCGAAAACTAACAGTAGCCCTAAACTTACTCCCTCAAACTAAGTCCAAACCTAACCTAACCTGAAGCCTAAATCAAACCATACACCTAACCCTCACCCTAGGCGGACACCTTAAGCTCAAGCCCAACCCTAACCTGACCCTCACGCTAACTCCAACCGGAACACTGAACCGAAAACTAACAGTAGCCCTGTACTTACTACCTCAAACTAAGTTCAAACCTAACCTAACCTGAAGCCTAACTCAAACCATAGACCTAACCCTAACCCTAGGCGGACACCTGAAGCTCAACCCCAACCGTAACCTAACCCTGACGCTATCTCCAACCGTAACACTGAACCGAAAACTAAAAGTAGCCCTAAACTTACTCCCTCAAACTAACTTCAAACCTAACCTAACCTGAAGCCTAACTCAAACCATAGACCTAACCCTAACCCTAGGCGGACACCTGAAGCTCAACCCCAACCCTAACATAACCCTGACGCTATCTCCAACCGTAACACTGAACCGAAAACTAACAGTAGCCCTAAACTTACTCCCTCAAACTAACTTCAAACATAACCTAACCTGAAGCCTAACTCAAACCATAGACCTAACCCTAACTTTAGGCGGAAACCTTAAGCTCAACCCCAACCCTAACCTGGCCCTGACACTAACTCCAACCATAACAGTTACCAGAAAACTAACAGTCGCCCTAATCTTACTCCCTCAAACTAAGCTCAAACCTAACCTAACCTGAAGCCTAAATCAAACCATACACCTAACCCTAACCCTAGGAGGACACCTTAACCTCAACCCCAACCCTAACCTGACCCTCACGCTAACTCCAACCATAACACTGAACCGAAAACTAACATTAGCCCTAAACTTACTCCCTCAAACTAATTTCAAACCTAACCTAACCTGAAGCCTAACTCAAACCATAGACCTAACCCTAACCCTAGGCGGACACCTGAAGCTCAACCCCAACCCTAACCTGACCCTGACGCTAACTCCAACCGTAACACTGAACCGAAAACTAACAGTAGGCCTAAACTTAATCCCTCAAACTAAGTTTAATCCAAACCTAACCTGAAGATCAAATGAAACCATAGACCTAAAAGTAACCCTAGGCGGACACGTTTAGCTCAACCCCAACCCTACCCTGACCCTCACGCTAACTCCAACCGTAACACTGAACCAAAACTAACAGTATTCCTAAACTTACTGCCTCAAACTAAGTTCAATCCTAACCTAACCTGAAGCCTAAATGAAACCATAGACCTAACCCTAACCCTAGGCGGACACTTTATGCTTAACCCACACCCTAACCTGACCCTGACGCTTACTCCAACCGTAACAGTTAAACGAAAACTAACAGTAGCCCTAAACTTACTCCCTCAAACTAAGTTCAAACCTAACCTAACCTGAAGCCTAAATCAAACCATACACCTAACCCTAACCCTAGGCGGACACCTTAAGTTCAACCCCAAACCTAACCTGACCCTGACGCTTACTCCAACCGTAACAGTTAACCGAAAACTAACAGTAGCCCTAAACTGACTCCCTCAAACTAAGTTCAAACCTAACCTAACTTGAAGCCTAACTCAAACCATAGACCTAACCCTAACCCTAGGCGGACACCTGAAGCTCAACCCCAACCCTAACCTGACCCTGACGCTATCTCCAACCGTAACACTGAACCGAAAAATAACAGTAGCCCTAAACTTACTCCCTCAAACTAAGTTCAAACCTTACCTAACCTGAAGCCTAAATCAAACCATACACCTAACCCTAACCCTAGGCGGACACCTTAAGCTCAACCCCAACCCTAACCTGACCCTCACGCTAACACCAACCGTAACACTGAACCGAAAGCTAACAGTAACCCTAAACTTACTCCCTCAAACTAAGTTCAAACCTAACCTAACCTGAAGCCTAACTCAAACCGTAGACCTAACCCTAACCCTAGGCGGACACCTGAAGCTCAACCCCAACCCTAACCTGACCCTGACGCTATCTCCAACCGTAACACTGAACCGAAAACTAACAGTAGCCCTAAACTTACTCCCTCAAACTAAGTTCAAACCTAACCTAACCTGAAGTCTAACTCAAACCATAGACCTAACCCTAACCCTAGGTGGACACCTTAAGCTCAACGCCAACCCTAACCTGGCCCTGACGCTAACTCCAACCATAACAGTTACCCGAAAACTAACAGTCGCCCTAAACTTACTCCCTCAAACTAAGTTCAAACCTAACCTAACCTGAAGGCTAAATCAAACCATACACATAACCCTAACCCTAGGCGGACACCTTAAGCTCAACCCCAACCCTAACCTGACCCTCACGCTAACTCCAACCGTAACACGGAACCGAAAACTAACATTAGCCCTAAACTTACTCCCTCAAACTAATTTCGAACCTAACCTAACCTGAAGCCTAACTCAAATCATAGACCTAACCCTCACCCTAGGCGGACACCTGAAGCTCAACCCCAACCCTAACACGACCTTGACGCTATCTCCAACGGTAACACTGAACCGAAAACTAACAGTAGCCCTAAACTTACTCCCTCAAACTAAGGTTAATCCAAACCTAACCTGAAGATCAAATGAAACCATAGACCTAAACCTAACCCTAGGCGGACACCTTAAGCTCAACCCCAACCCTAACCTGACCCTCACGCTAACTCCAACCGTAACACTGAACCGAAAACTAACAGTATCCCTAAACTTACTGCCTCAAACTAAGTTCAATCCTAACCTAACCTGAAGCATAAATGAAACCATAGACCTAACCCTAACCCTAGGCGGACACTTTATGCTTAACCCCCACCCTAACCTGACCCTGTCGCTTACTCCAACCGTAACAGTTAAACGAAAACTAACAGTAGCCCTAAACTTACTCCCTCAAACTAAGTTCAAACCTTACCTAACCTAAAGCCTAAATCAAACCATACACCTAACCCTAACCCTAGGCGGACACCTTAAGCTCAACCCCAAACCTAACCTGACCCTGACGCTTACTCCAACCGTAACAGTTAACCGAAAACTAACAGTAGCCCTAAACTGACTCCCTCAAACTAAGTTCAATCCTAACCTAACCTGAAGCCTAAATGAAACCATAAACCTAACCCTAACCCTAGGTGGACACCTTATGCTTAACCCCCACCCTAACCTGACCCTGATGCTTACTCCAACCGTAACAGTTACCCGAAAACTAACAGTAGCCCTAAACTTACTCCTTCAAACTAAGTTCAAACCTAACCTAACCTGAAGCCTAACTCAAACCATAGACCTAACCCTAACCCTAGGCGGACACCTGAAGCTCAACCCCAACCCTAACCTGACCCTGACTCTTACTCCAACCATAACACTGAACCAAAAACTAACACTAGTCCAAAACATACTCCCTCAAACTAAGTTCAAAGCTAACCTCACCTGAAGCCTAACTCAAACCACAGGCCTAACCCTAACCCTAGGCGGACACCTTAAGCTCAACCCCAACCCTAACCTGACCCTGACGCTAACTCCAACCGTAACACTGAACCGAAAACTAACAGTAGGCCTAAACTTACTCCCTCAAACTAAGTTCAAACCTAACCTAACCTGAAGCCTAACTCAAACAATAGATCTAACCCTAACCCTAGGCGGACACCTGAAGCTCAACCCCAACCCTAACATGAACTTGACGCTATCCCCAATGGTAACACTGAACCGAAAACTAACAGTAGCCCTAAACTTACTCCCTCAAACTAAGTTTAATCCAAACCTAACCTGAAGATCAAATGAAACCATAGACCTAAACCTAACCTAGGCGGACACCTTTAGCTCAACCCCAACCCTAACCTGACCCTCACGCTAACTCCAACCATAACACTGAACCGAAAACTAACAGTATTCCTAAACTTACTGCCTCAAACTAAGTTCAATCCTAACCTAACCTGAAGCCTAAATGAAACCATAGACCTAACCCTAACCCTAGGCGGACACTTTATGCTTAACCCCCACCCTAACCTGACCCTGAGGCTAAATCCAACCGTAACACTGAACCGAAAACTAACAGTAGCCCTAAACTTACTCCCTCAAACTAAGTTCAATCCTAACCTAACCTGAAGCCTAAATGAAACCATAAACCTAACCCTAACCCTATGTGGACACCTTATGCTTAACCCCCACCCTAACCTGACCCTGAGGCTTACTCCAACCGTAACAGTTACCCGAAAACTAACAGTAGACCTAAACTTACTCCCTCCAACTAAGTTCAAACCTAACCTAACCTGAAGCCTAAATCAAACCATACACCTAACCCTAACCCTAGGCGGACACCTGAAGCTCAACCCCAATCCTAACCTGACCCTCACGCTAAATCCAACCGTAACACTGAACCTAAAACTAACAGTAGCCCTAAACTTACTCCCTCAAACTAAGTTCAAACCTAACCTAACTTGAAGCCTAACTCAAACCATAGACCTAACCCTAACCCTAGGCGGACACCTGAAGCTCAACCCCAACCCTAACCTGACCCTGACGCTATCTCCAACCGTAACACTGAACCGAAAACTAACAGTAGCCCTAAACTTACTCGCTCAATCTAAGTTCAAACCTAACCTAACCTGAAGCTTAACTCAAACCATAGACCTAACCCTAACCCTAGGCGGACACCTTAAGCTCAACCCCAACCGTAACCTGGCCCTGACGCTAATTCCAACCATAACAGTTACCCGAAAACTAACAGTAGCCCTAAACTTACTCCCTCAAACTAAGTTCAAACCTAACCTAACCTGAAGCCTTAATCAAATCATACACCTAAACCTAACCCTAGGCGAACACCTTAAGCTCAACCCGTACCCTAACCTGACCCTCACGCTTACTCCAACTGTAACAGTTAACCGAAAACTAACAGTAGCCCTAAACTAACTCCCTCAAACTAACTTAAAACCTAACCTAACCTGAAGCCTAAATCAAACCATACACCTAACCCTAACCCTATGCGGACACCATTAGCTCAACGCCAACCCTAACCTGGACCTGACGATAACTCCAACCGTAACAGTTACCCGAAAACTAACAGTAGCCCTAAACTTACTCCCTCAAACTATGTTCAAACCTAACCTAACCTGAAGCCTATATCAAACCATACACCTAACCCTAACCCTAGGCGGACATCTTAAGCTCAACCCCTACCCTAACCTGACCCTCATGCCACCTCCAACCGAAACACTGAACCGAAAACAAACAGAAGCCCTAAACTTACTCCCTCAAACGAAGTTCAAACCTAACCTAACCTGAAGCCTAACTCAAACCATAGACCTAACCCTAACCCTAGGTGGACACCTTAAGCTCAACGCCAACCCTAACCTGGCCCTGACGCTAACTCCAACCATAACAGTTACCCGAAAACTAACAGTCGCCCTGAACTTACTCCCTCAAACTAAGTTCAAACCTAACCTAACCTGAAGCCTAAATCAAACCATACACCTAACCCTAACCCTAGGCGGACACCTTAAGCTCAATCCCAACCCTAACCTGACACTCACGCTAACTCCAACAGTAACACTGAACCGAAAACTAACATTAGCCCTAAACTTACTCCCTCAAACTAATTTTGAACCTAACCTAACCTGAAGCCTAACTCAAACCATAGACCTAACCCTAACCCTAGGCGGACACCTGAAGCTCAACCCCAACCCTAACCTGACCATGACGCTATCTCCGATCGTAACACTGAACCGAAAACTAACAGTAGCCCTAAACTTACTCCCTCAAACTAAGTTCAAACCTAACCTAACCTGAAGCCCAAATCAAACCATACACCTAACCCTAACCCTAGGCGGACACCTTAAGCTCAACCCCAACCCTAACCTGACCCTAACACTTACTCCAACCGTAACACTGAACCGAAAACTAACAGTAGCCCTAAACTTACTCCCTCAAACTAAGTTAAATCCTAACCTAACCTGAAGCCTAAATGAAACCATAGACCTAAACCTAACCCTAGGCGGACACCTTTAGCTCAACCCCAAACCTAACCTGACCCTCACGCTAACTCCAAACGTAACACTGAACCGAAAACTATCAGTGGGCCTAAACTTACTCCCTCAAACTAAGTTCAAACCTAACCTAACCTGAAGCCTAACTAAAACCATAGACCTAACCCTAACCCTAGGCGGACACCTTAAGCTTAACCCCAAACCTAACCTGACCCTGAGGCTAAATCCAACCGTAACACTGAACCGAAATCTAACAGTAGCCCTAAACTTACTCCCTCAAACTAAGTTCAATCCTAACCTAACCTGAAGCCTAAATGAAACCATAAACCTAACCCTAACCCTAGGTGGACACCTTATGCTTAACCCCCACGCTAACCTGACCCTGATGCTTACTCCAACCGTAACAGTTACCCGAAAACTAACAGTAGCCCTAAACTTACTCCCTCAAACTAAGTTCAAACCTAACCTAACCTGAAGCCTAACGCAAACCATAGACCTAACCCTAAACCCTGGCGGAAACCTTAAGCTCAACCCCAACCCTAAAATGGCCCTGACGCTAAGTCCAACAATAACAGTTACCCGAAAACTAACAGTAGCCCTAACCTTACTCCCTCAAACTAAGTTCAAACCTAACCTAACCTGAAGCCTAAATCAAACCATACACCTAACCCTAACCCTAGGCGGACACCTTAAACTCAACCCCAATCCTAACCTGACCCTCACGCTAAATCCAACCGTAACACTGAACCTAAAACTAACAGTAGCCCTAAACTTACTCCCTCAAACTAAGTTCAAACCTAACCTAACCTGAAGACTAACTCAAACCATAGACCTAACCCTAACCCTAGGCGGACACCTGAAGCTCAACCCCAACCCTAACCTGACCCTGACGCTATCTCCAACCGTAACACTGAACCGAAAACTAACAGTAGCCCTAAACTTACTCGCTCAAACTAAGTTCAAACCTAACCTAACCTGAAGCCTAACTCAAACCATAGACCTAACCCTAACCCTAGGCAGACACCTGAAGCTCAACCCCAACCCTAACCTGACCCTGACTCTTACTCCAACCCTAACACTGAACCAAAAACTAACACTAGTCCAAAACTTACTCCCTCAAACTAAGTTCAAAGCTAACCTCACCTGAAGCCTAACTAAAACCACAGGCCTAACCCTAACCATAGGCGGCCACCTTAAGCTCAACCCCAACCCTAACCTGACCCTGACGCTAACTCCAACCGTAACACTGAACCGAAAACTAACAGTAGGCTTAAACTTACTCCCTCAAACTAAGTTCAAACCTAACCTAACCTGAAGACTAACTCAAACCATAGACCTAACCCTAACCCTAGGCGGACACCTGAAGCTCAACCCCAACCCTAACATGAACTTGACGCTATCTCCAACGGTAACACTGAACCGAAAACTAACAGTAGCCCTAAACTTACTCCCTCAAACTAAGTTTAATCCAAACCTAACCTGAAGATCAAATGAAACCATAGACCTAAACCTAACCTAGGCGGACACCTTTAGCTCAACCCCAACCCTAACCTGACCCTCACGCTAACTCCAACCGTAACACTGAACCGAAAACTAACAGTATTCCTAAACTTATTGCCTCAAACTAAGTTCAATCCTAACCTAACCTGAAGCCTAAATGAAACCATAGACCTAACCCTAACCCTAGGCGGACAATTTATGCTTAACCCCCACCCTAACCTGACCCTTAGGCTAAATCCAACCGTAACACTGAACCGAAAACTAACAGTAGCCCTAAACTTACTCCCTCAAACTAAGTTCAATCCTAACCTAACCTGAAGCCTAAATGAAACCATAAACCTAACCCTTACCCTATGTGGACACCTTATGCTTAACCCCCACCCTAACGTGACCCTGAGGCTTACTCCAACCGTAACAGTTACCCGAAAACTAACAGTAGACCTAAACTTACTCCCTCAAACTAAGTTCAAACCTAACCTAACCTGAAGCCTAAATCAAACCATACACCTAACCCTAACCCTAGGCGGACACCTGAAGCTCAACCCCAATCCTAACCTGACCCTCACGCTAAATCCAACCGTAACACTGAACCTAAAACTAACAGTAGCCCTAAACTTACTCCCTCAAACTAAGTTCAAACCTAACCTAACCTGAAGCCTAACTCAAACCATAGACCTAACCCTAACCCTAGGCGGACACCTGAAGCTCAACCCCAACCCTAACCTGACCCTGACGCTATCTCCAACCGTAACACTGAACCGAAAACTAACAGTAGCCCTAAACTTACTCGCTCAATCTAAGTTCAAACCTAACCTAACCTGAAGCTTGACTCAAACCATAGACCTAACCCTAACCCTAGGCGGACACCTTAAGCTCAACCCCAACCCTAACCTGGCCCTGACGCTAATTCCAACCATAACAGTTACCCGAAAACTAACAGTAGCCCTAAACTTACTCCCTCAAACTAAGTTCAAACCTAACCTAACCTGAAGCCTTAATCAAATCATACACCTAAACCTAACCCTAGACGGACACCTTAAGCTCAACCCCTACCCTAACCTGACCCTCACGCTTACTCCAACTGTAACAGTTAACCGAAAACTAACAGTAGCCCTAAACTAACTCCCTCAAACTAACTTAAAACCTAACCTAACCTGAAGACTAAATCAAACCATACACCTAAACCTAACCCTATGCGGACACCATTAGCTCAACGCCAACCCTAACCTGGACCTGACGATAACTCCAACCGTAACAGTTACCCGAAAACTAACAGTAGCCCTAAACTTACTCCCTCAAACTAAGTTCAAACCTAACCTAACCTGAAGCCTATATCAAACCATACACCTAACCCTAACCCTAGGCGGACATCTTAAGCTCAACCCCTACCCTAACCTGACCCTCACGCCACCTCCAACCGAAACACTGAACCGAAAACAAACAGTAGCCCTAAACTTACTCCCTCAAACTAAGTTCAAACCTAACCTAACCTGAAGCCTAACTCAAACCATAGACCTAACCCTACCCCTAGGCGGACACCTGAAGCTCAACCCCAACCCTAACCTGACCCTGACTCTTACTCCAGCCGTAACACTGAACCAAAAACTCACACTAGCCCTAAACTTACTCCCTCAAACTAAGTTCAAACCTAACCTCACCTGAAGCCTAACTCAAACCACAGGCCTAACCCTAACCCTAGGCGGACACCTTAAGCTCAACCCCCACCCTAACCTGACCATGACGCTAACTCCTACCGTAACACTGAACCAAAAACTAACAGTAGCCCTAAACTGACTCCCTCAAACTAAGTTCAAACCTAACCTAACCTGAAGCCTAAATCAAACCATACACCTAACCCTAACCCTAGGCGGACACCTTAAGCTCAACCCCAAACCAAACCTGACCCTGACGCTTACTCCAACCTAACAGTTAACCGAAAACTAACAGTAGCCCTAAACTGACTCCCTCAAACTAAGTTCAAACCTAACCCAACTTGAAGCCTAAATCAAATAATAGACCTAACCCTAACCCTAGGCGGACACCTTAAGCTCAATCCCAACCCTAACCTGACACTCACGCTAACTCCAACCGTAACACTGAACCGAAAACTAACATTAGCCCTAAACTTACTCCCTCAAACTAATTTCGAACATAACCTAACCTGAAGCCTAACTCAAACCATAGACCTAACCCTAACCCTAGGCGGACACCTGAAGCTCAACCCCAACCCTAACCTGACCATGACGCTATCTCCGACCGTAACACTGAACCGAAAACTAACAGTAGCCCTAAACTTACTCCCTCAAACTAAGTTCAAACCTAACCTAACCTGAAGCCCAAATCAAACCATACACCTAACCCTAACCCTAGGCGGACACCTTAAGCTCAACCCCAACCCTAACCTGACCCTCACGCTTACTCCAACCGTAACACTGAACCGAAAACTAACAGTAGCCCTAAACTTACTCCCTCAAACTAATTTCAAACCTAACCTAACCTGAAGCCTAACTCAAACCATAGACCTAACCCTAACCCTAGGCGGACACCTGAAGCTCAACCCCAACCCTAACCCGACCCTGACGCTATCTCCAACCGTAACACTGAACCGAAAACTAACAGTAGCCCTAAACTTACTCCCTCAAACTAAGTTCAATCCTAACCTAACCTGAAGCCTATATGAAACCATAGACCTAAACCTAACCCTAGGCGGACACCTTTAGCTCAACCCCAAACCTAACCGGACCCTCACGCTAACTCCAACCGTAACACTGAACCGAAAACTATCAGTGGGCCTAAACTTACTCCCTCAAACTAAGTTCAAACCTAACCTAACCTGAAGCCTAACTAAAACCATAGACCTAACCCTAACCCTAGGCGGACAACTTAAGCTTAACCCCAAACCTAACCTGACCCTGAGGCTAAATCCAACCGTAACACTGAACCGAAAACTAACAGTAGCCCTAAACTTACTCCCTCAAACTAAGTTCAATCCTAACCTAACCTGAAGCCTAAATGAAACCATAAACCTAACCCTAACCCTAGGTGGACACCTTATGCTTAAGCCCCACCCTAACCTGACCCTGATGCTTACTCCAACCGTAACAGTTACCCGAAAACTAACAGTAGCCCTAAACTTACTCGCTCAAACTAAGTTCAAACCTAACCTAACCTGAAGCCTAACTCAAACCATAGACCTAACCCTAACCCTAGGCGGACACCTGAAGCTCAACCCCAACCCTAACCTGACCCTGACTCTTACTCCAACCGTAACACTGAACCAAAAATTAACACTAGTCCAAAACTTACTCCCTCAAACTAAGTTCAAAGCTAACCTCACCTGAAGCCTAACTCAAACCACAGGCCTAACCCTAACCCTAGGCGGACACCTTAAGCTCAACCCCAACCCTAACCTGACCCTGATGCTAACTCCAACCGTAACACTGAACCGAAAACTAACAGTAGGCCTAAACTTACTCCCTCAAACTAAGTTCAAACCTAACCTAACCTGAAGCCTAACTCAAACCATAGACCTAACCCTAACCCTAGGCGGACACCTGAAGCTCAACCCCAACCCTAACATGAACTTGACGCTATCTCCAATGGTAACACTGAACCGAAAACTAACAGTAGCCCTAAACTTACTCCCTCAAACTAAGTTTAATCCAAACCTAACCTGAAGATCAAATGAAACCATAGACCTAAACCTAACGTAGGCGGACACCTTTAGCTCAACCCCAACCCTAACCTGACCCTCACGCTAACTCCAACCGTAACACTGAACCGAAAACTAACAGTATTCCTAAACTTACTGCCTCAAACTAAGTTCAATCCTAAACTAACCTGAAGCCTAAATGAAACCATAGACCTAACCCTAACCCTAGGCGGACAATTTATGCTTAACCCCCACCCTAACCTGACCCTGAGGCTAAATACAACCGTAACACTGAACCGAAAACTAACAGTAGCCCTAAACTTACTCCCTCAAACTAAGTTCCATCCTAACCTAACCTGAAGCCTAAATGAAACCATAAACCTAACCCTAACCCTATGTGGACACCTTATGCTTAACTCCCACCCTAACCTGACCCTGAGGCTTACTCCAACCGTAACAGTTACCCGAAAACTAACAGTAGACCTAAACTTACTCCCTCCAACTAAGTTCAAACCTAACCTAACCTGAAGCCTAAATCAAACCATACACCTAACCCTAACCCTAGGCGGACACCTGAAGCTCAACCCCAATCCTAACCTGACCCTCACGCTAAATCCAACCGTAACACTGAACCTAAACTAACAGTAGCCCTAAACTTACTCCCTCAAACTAAGTTCAAACCTAACCTAACCTGAAGCCTAACTCAAACCATAGACCTAACCCTAACCCTAGGCGGACACCTGAAGCTCAACCCCAACCCTAACCTGACCCTGACGCTATCTCCAACCGGAACACTGAACCGAAAACTAACAGTAGCCCTAAACTTACTCGCTCAATCTAAGTTCAAACCTAACCTAACCTGAAGCTTAACTCAAACCATAGACCTAACCCTAACCCTAGGCGGACACCTTAAGCTCAACCCCAACCCTAACCTGGCCCTGACGCTAATTCCAACCATAACAGTTACCCGAAAACTAACAGTAGCCCTAAACTTACTCCCTCAAACTAAGTTCAAACCTAACCTAACCTGAAGCCTTAATCAAATCATACACCTAAACCTAACCCTAGGCGGACACCTTAAGCTCAACCCCTACCCTAACCTGACCCTCACGCTTACTCCAACTGTAACAGTTAACCGAAAACTAACAGTAGCCCTAAAATAACTCCCTCAAACTAACTTAAAACCTAACCTAACCTGAAGCCTAAATCAAACCATACACCTAACCCTAACCCTATGCGGACACCATTAGCTCAACGCCAACCCTAACCTGGACCTGACGATAACTCCAACCGTAACAGTTACCCGAAAACTAACAGTAGCCCTAAACTTACTCCCTCAAACTAAGTTCAAACCTAACCTAACCTGAAGCCTATATCAAACCATACACCTAACCCTAACCCTAGGCGGACATCTTAAGCTCAACCCCTACCCTAACCTGACCCTCACGCCACCTCCAACCGAAACACTGAACCGAAAACAAACAGAAGCCCTAAACTTACTCCCTCAAACTAAGTTCAAACCTAACCTAACCTGAAGCCTAACTCAAACCATAGACCTAACCCTAACCGTAGGCGGACACCTGAAGCTCAACCCCAACCCTAACCTGACCCTGACTCTAACTCCAACCGTAACACTGAACCAAAAACTCACACTAGCCCTAAACTTACTCCCTCAAACTAAGTTCAAACCTAACCTCACCTGAAGCCTAACTCAAACCACAGGCCTAACCCTAACCCTAGGCGGACACCTTAAGCTCAACCCCCACCCTAACCTGACCCTGACGCTTACTCCAACCGTAACAGTTAAACGAAAACTAACAGTAGTCCTAAACTGACTCCCTCAAACTAAGTTCAAACCTAACCTAACGTGACGCCTAAATCAAATCATAGACCTAACTCTAACCCTATTCGTACACCTTATGCTTAACTCCCACCATAACCTGACCATGACGCTAACTCCAACCGTAACACTGAACCGAAAACTAACAGTATCCCTAAACTTACTCCCTCAAACTAAGTTCAAACCTAACCTAACCTGAAACCTAAATCAAACCATACACCTAACCCTAACCCTAGGCGGACACCTTAAGCTCAACCCAAAACCTAACCTGACCCTGACGCTTACTCCAACCTAACAGTTAACCGAAAACTAACAGTAGCCCTAAACTGACTCCCTCAAACTAAGTTCAAACCTAACCTAACTTGAAGCCTAAATCAAATCATAGACCTAAACCTAACCCTAGGCGGACACCTTAAGCTCAACCCCAACCCTAACCTGACCCTCACGCTAACACCAACCGTAACACTGAACCGAAAACTAACAGTAGCCCTAAACTTACTCCCTCAAACTAAGTTCAAACCTAACCTAACCTGAAGCCTAACTCAAACCATAGACCTAACCCTAACCCTAGGCGGACACCTGAAGCTCAACCCCAACCCTAACCTGACCCTGACGCTATCTCCAACCGTAAAACTGAACCGAAAACTAACATTAGCCCTAAACTTACTCCCTCAAACTAAGTTCAAACCTAACCTAACCTGAAGCCTAACGCAAACCATAGACCTAACCCTAAACCCTGGCGGAAACCTTAAGCTCAACCCCAACCCTAAAATGGCCCTGACGCTAAGTCCAACAATAACAGTTACCCGAAAACTAACAGTAGCCCTAAACTTACTCCCTCAAACTAAGTACAAACCTAACCTAACCTGAAGCCTAAATCAAACCATACACCTAACCCTAACCCTAGGCGGACACCTTAAGCTCAACCCCAATCCTAACCTGACCCTCACGCTAAATCCAACCGTAACACTGAACCTAAAACTAACAGTAGCCCTAAACTTACTCCCTTAAACTAAGTTCAAACCTAACCTAACCTGAAGACTAACTCAAACCATAGACCTAACCCTAACCCTAGGCGGACACCTGAAGCTCAACCCCAACCCTAACCTGACCCTGACGCTATCTCCAACCGTAACACTGAACCGAAAACTAACAGTAGCCCTAAACTTACTCCCTCAAACTAAGTTCAAACCTAAACTAACCTGAAGCCTAACTCAAACCATAGACCTAACCCTAACCCTAGGCAGACACCTGAAGCTCAACCCCAACCCTAACCTGACCCTGACTCTTACTCCAACCGTAACACTGAACCAAAAACTAACACTAGTCCAAAACTTACTCCCTCAAACTAAGTTCAAAGCTAACCTCACCTGAAGCCTAACTCAAACCACAGGCCTAACCCTAACCCTAGACGGACACCTTAAGCTAAACCCCAACCCTAACCTGACCCTGACGCTAACTCCAACCGTAACACTGAACCGAAAACTAACAGTAGGCCTAAACTTACTCCCTCAAACTAAGTTCAAACCTAACCTAACCTGAAGACTAACTCAAACCATAGACCTAACCCTAACCCTAGGCGGACACCTGAAGCTCAACCCCAACCCTAACATGAACTTGACGCTATCTCCAACGGTAACACTGAACCGAAAACTAACAGTAGCCCTAAACTTACTCCCTCAAACTAAGTTTAATCCAAACCTAACCTGAAGATCAAATGAAACCATAGACCTAAACCTAACCTAGGCGGACACCTTTAGCTCAACCCCAACCCTAACCTGACCCTCACGCTAACTCCAACCGTAACACTGAACCGAAAACTAACAGTATTCCTAAACTTACTGCCTCAAACTAAGTTCAATCCTAACCTAACCTGAAGCCTAAATGAAACCATAGACCTAACCCTAACCCTAGGCGGACAATTTATGCTTAACCCCCACCCTAACCTGACCCTGAGGCTAAATACAACCGTAACACTGAACCGAAAACTAACAGTAGCCCTAAACTTACTCCCTCAAACTAAGTTCAATCCTAACCTAACCTGAAGCCTAAATGAAACCATAAACCTAACCCTAACCCTATGTGGACACCTTATGCTTAACCCCCACCCTAACGTGACCCTGAGGCTTACTCCAACCGTAACAGTTACCCGAAAACTAACAGTAGACCTAAACTTACTCCCTCAAACTAAGTTCAAACCTAACCTAACCTGAAGCCTAACTCAAACCATAGACCTAACCCTAACCCTAGGCGGACACCTGAAGCTCAACCCCAATCCTAACCTGACCCTCACGCTAAATCCAACCTTAACACTGAACCTAAAACTAACAGTAGCCCTAAACTTACTCCCTCAAACTAAGTTCAAACCTAACCTAACCTGAAGCCTAACTCAAACCATAGACCTAACCCTAACCCTAGGCGGACACCTGAAGCTCAACCCCAACCCTAACCTGACCCTGACGCTATCTCCAACCGTAACACTGAACCGAAAGCTAACAGTAGCCCTAAACATACTCGCTCAATCTAAGTTCAAACCTAACCTAACCTGAAGCTTGACTCAAACCATAGACCTAACCCTAACCCTATGCGGACACCTTAAGCTCAACCCCAACCCTAACCTGGCCCTGACGCTAATTCCAAACATAACAGTTACCCGAAAACTAACAGTAGCCCTAAACTTACTCCCTCAAACTAAGTTCAAACCTAACCTAACCTGAAGCCTAACTCAAACCATAGACCTAACCCTAACCCTAGGCGGACACCTGAAGCTCAACCCCAACCCTAACCTGACCATGACGCTATGTCCGACCGTAACACTGAACAGAAAACTAACAGTAGCCCTAAACTTACTCCCTCAAACTAAGTTCAAACCTAACCTAACCTGAAGCCCAAATCAAACCATATACCTAACCCTAACCCTAGGCGGACACCTGAAGCTCAACCCCAACCCTAACAAGAACTTGACGCTATCTCCAACGGTAACACTGAACCGAAAACTAACAGTAGCCCTAAACTTACTCCCTCAAACTAAGTTTAATCCAAACCTAACCTGAAGATCAAATGAAACCATAGACCTAAACCTAACCTAGGCGGACACCTTTAGCTCAACCCCAACCCTAACCTGACCCTCACGCTAACTCCAACCGTAACACTGAACCGAAAACTAACAGTAGCCCTAAACTTACTCCCTCAAACTAAGTTCAATCCTAACCTAACCTGAAGCCTAAATGAAACCATAAACCTAACCCTAACCCTATGTGGACACCTTATGCTTAACCCCCACCCTAACCTGACCCTGAGGCTTACTCCAACCGTAACAGTTACCCGAAAACTAACAGTAGCCCTAAACTTACTCCCTCAAACTAAGTTCAAACCTAACCTAACCTGAAGCCTAAATCAAACCATACACCTAACCCTAACCCTAGGCGGACCCCTGAAGCTCAACCCCAATCCTAACCTGACCCTCACGCTAAATCCAACCGTAACACTGAACCTAAAACTAACAGTAGCCCTAAACTTACTCCCTCAAACTAAGTTCAAACCTAACCTAACCTGAAGCCTAACTCAAACCATAGACCTAACCCTAACCCTAGGCGGACACCTGAAGCTCAACCCCAACCCTAACCTGACCCTGACGCTATCTCCAACCGTAACACTGAACTGAAAACTAACAGTAGCCCTAAACTTACTCGCTCAATCTAAGTTCAAACCTAACCTAACCTGAAGCTTAACTCAAACCATAGACCTAACACTAACCCTAGGCGGACACCTTAAGCTCAACCCCAACCCTAACCTGGCCCTGACGGTAACTCCAACCATAACAGTTACCCGAAAACTAACAGTAGCCCTAAACTTACTCCCTCAAACTAAGTTCAAACCTAACCTAACCTGAAGCCTTAATCAAATCATACACCTAAACCTAACCCTAGGCGGACACCTTAAGCTCAACCCCTACCCTAACCTGACCCACACGCTTACTCCAACTGTAACAGTTAACCGAAAACTAACAGTAGCCCTAAACTAACTCCCTCAAACTAACTTAAAACCTAACCTAACCTGAAGCCTAAATCAAACCATACACCTAACCCTAACCCTATGCGGACACCATTAGCTCAACGCCAACCCTAACCTGGACCTGACGATAACTCCAACCGTAACAGTTACCCGAAAACTAACAGTAGCCCTAAACTTATTCCCTCAAACTAAGTTCAAACCTAACCTAACCTGAAGCCTATATCAAACCATACACCTAACCCTAACCCTAGGCGGACATCTTAAGCTCAACCCCTACCCTAACCTGACCCTCATGCCACCTCCAACCGAAACACTGAACCGAAAACAAACAGTAGCCCTAAACTTACTCCCTCAAACTAAGTTCAAACCTAACCTAACCTGAAGCCTAACTCAAACCATAGACCTAACCCTAACCCTAGGCGGACACCTGAAGCTCAACCCCAACCCTAACCTGACCCTGACTCTTACTCCAACCGTAACACTGAACCAAAAACTCAAACTAGCCCTAAACTTACTCCCTCAAACTAAGTTCAAACCTAACCTCACCTGAAGCCTAACTCAAACCACAGGCATAACCCTAACCCTAGGCGGACACCTTAAGCTCAACCCCCACCCTAACCTGACCCTGACGCTTACTCCAACCGTAACAGTTAAACGAAAACTAACAGTAGCCCTAAACATACTCCCTCAAACTAAGTTCAAACCTAACCTAACCTGAAGCCTAAATCAAACCATACACCTAACCCTAACCTTAGGCGGACACCTTAAGCTCAACCCCAAACCTAAGTTGACACTGACGCTTACTCCAACCCTAACAGTTAAACGAAAACTAACAGTAGCCCTAAACTGACTCCCTCAAACTAAGTTCAAACCTAACCTAACTTGACGCCTAAATCAAATCATAGACCTAACTCTAACCCTAGGCGGACACCTTATGCTTAACTCCCACCATAACCTGACCATGACGCTAACTCCAACCGTAACACTGAACCGAAAACTAACAGTATCCCTAAACTTACTCCCTCAAACTAAGTTCAAACCTAACCTAACCTGAAGCCTAAATCAAACCATACACCTAACCCTAACCCTAGGCGGACACCTTAAGCACAACCCCAAACCTAACCTGACCCTGACGCTTACTCCAACCGTAACAGTTAACCGAAAACTAACAGTAGCCCTAAACTGACTCCCTCAAAGTAAGTTCAAACCTAACCTAACTTGAAGCCTAAATCAAATCATAGACCTAACCCTAACCCTAGGCGGACACCTTAAGCTCAACCCCAACCCAAACCTGACCCTCACGCTAACTCCAACTGTAACACTGAACCGAAAACTAACAGTAGGCCTAAACTTACTCCCTCAAACTAAGTTCAAACCTAACCTAACCTGAAGCCTAACTCAAAGCATAGACCTAACCCTAACCCTAGGCGGACACCTGAAGCTCAACCCGAACCCTAACCTGACCCTGACGCTATCTCCAACCGTAACACTGAACCGAAAACTAACAGTAGCCCTAAACTTACTCCCTCAAACTAAGTTGAAACCTAACCTAACCTGAAGCCTAACTCAAACCATAGACCTAACCCTAACCCTAGGTGGACACCTTAAGCTCAACGCCAACCCTAACCTGGCCCTGACGCTAACTCCAACCATAAAAGTTACCCGAAAACTAACAGTCGCCCTGAACTTACTCCCTCAAACTAAGTTCAAACCTAACCTAACCTGAAGCCTAAATCAAACCATACACCTAACCCCAACCCTAGGCGGACACCTTAAGCTCAATCCCAACCCTAACCTGACACTCACGCTAACTCCAACCGTAACACTGAACCGAAAACTAACATTAGCCCTAAACTTACTCCCTCAAACTAATTTCGAACCTATCCTAACCTGAAGCCTAACTCAAACCATAGACCTAACCCTAACCCTAGGCGGACACCTGAAGCTCAACCCCAACCCTAACCTGACCCTGACGCTATCTCCGGCCGTAACACTGAACCTAAAACTAACAGTAGCCCGAAACTTACTCCCTCAAACTAAGTTCAAACCTAACCTAACCTGAAGACTAACTCAAACCATAGACCTAACCCTAACGCTAGGCGGACACCTGAAGCTCAACCCCAACCCTAACCTGACCCTGACTCTTACTCCAACCGTAACACTGAACCAAAAACTAACACTAGTCCAAAACTTACTTCCTCAAACTAAGTTCAAACCTAACCTCACCTGAAGCCTAACTCAAACCACAGGCCTAACCCTAACCCTAGGCGGACACCTGAAGCTCAACCCCAACCCTAACCTGACCCTGACTCTTACTCCAACCGTAACACTGAACCAAAAATTAACACTAGTCCAAAACTTACTCCCTCAAACTAAGTTCAAAGCTAACCTCACCTGAAGCCTAACTCAAACCACAGGCCTAACCCTAACCCTAGGCGGACACCTGAAGCTCAACCCCAACCCTAACATGACCTTGACGCTATCTCCAACGGTAACACTGAACCGAGAACTAACAGTAGCCCTAAACTTACTCCCTCAAACTAAGTTTAATCCAAACCTAACCTGAAGATCAAATGAAACCATAGACCTAAACCTAACTCTAGGCGGACACCTTAAGCTCAACCCGAACCCTAACCTGACCCTCACGCTAACTCCAACCGTAACACTGAACCGAAAACTAACAGTATCCCTAAACTTACTGCCTCAAACTAAGTTCAATCCTAACCTAACCTGAAGCCTAAATGAAACCATAGACCTAACCCTAACCCTAGGCTGACACTTTATGCTTAACTCCCACCCTAACCTGACCCTGTCGCTTACTCCAACCGTAACAGTTAAACGAAAACTAACAGTAGCCCTAAACTTACGCCCTCAAACTAAGTTCAAACCTTACCTAACCTGAAGCCTAAATCAAACCATACACCTAACCCTAACCCTAGGCGGACACCTTAAGCTCAACCCCAAACCTAACCTGACCCTGACGCTTACTCCAACCGTAACAGTTAACCGAAAACTAACAGTAGCCCTAAACTGACTCCCTCAAACTAAGTTCAAACCTAACCTAACCTAAAGCTTAAATCAAATCATAGACCTAACCCTAACCCTAGGCGGACACCTTATGCTTAACTCCCACCATAACCTGACCATGACGCTAACTCCAACCGTAACACTGAACCGAAAACTAACAGTATCCCTAAACTTACTCCCTCAAACTAACTTCAAACCTAACCTAACCTGAAGCCTAACTGAAAACATAGACCTAACCCTTACCCTAGGCAGACACCTTAAGTTCAACCCAAACCCTAAAAGGGCCCTGACGCTAACTCCAACCATAACAGTTACCCGAAAACTAACTGTAGCCCTAAACTTACTCCCTCAAACTAAGTTCAAACCTAACCTAACGTGAAGCCTAAATCAAACCATACACCTAACCCTAACCCTAGGCGGACACCTTAAGCTCAACCCCAACCCTAACCTGACCCTCACACTAACTCCAACCGTAACACGGAACCGCAAACTAACATTAGCCCTAAACTTACTCCCTCAAACTAATTTCGAACCTAACCTAACCTGAAGCCTAACTCAAACCATAGACCTAACCCTAACCCTAGGCGGACACCTTAAGCTCAACCCCAACCCTAACCTGACCCTGACGCTATCTCCGACCGTAACACTGAACCGAAAACTAACAGTAGCCCTGAACTTACTCCCTCAAACTAAGTTCAAACCTAACCTAACCTGAAGCCTAAATCAAAGCATACACCTAACCCTAACCCTAGGCGGACACCTTAAGCTCAACCCCAACCCTAACCTGACCCTCACGCTAACTCCAACCGTAACACGGAACCGAAAACTAACAGTAACCCTAAATTTACTCCCTCAAACTAAGTTCAAACCTAACCTAACCTGAAGCCTAACTCAAACCATAGACCTAACCCTAACCCTAGGCGGATACATTAAGCTCAACCCCAACCCTAACCTGGCCCTGACGCTAACTCCAACCATAACAGTTACCCGAAAACTAACTGTAGCCCTAAACTTACTCCCTCAAACTAAGTTCAAACCTAACGTACCTGAAGCCTTAATCAAATCATACACCTAACCCTAACCCTAGGCGGACACCTTAAGCTCAACCCCTACCCTAACCAGACCCTCACACTTACTCCAACTGTAACACTGAACCGAAAACTAACAGTAGCCCTAAACTTACTCCCTCAAACTAAGTTCAAACCTAACCTAACCTGAAGCCTAAATCAAACCGTACACCTAACCCTAACCCTAGGCGGACACCTTAAGCTCAACCCCAACCCTAACCTGACCCTCACGATAACTCCAACCGTAACACGGAACCGAAAACTAACATTAGCCTTAAACTTACTCCCTCAAACTAATTTCGAACCTAACCTAACCTGAAGCCTAACTCAAACCATAGACCTAACCCTAACCCTAGGCGGACACCTGAAGCTCAACCCCAACCCTAACATGACCTTGAGGCTATCTCCAACGGTAACACTGAACCGAAAACTAACAGTAGACCTAAACTTACTCCCTCAAACTAAGTTTAATCCAAACCTAACCTGAAGATCAAATGAAACCATAGACCTAAACCTAACCCTAGGCGGACACCTTAAGCTCAACCCCAACCCTAACCTGACCCTCACGCTAACTCCAACCGTAACACTGAACCGAAAACTAACAGTATCCCTAAACTTACTGCCTCAAACTAAGTTCAATCCTAACCTAACCTGAAGCCTAAATGAAACCATAGACCTAACCCTAACCCAAGGCGGACACTTTATGCTTAACCCCCACCCTAACCTGACCCTGTCGTTTAGTCCAACCGTAACAGTTAAACGAAAACTAACAGTAGCCCTAAATTTACTCCCTCAAACTAAGTTCAAACCTTACCTAACCTGAAGCCTAAATCAAACCATACACCTAACCCTAACCCTAGGCGGACACCTTAAGCTCAACCCCAAACCTAACCTGACCCTGACGCTTACTCCAACCGTAACAGTTACCCGAAAACTAACAGTAGCCCTAAACTTACTCCCTCAAACTAAGTTCAAACCTAACCTAACCTGAAGCTTAAATCAAAACATACACCTAACCCTAACCCTAGGCGGACACCTCAAGCTCAACCCCAACCCTAACCTTACCCTCACGCTAACTCCAACCGTAACACTGAACCGAAAACTAACATTAGCCCTAAACTAACTCCCTCAAACTAATTTCGAACCTAACCTAACCTGAAGACTAACTCAAACCATAGACCTAACCCTAACCCTAGGCGGACACCTTAAGCTCAACCCCAACCCTAACCTGACCCTCACGCTAACTCCAACCGTAACACTGAACCGAAAACTAAGAGTAACCCTAAACTTACTCCCGCAAACTAAGTTCAAACCTAACCTAACCTGAAGCCTAAATCAAATCATAGACCTAACCCTAACCCTAGGCGGACACCTTAAGCTCAACCCCAACCCAAACCTGACCTTCACGCTAACTCCAACCGTAACACTGAACCGAAAACTAACAGTAGTCCTAAACTTACTCCCTCAAACTAAGTTCAAACCTAACCTAACCTGAAGCCTAACTCAAACCATAGACCTAACCCTAACCCTAGGCGGACACCTGAAGTTCAACCCAAACCCTAACCTGACCCTGACGCTATCTCCAACCGTAACACTAAACCGAAAACTAACAGTAGCCCTAAACTTACTCCCTCAAACTAAGTTCAAACCTAACCTAACCTGAAGTCTAACTCAAACCATAGACCTAACCCTAACCCTAGTTGGACACCTTAAGCTCAACGCCAACCCTAACCTGGCCCTGACGCCAACTCCAACCATAACAGTTACCCGAAAACTAACAGTCGCCCTAAACTTACTCCCTCAAACTAAGTTCAAACCTAACCTAACCTGAAGCCTAAATCAAACCATACACCTAACCCTAAACCTAGGCGGACACCTTAAGCTCAACCCCAACCCTAACCTGACCCTCACGCTAACTCCAACCGTAACACGGAACCGAAAACTATCAGTAGCCCTAAACTTACTCCCTCAAACTAATTTCGAACCTAACCTAACCTGAAGCCTAACTCAAACCATAGACCTAACCCTAACCCCAGGCGGACACCTGAAGCTCAACCCCAACCCTAACATGACCTTGACGCTATCTCCAACGGTAACACTGAACCGAGAACTAACAGTAGCCCTAAACTTACTCCCTCAAACTAAGTTTAATCCAAACCTAACCTGAAGATCAAATGAAACCATAGACCTAAACCTAACTCTAGGCGGACACCTTAAGCTCAACCCGAACCCTAACCTGACCCTCACGCTAACTCCAACCGTAACACTGAACCGAAAACTAACAGTATCCCTAAACTTACTGCCTCAAACTAAGTTCAATCCTAACCTAACCTGAAGCCTAAATGAAACCATAGACCTAACCCTAACCCTAGGCGGACACTTTATGCTTAACTCCCACCCTAACCTGACCCTGTCGCTTACTCCAACCGTAACAGTTAAACGAAAACTAACAGTAGCCCTAAACTTACGCCCTCAAACTAAGTTCAAACCTTACCTAACCTGAAGCCTAAATCAAACCATACACCTAACCCTAACCCTAGGCGGACACCTTAAGCTCAACCCCAAACCTAACCTGACCCTGACGCTTACTCCAACCGTAACAGTTAACCGAAAACTAACAGTAGCCCTAAACTGACTCCCTCAAACTAAGTTCAAACCTAACCTAACCTAAAGCTTAAATCAAATCATAGACTTAACCCTAACCCTAGGCGGACACCTTATGCTTAACTCCCACCATAACCTGACCATGACGCTAACTCCAACCGTAACACTGAACCGAAAACTAACAGTAGCCCTAAACTTACTCCCTCAAACTAACTTCAAACCTAACCTAACCTGAAGCCTAACTGAAAACATAGACCTAACCCTTACCCTAGGCAGACACCTTAAGTTCAACCCAAACCCTAAAAGGGCCCTGACGCTAACTCCAACCATAACAGTTACCCGAAAACTAACTGTAGCCCTAAACTTACTCCCTCAAACTAAGTTCAAACCTAACCTAACCTGAAGCCTAAATCAAACCATAGACCTAAACCTAACCCTAGGCGGACACCTTAAGCACAACCCCAACCCTAACCTGAACCTCACGCTAACTCCAACTGTAACACTGAACCGAAAACTAACAGTAGAACTAAACTTACTCCCTCAAACTAAGTTCAAACCTAACCTAACCTGAAGCCTAACTCAAAGCATAGACCTAACCCTAACCCTAGGCGCACACCTGAAGCTCAACCCCAACCCTAACCTGACCCTGACGCTGTTTTCAACCGTAACACTGAACCGAAAACTAACAGTAGCCCTAAACTTACTCCCTCAAACTAAGTTCAAACCTAACCTAACCTGAAGCCTAACTCAAACCATAGACCTAACCCTAACCCTAGGTGGACACCTTAAGCTCAACGCCAACCCTAACCTGGCCCTTACGCTAACTCCAAACATAACAGTTACCCGAAAACTAACAGTCGCCCTAAACTTACTCCCTCAAACTAAGTTCAAACCTAACCTAACGTGAAGCCTAAATCAAACCATACACCTAACCCTAACCCTAGGCGGACACCTTAAGCTCAACCCCAACCCTAACCTGACCCTCACACTAACTCCAACCGTAACACGGAACCGAAAACTAACATTAACCCTAAACTTACTCCCTCAAACTAATTTCGAACCTAACCTAACCTGAAGCCTAACTCAAACCATAGACCTAACCCTAACCGTAGGCGGACACCTTAAGCTCAACCCCAACCCTAACCTGACCCTGACGCTATCTCCGACCGTAACACTGAACCGAAAACTAACAGTAGCCCTGAAGTTACTCCCTCAAACTAAGTTCAAACCTAACCTAACCTGAAGCCTAAATCAAACCATACACCTAACCCTAACCCTAGGCGGACACCTTAAGCTCAACCCCAACCCTAACCTGACCCTCACGCTAACTCCAACCGTAACACTGAACCGAAAACTAACAGTAGCCCTAAACTTACTCCCTCAAACTAAGGTTAATCCAAACCTAACCTGAAGATCAAATGAAACCATAGACCTAAACCTAACCCTAGGCGGACACCTTAAGCTCAAACCCAACCCTAACCTGACCCTCACGCTAACTCCAACCGTAACACTGAACCGAAAACTAACAGTATCCCTAAACTTACTGCCTCAAACTAAGTTCAAACCTAACCTAACCTGAAGCCTAAATGAAACTATAGACCTAACCCTAACCCTAGGCGGACACTTTATGCTTAACCCCCACCCTAACCTGACCCTGTCGCTTACTCCAACCGTAACAGTTAACCGAAAACTAACAGTACCCCTAAACTGACTCCCTCAAACTAAGTTCAAACCTTACCTAACCTGAAGCCTAAATCAAACCATACACCTAACCCTAACCATAGGCGGACACCTTAAGCTCAACCACAAACCTAACCTGACCCTGACGCTTACTCCAACCGTAACAGTTAACCGAAAACTAACAGTAGCCCTAAACTGACTCCCTCAAACTAAGTTCAAACCTAACCTAACCTGAAGCCTAACTCAAACTATAGACCTAACCCTAACCCCAGGCGGACACCTTAAGCTCAACCCGATCCCTAACCTGACCCTCACGCTATCTCCAACCGTAACACTGAACCGAAAACTAACAGTAGCACTAAAATTACTCCCTCAAACTAAGTTCAAACCTAACCTAACCTGAAGCCTAACTCAAACCATAGACCTAACCCTAACCCTAGGCGGACACATGAAGCTCAACCCCAACCCTAACCTGGCCCTGACGTTAACTCCAACCGAAACACTGAACAGAAAACTAACAGTAGCCCTAAACTTACTCCCTCAAACTAAGTTCAATCCTAACCTAACCTGAAGCCTAAATCAAACCATACACCTAACCCTAACCCTAGGCGGACACCTTAAGCTCAACCCCTAACCTAACCTGACCCTCACGCTAACTTCAACCGTGACACTGAACCGAAAACTAACAGTAGCCCTAAACTTACTCCCTCAAACTAAGTTCAAACCTAACCTAACCTGAAGCCTAACTCAAACCACAGAACTAACCCTAACTCCAGGCGGACACCTTAAACTCAACCCCAACCCTAACCTGACCCTCACGCTATCTCCAACCGTAACACTGAACTGAAAACTAACAGTAGCCCTAAACTTACTCCCTCAAACTAAGTTCAATCCTAACCTAACCTGAAGCCTAAATGAAACCATAGACCTAACCCTAACCCTAGGCGGACACCTTAAGCTCAACCCCAACCCTAACCTGACCCTGAGGCTAAATCCAACAATAACACTGAACCGAAAACTAAGAGCAGCCCTAAACTTACTCCCTCAAACTAAGTTCAATCCTAACCTAACATGAAGACTAAATGAAACCATAGACCTAACCCTAACCCTAGGCGGACACCTTAAGCTCAACCCCAACCCTAAAATGGCCCTGACGCTAACTCCAACCATAACAGTTACCCGAAAACTAACAGTAGCCCTAAACTTACTCCCTCAAACTAAGTGCAAACCTACCCTAACCTGAAGCCTAAATCAAACCATACACCTAACCCTAACCCTAGGCGGACACCTTAAGCTCAACCCCAACCCTAACCTGACCCTGACGCTAACTCCAACCGTAACACTGAACCGAAAACTAACAGTAGCCCTAAACTTAATCCCTCAAACTAAGTTCAAACCTAACCTATCCTGAAGCCTAACTCAAACCATAGACCTAACCCTAACCCTAGGCGGACACCTTAAGCTCAACCCCAAACCTAACCTTACCCTGACGCTTACTCCAACCGTAACAGTTAACAGAAAACTAACAGTAGCACTAAACTGACTCCCTCAAACTAAGTTCAACCTAACCTAACCTGAAGGCTAAATCAAACCATACACCTTACCCTAACCCTAGGCGGACACCTTAAGCTCAACCCCAACCCTAACCTGACCCTCATGATAAATCCAACCGTAACACTGAACCAAAAACAAACAGTAGCCCTAAACTTACTCCCTCAAACTAATTTCAAACCTAACCTAACCTGAAGCCTAACTGAAACCATAGACCTAACCCTAACCCTAGGCGGACACCTGAAGCTCAACCACAACCCTAACCTGACCCTGACGCTATCTCCAACTGTAACACTGAACCGAAAACTAACAGTAGCCCTAAACTTACTCCCTCAAACTAAGTTCAAACCTAACCTAACCTGAAGCCTAACTCAAACCATAGACCTAACCCTAACCCTAGACAGACACCTTAAGCTCAACCCCAACCCTAACCTGACCCTGACGCTATCTCCAACCGTAACACTGAACCGAAAACTAACAGTCGCCCTAAACTTACTCCCTCAAACTAAGTTCAAACCTAACCTAACCTGAAACCTAAATCAAACCATACACCTAACCCTAACCCTAGGCGGACACCTTAAGCTCGATCCCAACCCTACCCTGACCCTCACGCTAACACCAACCGAAACACTGAACCGAAAACGAACAGTAGCCCTAAACTTACTCCCTCAAACTAAGTTCAAACCTAACATAACCTGAAGCCTAACTCAAACCACAAACCTAACCCTAACCCTAGGCGGACACCTTATGCTTAACCCCCACCCTAACCTGACCCTGACGCTTACTCCAACCGTAACAGTTAAACGAAAACTAACAGTACCGCTAAACTTACTCCCTCAAACTAAGTTCAAACCTAACCTAACCTGAAGCCTAAATCAAACCATACACCTAACCCTAACCCTAGGCGGACACCTTAAGCTCAACCCCAACCCTAACCTGATATCCAGGCTAACTCCAACCATATCACTGAACCGAAAACTAAGAGTAGTCCTAAACTTACTCGCTCAACCTAAGTTCAAACCTAACCTAACCTGAAGCCTAACTCAAATCATAGACCTAACCCTAACAATAGGCGGACACCTGAAGCTCAACCCCAACACTAACGTGACCCTGACGCTATATCCAACCGTAACACTGAACCGAAAAATAACAGTAGTCCTAAACTTACTCAATCAAACTAAGTTCAAACATAACCTAACCTGGAGCCTAAATCTAACCATGGACCTAACCCTAACCCTAGGCGGACACCTTAGGCTTAACCAACACCCTAACCTTACCGTGATGCTTACTCCACCCGTAACAGTTAACCGAAAACTAAGAGTAGCCCTAAACTTATTCCCTCAAACTAAGTTCAAACCTAACCTAACCTGAAGCCTAAATCAAACCATACACCCAACCCTAACCCAAGGCGGACACCTTAAGCTCAACCCCTACCCTAACCTGACCCTCACGCTAACTCCAACCGTAACACTGAACCGAAAACTAACAGTAGCCCTAAACTTACTCCCTCAAACTAAGTTCAAACCTAACCTAACCTGAAGCCTAACTCAACCATAGACCTAACCCTAACGCCAGGCGGACACCTTAAGCTTAACCCCAACCCTAACCTGACCCTGAGGCTAAATCCAAACGTAACACTGAACGGAAAACTAACAGTAGGCCTAAACTTACTCCCTCAAACTAAGTTTAATCCTAACCTAACCTGAAGCCTAAATGAAACCATAGACCGAACCCTAACCCTAGGTGGACACCTTATGCTTAACCCCCACCCCAACCTGACCCTGACGTTTCCTCCAACCATAACAATTAAACGAAAACTAACAGTAGCCCTAAACTTACTCCCTCAAACTAAGTTCAAACCTAACCTAACCTGAAGCCTAAATCAAACCATACACCTAACCCTAACCCTAGGCGGATACCTTAAGCTCAACCCAAAACCTAACCTTACCCTGACGCTTACTCCAACCGTAACAGTTAACCGAAAACTAAGAGTAGCCCTAAACTGACTCCCTCAAACTAAGTTCAAACCTAACCTAACCTGAAGCTTAAATCAAATCATAGACCTAACCCTAACCCTAGGCGGACACTTTATGCTTAACCCCCACCATAACCTGACCCTGACGCTAACTCCAACCGTAACACTGAACCGAAAACTAACAGTAGCCCTAAACTTACTCCCTCAAACTAACTTCAAACCTAACCTAACCTGAAGCCTAACTGAAACCATAGACCTAACCTTAACACTAGGCAGACACCTTAAGCTCAACCCCAACCCTAAAATGGCCCTGACGCTAACTCCAACCATAACAGTTACCCGAAAACTAACAGTAGCCCTAAACTTACTCCCTCAAACTAAGTTCAAACCTAACCTCACCTGAAGCCTAACTCAAACCACAGACCTAACCCTAACCCTAGGCGGACACCTTAAGCTCAACCCCAACCCTAACCTGACCCTGACGCTAACTCCAAACGTAACACTGAACCAAAAATTAACAGTAGCCCTAAACTTACTCCCTCAAACTAAGTTCAAACCTAACCTAACCTGAAGCCTAACTCAAACCATAGACCTAACCCTAACCCCAGGAGGACACCTTAAGCTCAACCCCAACCCTAACCTGACCCTCACGCTATCTCCAACCGTAACACTGAACCGAAAACTAACAGTAGCCCTAAATTACTCCCTCAAACTAAGATCAATCCTAACCTAACCTGAAGCCTAAATGAAACCATAGAACTAACCCTAACCCTAGGCGGACACCCTAAGCTCAACCCCAACCCTAACCTGACCCTCACGCTAACTCCAACCGTAACACTGAACCGAAAACTAACAGTAGCCCTAAGCTTACTCCCTCAAACTAAGTTCAAACCTAACCTAACCTGAAGCCTAACTCAAAAAATAGACCTAACCCTAACCATAGGCGGACACCTTAAGCTTAACCCCAACCCTAACCTGACCCTGAGGGTAAATCCAACCGTAACCCTGAACCGAAAACTAAGAGTAGCCCTAAACTTACTCCCTCAAACTAAGTTCAATCCTAACCGAACCTGAAGCCTAAATGAAACCAAAGACCTAACCCTAACATTGGCGGACACCTTATGCTTAACCCCCACCCTAACCTGACCCTGACGATTACTCCAACCGTAAGAGTTAAACGAAAACTAACAGAAGCCCTAAACTTACTCCCTCAAACTAAGTACAAACCTAACCTAACCTGAAGCCTAAATCAAACCATACACCTAACCCTAACCCTAGGCGGAAACCTTAAGCTCAACCCCAACCCTAACCTGACCCTGACGCTATCTCCCACCGTAACACTGAACCGAAAACTTACAGTAGCCCTAAACTTACTCCCTCAAACTAAGTTCAAACCTAACCTCACCTGAAGCCTAACTCAAACCACAGAACTAACCCTAACCCCAGGCGGACACCTTAAGCTCAACCCCAACCCTAACCTGACCCTCACGCTATCTCCAACCGTAACACTGAACCGAAAACTAACAGTAGCCCTAAACTTACTCCCTCAAACTAAGTTCAATCCTAACCTAACCTGAAGCCTAAATGAAACCATAGACCTAACCCTAACCCTAGGCGGACACCTTAAGCTCAACCCCAAACCTAACATGACCCTGAGGCTAAATCCAACCATAACACTGAACCGAAAACTAAGAGTAGCCCTAAACTTACTCCCTCAAACTAAGTTCAATAATAACCTAACCTGAAGCCTAAATGAAACCATAGACCTAAACCTAACCCTAGGCGGACACCTTATGCTTAACCCGCACCCTAACCTGACCCTGACGCTTACTCAAACCGTAACAGTTAAACGAAAACTAACAGTAGCCCTAAACTTACTCCCTCAAACTAAGTGCAAACCTACCCTAACCTGAAGCCTAAATCAAACCATACACCTAACCCTAACCATAGGCGGACACCTTAAGCTCAACCCCAAAACTAACCTAACCCTGACGCTTACTCCAACCGTAACAGTTAACCGAAAACTAACAGTAGCCCTAAACTGAATCCCTCCAACTAAGTTCAATCATAACCTAACCTGAAGCCTAAGTGAAACCATAGACCTAAACCTAACCCTAGGCGGACACCTTTAGCTCAACCCCAAACCTAACCTGACACTCACGCTAACTCCAACCGTAACACTGAACCGAAAACTAACATTAGCCCTAAACTTACTCCCTCAAACTAACTTCAAACCTAAACTAACCTGAACCCTAACTGAAACCATAGACATAACCCTAACCCTAGGCGGACACCTTAAGCTCAACCCCAACCCTAACCTGACCCTGACGCTATCTCCAACCGTAACACTAACACGAAAACTAACAGTAGCCCTAAACTTACTCCCTCAAACTAAGTTCAAACCTAACCTAACCTGAAGCCTAACTGAAACCATAGACCTAACCCTAACCCTAGGCGGACACCTTAAGCTGAACCTCAACCCTAACCTGACCCTCACGCTAACTCCAACCATAACAATGACCGAAAACTAAGAGTAGCCCTAAACTTACTCCCTCAAACTAAGTTCAAACCTAACCTAACCTGAAGAATAACTCAAACAATAGACCTAACCCTAACACTAGGCGGACACCTTAAGCTTAACCCCAACCGTAACCTGACAATGAGGCTAAATCCAACCGTAACACTGAAACGAAAACTAACAGTAACCCTAAACTTACTCCCTCAAAGTAAGTTCAAACCAAACCTAACCTAAAGCCTAACTCAAACCATAGACCTAACCCTAACCCTAGGCGGACACCTTAAGCTCAACCCCAACCCTAAACTAGCCCTGACGTTAACTCCAACCGAAACACTGAACAGAAAACTAACAGTAGCCCTAAACTTACTCCCTCAAACTAAGTTCAATCCTAACCTAACCTGAAGCCTAAATCAAACCAAACACCTAACCCTAACCCTAGGCAGACACTTTAAGCTCAACGCCAACCCTAACCTGGCCCTGACGCGAACTCCAACCATAACAGTTACCCGAAAACTAACAGTCGCCCTAAACTTACTCCCTCAAACTAAGTTCAAAGCTAACCTAACCTGAAGCCTAAATCAAACCTTACACCTAACCCTAACCCTAGGCGGACACCTTAAGCTCAACCCCAACCCTAACCTGACCCTCACACTAACTCCAACCGTAACACTATACGGAAAACTAACAGTAGCCCTAAACTTACTCCCTCAAACTAATTTCAAACCTAACCAAACCTGAAGCCTAACTCAAACCATAGACCTAACCCTAAGCCTAGGCGGACACCTTCAGCTCAACCCCTACCCTAACCTGACCCTCACGCTAACTCCAACCGTAACACTGAACCGAAAACTAACAGTAGCCCTAAACTTAATCCCTCAAACTAAGTTCAAACCTAACCTAACCTGAAGCCTAACTCAAACCATAGACCTAAACCTAACCCTAGGCGGACACCTTAAGCTCAACCCCAAACCTAACCTTACCCTGACGCTTACTCCAACCGTAACAGTTAACCGAAAACTAACAGTAGCACTAAACTGACTCCCTCAAACTAAGTTCAACCTAACCTAACCTGAAGCCTAAATCAAATCATAGACCTAACCCTAACCCTAGGCTGACACCTTATGCTTTACCCCCACCATAACCTGATCCTGACGCTAACTCCAACCGTAACACTGAACCGAAAAATAACAGTAGCCCTAAACTTACTCCCTCAAACTAACTTCAAACCTAAACTAACCTGAACCCTAACAGAAACCATAGACATAAACCTAACCATGGGGGGACACCTTAAGCTCAACCCCAACCCTAGCCTGGCCCTGACGCTAACTCCAAACATAACACTTACTCGAAAACTAATAATCGCCCTAAACTTACTCCCTCAAACTAAGTTCAAACCTAACCTAACCTGAAGGCTAAATCAAACCATACACCTAACCCTAACCCTAGGCGGACACCTTAAGCTCAACCCCAACCCTAACCTGACCCTCATGATAAATCCAACCGTAATACTGAACCGAAAACTAACAGTAGCCCTAAACTTACTCCCTCAAACTAATTTCAAACCTAACCTAACCTGAAGCCTAACTCAAACCATAGACCTAACCCTAACGCTAGGTGGACACCTGAAGCTCAACCCCAACCCTAACCTGACCCTGACACTATCTCCAACCGTAACACTGAACCGAAAACTAACAGTAGCCCTAAACTTACTCCCTCAAACTAAGTTCAAACCTAACCTCACCTGAAGCCTAAATCAAACCATACACCTAACTCTAAACCTAGGCGGACACCTTAAGCTGAACGTCAACCCTAACCTGACCCTCACGCTAACTCCAACCGTAACAATGACTGAAAACTAAGAGTAGCCCTAAACTTACTCCCTCAAACTAAGTTCAAACCTAACCTAACCTGAAGGCTAAATCAAACCATACACCTAACCCTAACCCTAGGCGGACACCTTAAGCTCAACCCCAACCCTAACCTGACCCTCATGATAAATCCAACCGTAATACTGAACCGAAAACTAACAGTAGCCCTAAACTTACTCCCTCAAACTAATTTCAAACCTAACCTAACCTGAAGCCTAACTCAAACCATAGACCTAACCCTAACGCTAGGTGGACACCTGAAGCTCAACCCCAACCCTAACCTGACCCTGACACTATCTCCAACCGTAACACTGAACCGAAAACTAACAGTAGCCCTAAACTTACTCCCTCAAACTAAGTTCAAACCTAACCTCACCTGAAGCCTAAATCAAACCATACACCTAACTCTAAACCTAGGCGGACACCTTAAGCTGAACGTCAACCCTAACCTGACCCTCACGCTAACTCCAACCGTAACAATGACTGAAAACTAAGAGTAGCCCTAAACTTACTCCCTCAAACTAAGTTCAAACCTAACCTAACCTGAAGCCTAACTCAAACAATAGACCTAACCCTAACCCTAGGCGGACACCTTAAGCTTAACCCCAACCCTAACCTGACAATGAGGCTAAATCCAACCGTAACACTGAAACGAAAACTAACAGTAACCCTAAACTTACTCCCTCAAACTAAGTTCAAACCTAACCTAACCTAAAGCCTAACTCAAACCATAGACCTAACCCTAACCCTAGGCGGACACCTTAAGCTCAACCCCAACCCTAACCTGTCCCTCACGCTGTCTCCTACCGTAACACTGAACCGAAAACTAACAGTAGCCCTAAACCTACTCCCTCAAACTAAGTTCAAACCTAACCTAACCTGAAGCCTAACTCAAACCATAGACCTAACCCTAACCCTAGGCGGACACATGAAGCTCAACCCCAACCCTAACCTGGCCCTGACGTTAACTCCAAAAGAAACACTGAACAGAAAACTAACAGTAGCCCTAAACTTACTCCCTCAAACTAAGTTCAATCCTAACCTAACATGAAGCCTAAATCAAACCATACACCTAACCCTAACCCTAGGCGGACACCTTAAGCTCCACCCCTACCCTAACCTGACCCTCACGCTAACTTCAACCGTGACACTGAACCGAAAACTAACAGTAGCCCTAAACTTACTCCCTCAAACTAAGTTCAAACCTAACCTAACCTGAAGCTTAACTCAAACCATAGACCTAACCCTAACCCTAGGCGGACACCTGAAGCTCAACCCCAACCCTAACCTGACCCTGACGCTATCTCCAACCGTAACACTGAACCGGAAACTAATAATAGCCCTAAACTTACTCCCTCAAACTAAGTTCAAACCTAACCTAACCTGAACCCAAACTCAAACCATAGACCTAACCCTAACCCTAGGCAGACAACTTAAGATCAACCCCAACCCTAACCTGGCCCTGAAGCGAACTCCAACCATAACAGTTACCCGAAAACTAACAGTAGCCCTAAACTTACTCCCTCAAACTAAGTTCAAACCTAACCTAACCTGAAGACTAACTCAAACCATAGAACTAACCTTAACCCTAGGCAGACCCCTTAAGCTCAACCCCAATCCTAACCTGACCTTGACGCTAACTCCAACCATAACACTGAACCGAAAACTAACAGTAGCCCTAATCTTACTCCCTCAAACTAAGTTCAAACCTAACCTAACCTGAAGCCTAACTCAATCGATAGCCGTAACCCTAACCCTAGGCGGACACCTTAAGCTCAACCCCAACCGTAACCTGACCCTCACGCTATCTACAACCATAACACTGAACCGAAAACTAACAGTAGCCCTAAACTTACTCCCTCTAACTAAGTTCAATCCTAACCTAACCTGAAGCCTAAATGAAACCATAGACCTAACCCTAACCCTTGGCGGACACCTTATGCTTAACCCCCACCAAACCTGACCCTGACGCTTACTCCAAACGTAACAGTTAAACGAAAACTAACAGTATCCCTAAACTTACTCCCTCAAACTAAGTTCAAACCTAACCTAACCTGAAGCCTATATCAAACCATACACCTATCCCTGAGCCTAGGCGGATACCTTAATTTCAACACCAAACCTAACCTGACCCAGATGCTTACTCCAACCGTAACAGTTAACCGAAAAGTAACAGTAGCCCTAAACTGACTCCCTCAAACTAAGTTCAATCCTAACCTAACCTGAAGCCTAAATCAAATCATACACCTAACCCTAACCCTAGGCGGACACCTTATGCTTAACCCCCACCATAACCTGACCCTGACGCTAACTCCAACCGTAACACTGAACCAAAAGCAAACAGTAGCCCTAAACTTACTCCCTCAAACTAACTTCAAACCTAACCTAACCTGAAGCCTAACTGAAACCATAGACCTAACCCTAACCCTAGGCGGACACCTGAAGCTAAACCCCAACGCTAACCTGACCCTGACGCTATCTCCAACCGTAACACTGAACCGAAAACTAACAGTAGCCCTAAACTTACTCCCTCAAACTAAGTTCCAACCTAACCCAACCTAAAGCCTAACTCAAACCATAGACCTAACCCTAACCCTAGGCGGACACCTGAAGCTCAACCCCAACCCTAACCTGACCCTGACGCTATCTCCAACCGTAACACTGAACCGAAAACGAAGAGTAGCCCTAAACTTACTCCCTCAAACTAAGTTCAAAATTAACCTAACCTGAAGCCTAACTCAAACCATAGACCTAACCCTAACCCTAGACAGACACCTTAAGCTCAACCCCAACCCTAACCTGACCCTGATGCTATCTCCAACCGTAACACTGAACCGAAAACTAACAGTAGCCCTAAACTTACTCCCTCAAACTAAGTTCAAACCTAACCTAACCTGAAACCTAAATCAAACCATACCCCTAACCCTAACCCTAGGCGGACACCTTAAGCTAAACCCCAACCCTATCCTGACCCTCACGCTAACTCCAACCGAAACACTGAACCGAAAACTAACAGTAGCCCTAAACTTACTCCCTCAAACTAATTTCAAACCTAACCTAACCTGAAGCCTAACTCAAACCATAGACCTAACCCTAACCCTAGGCGGACACCTTAAGCTCAACCCCAAACCTAACCTTACCCTGACGCTTAATCCAACCGTAACAGTTAACCGAAAACTAACAGTAGCCCTAAACTGACTACCCCAAACTAAGTTCAACCTAACCCAACCTGAAGCCTAAATCAAATCATAGACCTAACCCTAACCCTAGGCTGACACCTTACGCTTTACCCCCACCATAACCTGACCCTGACGCTAACTCCAACCGTAACACTGAACCGAAAAATAAGAGTAGCCCTAAACTTACTCCCTCAAACTAACTTCAAACCTAAACTAACCTGAACCCTAACAGAAACCATAGACATAACCCTAACCCTAGGGGGACACCTTAAGCTCAACCCCAACCCTAGCCTGGCCCTGACGCTAACTCCAAACATAACACTTACTCGAAAACTAATAATCGCCCTAAACTTACTCCCTCAAACTAAGTTCAAACCTAACCTAACCTGAAGGCTAAATCAAACCATACATCTAACCCTAACCCTAGGCGGACACCTTAAGCTCAACCCCAACCCTAACCTGACCCACATGATAAATCCAACCATAATACTGAACCGAAAACTAACAGTAGCCCTAAACTTACTCCCTCAAACTAATTTCAAACCTAACCTAACCTGAAGCCTAACTCAAACCATAGACCTAACCCTAACGCTAGGTGGACACCTGAAGCTCAACCCCAACCCTAACCTGACCCTGACACTATCTCCAACCGTAACACTGAACCGAAAACTAACAGTAGCCCTAAACTTACTCCCTCAAACTAAGTTCAAACCTAACCTCACCTGAAGCCTAAATCAAACCATACACCTAACTCTAAACCTAGGCGGACACCTTAAGCTGAACGTCAACCCTAACCTGACCCTCACGCTAACTCCAACCGTAACAATGACTGAAAACTAAGAGTAGCCCTAAACTTACTCCCTCAAACTAAGTTCAAACCTAACCTAACCTGAAGCCTAACTCAAACAATAGACCTAACCCTAACCCTAGGCGGACACCTTAAGCTTAACCCCAACCCTAACCTGACAATGAGGCTAAATCCAACCGTAACACTGAAACGAAAAGTAACAGTAACCCTAAACTTACTCCCTCAAACTAAGTTCAAACCTAACCTAACCTAAAGCCTAACTCAAACCATAGACCTAACCCTAACCCTAGGCGGACACCTTAAGCTCAACCCCAACCCTAACCTGTCCCTCACGCTGTCTCCAACCGTAACACTGAACCGAAAACTAACAGTAGCCCTAAACTTACTCCCTCAAACTAAGTTCAAACCTAACCTAACCTGAAGCCTAACTCAAACCATAGACCTAACCCTAACCCTAGGCGGACACATGAAGCTCAACCCCAACCCTAACCTGGCCCTGACGTTAACTCCAAAAGAAACACTGAACAGAAAACTAACAGTAGCCCTAAACTTACTCCCTCAAACTAAGTTCAATCCTAACCTAACATGAAGCCTAAATCAAACCATACACCTAACCCTAACCCTAGGCGGACACCTTAAGCTCCACCCCTACCCTAACCTGACCCTCACGCTAACTTCAACCGTGACACTGAACCGAAAACTAACAGTAGCCCTAAACTTACTCCCTCAAACTAAGTTCAAACCTAACCTAACCTGAAGCTTAACTCAAACCATAGACCTAACCCTAACCCTAGGCGGACACCTGAAGCTCAACCCCAACCCTAACCTGACCCTGACGCTATCTCCAACCGTAACACTGAACCGGAAACTAATAGTAGCCCTAAACTTACTCCCTCAAACTAAGTTCAAACCTAACCTAACCTGAACCCAAACTCAAACCATAGACCTAACCCTAACCCTAGGCAGACAACTTAAGATCAACCCCAACCCTAACCTGGCCCTGAAGCGAACTCCAACCATAACAGTTACCCGAAAACTAACAGTAGCCCTAAACTTACTCCCTCAAACTAAGTTCAAACCTAACCTAACCTGAAGACTAACTCAAACCATAGAACTAACCTTAACCCTAGGCAGACCCCTTAAGCTCAACCCCAATCCTAACCTGACCTTGACGCTAACTCCAACCATAACACTGAACCGAAAACTAACAGTAGCCCTAATCTTACTCCCTCAAACTAAGTTCAAACCTAACCTAACCTGAAGCCTAACTCAATCGATAGCCGTAACCCTAACCCTAGGCGGACACCTTAAGCTCAACCCCAACCGTAACCTGACCCTCACGCTATCTACAACCATAACACTGAACCGAAAACTAACAGTAGCCCTAAACTTACTCCCTCTAACTAAGTTCAATCCTAACCTAACCTGAAGCCTAAATGAAACCATAGACCTAACCCTAACCCTTGGCGGACACCTTATGCTTAACCCCCACCAAACCTGACCCTGACGCTTACTCCAAACGTAACAGTTAAACGAAAACTAACAGTATCCCTAAACTTACTCCCTCAAACTAAGTTCAAACCTAACCTAACCTGAAGCCTATATCAAACCATACACCTAACCCTGAGCCTAGGCGGATACCTTAATTTCAACCCCAAACCTAACCTGACCCAGACGCTTACTCCAACCGTAACAGTTAACCGAAAAGTAACAGTAGCCCTAAACTGACTCCCTCAAACTAAGTTCAATCCTAACCTAACCTGAAGCCTAAATCAAATCATACACCTAACCCTAACCCTAGGCGGACACCTTATGCTTAACCCCCACCATAACCTGACCCTGACGCTAACTCCAACCGTAACACTGAACCAAAAGCAAACAGTAGCCCTAAACTTACTCCCTCAAACTAACTTCAAACCTAACCTAACCTGAAGCCTAACTGAAACCATAGACCTAACCCTAACCCTAGGCGGACACCTGAAGCTAAACCCCAACGCTAACCTGACCCTGACGCTATCTCCAACCGTAACACTGAACCGAAAACTAACAGTAGCCCTAAACTTACTCCCTCAAACTAAGTTCCAACCTAACCCAACCTAAAGCCTAACTCAAACCATAGACCTAACCCTAACCCTAGGCGGACACCTGAAGCTCAACCCCAACCCTAACCTGACCCTGACGCTATCTCCAACCGTAACACTGAACCGAAAACTAAGAGTAGCCCTAAACTTACTCCCTCAAACTAAGTTCAAAATTAACCTAACCTGAAGCCTAACTCAAACCATAGACCTAACCCTAACCCTAGACAGACACCTTAAGCTCAACCCCAACCCTAACCTGACCCTGATGCTATCTCCAACCGTAACACTGAACCGAAAACTAACAGTAGCCCTAAACTTACTCCCTCAAACTAAGTTCAAACCTAACCTAACCTGAAACCTAAATCAAACCATACCCCTAACCCTAACCCTAGGCGGACACCTTAAGCTAAACCCCAACCCTATCCTGACCCTCACGCTAACTCCAACCGAAACACTGAACCGAAAACTAACAGTAGCCCTAAACGTACTCCCTCAAACTAATTTCAAACCTAACCTAACCTGAAGCCTAACTCAAACCATAGACCTAACCCTAATCCTAGGCGGACACCTTAAGCTCAACCCCAAACCTAACCTTACCCTGACGCTTACTCCAACCGTAACAGTTAACCGAAAACTAACAGTAGCCCTAAACTGACTCCCCCAAACTAAGTTCAACCTAACCTAACCTGAAGCCTAAATCAAATCATAGACCTAACCCTAACCCTAGGCTGACACCTTACGCTTTACCCCCACCATAACCTGACCCTGACGCTAACTCCAACCGTAACACTGAACCGAAAAATAAGAGTAGCCCTAAACTTACTCCCTCAAACTAACTTCAAACCTAAACTAACCTGAACCCTAACAGAAACCATAGACATAACCCTAACCCTAGGGGGACACCTTAAGTTCAACCCCAACCCTAGCCTGGCCCTGACGCTAACTCCAAACATAACACTTACTCGAAAACTAATAATCGCCCTAAACTTACTCCCTCAAACTAAGTTCAAACCTAACCTAACCTGAAGGCTAAATCAAACCATACACCTAACCCTAACCCTAGGCGGACACCTTAAGCTCAACCCCAACCCTAACCTGACCCTCATGATAAATCCAACTGTAATACTGAACCGAAAACTAACAGTAGCCCTAAACTTACTCCCTCAAACTAATTTCAAACCTAACCTAACCTGAAGCCTAACTCAAACCATAGACCTAACCCTAACGCTAGGTGGACACCTGAAGCTCAACCCCAACCCTAACCTGACCCTGACACTATCTCCAACCGTAACACTGAACCGAAAACTAACAGTAGCCCTAAACTTACTCCCTCAAACTAAGTTCAAACCTAACCTCACCTGAAGCCTAAATCAAACCATACACCTAACTCTAAACCTAGGCGGACACCTTAAGCTGAACGTCAACCCTAACCTGACCCTCACGCAAACTCCAACCGTAACAATGACTGAAAACTAAGAGTAGCCCTAAACTTACTCCCTCAAACTAAGTTCAAACCTAACCTAACCTGAAGCCTAACTCAAACAATAGACCTAACCCTAACCCTAGGCGGACACCTTAAGCTTAACCCCAACCCTATCCTGACAATGAGGCTAAATCCAACCGTAACACTGAAACGAAAACTAACAGTAACCCTAAACTTACTCCCTCAAACTAAGTTCAAACCTAACCTAACCTAAAGCCTAACTCAAACCATAGACCTAACCCTAACCGTAGGCGGACACCTTAAGCTCAACCCCAACCCTAACCTGTCCCTCACGCTGTCTCCAACCGTAACACTGAACCGAAAACTAACAGTAGCCCTAAACTTACTCCCTCAAACTAAGTTCAAACCTAACCTAACCTGAAGCCTAACTCAAACCATAGACCTAACCCTAACCCTAGGCGGACACATGAAGCTCAACCCCAACCCTAACCTGGCCCTGACGTTAACTCCAAAAGAAACACTGAACAGAAAACTAACAGTAGCCCTAAACTTACTCCCTCAAACTAAGTTCAATCCTAACCTAACATGAAGCCTAAATCAAACCATACACCTAACCCTAACCCTAGGCGGACACCTTAAGCTCCACCCCTACCCTAACCTGACCCTCACGCTAACTTCCACCGTGACACTGAACCGAAAACTAACAGTAGCCCTAAACTTACTCCCTCAAACTAAGTTCAAACCTAACCTAACCTGAAGCTTAACTCAAACCATAGACCTAACCCTAACCCTAGGCGGACACCTGAAGCTCAACCCCAACCCTAACCTGACCCTGACGCTATCTCCAACCGTAACACTGAACCGGAAACTAATAGTAGCCCTAAACTTACTCCCTCAAACTAAGTTCAAACCTAACCTAACCTGAACCCAAACTCAAACCATAGACCTAACCCTAACCCTAGGCAGACAAAGTAAGATCAACCCCAACCCTAACCTGGCCCTGAAGCGAACTCCAACCATAACAGTTACCCGAAAACTTACAGTAGCCCTAAACTTACTCCCTCAAACTAAGTTCAAACCTAACCTAACCTGAAGACTAACTCAAACCATAGAACTAACCTTAACCCTAGGCAGACCCCTTAAGCTCAACCCCAATCCTAACCTGACCTTGACGCTAACTCCAACCATAACACTGAACCGAAAACTAACAGTAGCCCTAATCTTACTCCCTCAAACTAAGTTCAAACCTAACCTAACCTGAAGCCTAACTCAATCGATAGCCGTAACCCTAACCCTAGGCGGACACCTTAAGCTCAACCCCAACCGTAACCTGACCCTCACGCTATCTACAACCATAACACTGAACCGAAAACTAACAGTAGCCCTAAACTTACTCCCTCTAACTAAGTTCAATCCTAACCTAACCTGAAGCCTAAATGAAACCATAGACCTAACCCTAACCCTTGGCGGACACCTTATGCTTAACCCCCACCAAACCTGACCCTGACGCTTACTCCAAACGTAACAGTTAAACTTAAACTAACAGTATCCCTAAACTTACTCCCTCAAACTAAGTTCAAACCTAACCTAACCTGAAGCCTATATCAAACCATACACCTAACCCTGAGCCTAGGCGGATACCTTAATTTCAACCCCAAACCTAACCTGACCCAGACGCTTACTCCAACCGTAACAGTTAACCGAAAAGTAACAGTAGCCCTAAACTGACTCCCTCAAACTAAGTTCAATCCTAACCTAACCTGAAGCCTAAATCAAATCATACACCTAACCCTAACCCTAGGCGGACACCTTATGCTTAACCCCCACCATAACCTGACCCTGACGCTAACTCCAACCGTAACACTGAACCAAAAGCAAACAGTAGCCCTAAACTTACTCCCTCAAACTAACTTCAAACCTAACCTAACCTGAAGCCTAACTGAAACCATAGACCTAACCCTAACCCTAGGCGGACACCTGAAGCTCAACCCCAACGCTAACCTGACCCTGACGCTATCTCCAACCGTAACACTGAACCGAAAACTAACAGTAGCCCTAAACTTACTCCCTCAAACTAAGTTCCAACCTAACCCAACCTAAAGCCTAACTCAAACCATAGACCTAACCCTAACCCTAGGCGGACACCTGAAGCTCAACCCCAACCCTAACCTGACCCTGACGCTATCTCCAACCGTAACACTGAACCGAAAACTAAGAGTAGCCCTAAACTTACTCCCTCAAACTAAGTTCAAAATTAACCTAACCTGAAGCCTAACTCAAACCATAGACCTAACCCTAACCCTAGACAGACACCTTAAGCTCAACCCCAACCCTAACCTGACCCTGATGCTATCTCCAACCGTAACACTGAACCGAAAACTAACAGTAGCCCTAAACTTACTCCCTCAAACTAAGTTCAAACCTAACCTAACCTGAAACCTAAATCAAACCATACCCCTAACCCTAACCCTAGGCGGACACCTTAAGCTAAACCCCAACCCTATCCTGACCCTCACGCTAACTCCAACCGAAACACTGAACCGAAAACTAACAGTAGCCCTAAACTTACTCCCTCAAACTAAGTTCAAACCTAACATAACCTGAAGCCTAACTCAAACCACAAACCTAACCCTAACCCTAGTGGACACCTTATGCTTAACCCCCACCCTAACCTGACCCTGACGCTTGGCGAACCGTAACAGTTAAAAGAAAACTAACAGTAGCCCTAAACTTACTCCCTCAAACTAAGTTCAAACCTAACCTAACCTGAAGCCTAAATCAAACCATACACCTAAACCTAACCCTAGGCGGACACCTTAAGCTCAACCCCAACCCTAACCTGACATCCAGGCTAACTCCAACCATATCACTGAACCGAAAACTAAGAGTAGTCCTAAACTTACTCGCTCAAACTAAGTTCAAACCTAACCTAACCTGAAGCCTAACTCAAATCATAGACCTAACCCTAACTATAGGCGGACACCTGAAGCTCAACCCCAACCCTAACGTGACCCTGACGTTATATCCAACCGTAACACTGAACCGATAAATAACAGTAGCCCGAAACTTACTCACTCAAACTAAGTTCAAACATAACCTAACCTGGAGCCTAAATCAAACCATGGACCTAACCCTAACCCTAGGCGGACACCTTAGGCTTAACCAACACCCTAAACTTACCGTGACGCTTACTCCACCCGTAACAGTTAACCGAAAACTAAGAGTAGCCCTAAACTTATTCCCTCAAACTAAGTTCAAACCTAACCTAACCTGAAGACTAAATCAAAGCATAGACCTAACCCTAACCCTAGGCGGACACCTTATGCTTAAACCGTACCCTAACCTGACCCTGACGCTTACTCCAACCATAACAATTAACCGAAAACTAACAGTAAACCAAAACTTCCTCCCTCAAACTAAGTTCAAACCTAACCTAACCTGAAGCCTAACTCAAACCATAGACCTAACCCTAACCCTAGGCGGACACCTGAAGCTCAACCCCAACCCTAACCTGACCCTGACGCTATCTCCAACCGTAACACTGAACCGAAAACTAAGAGTAGCCCTAAACTTACTCCCTCAAACTAAGTTCAAACCTAACCTAACCTGAAGCCTAACTCAAACCATAGACCTAACCCTAACAATAGGCGGACACCTGAAGCTCAACCCCAACCCTAACGTGACCCTGACGTTATATCCAACCGTAACACTGAACCGAAAACTAACAGTAGCCCTAAACTTACTCCCTCAAACTAAGTTCAAACCTAACCTAACCTGAAGCCTAAATCAAACCATACACCTAACCCTAACCCTAGGCGGACACCTTAAGCTCAACCTCAACCCTAACCTGACCCTCAAGCTAATCCAACCCTAACACTGAACCGAAAACTAACAGTAGCCCTAAACTTACTCCCTCAAACTAATTTCAAACCAAACCTAACCTGTAGCCTAAATCAAAACATACACCTAACCCTAATCCTAGGAGTACACCATTAGCTCAATGCCAACCCTAACCTGGACCTGACACTAACTCCAACCATAACAGTTACCCGAAAACAAACAGTAGCCCTAAACTTACTCCCTCAAACTAATTTCAAACCTAACCTAACCTGAAGCCTAACTCAAACCATACACCTAACCCTAACCCTAGGCGGACACCTGAAGCTCAACCCCAACCCTAACCTGACCCTGACGCTATCTCCAACCGTAACACTGAACCGAAAACTAAGAGTAGCCCTAAACTTACTCCCTCAAACTAAGTTCAAACCTAACCTAACCTGAAGCCTAACTCAAACAATAGACCTAACCCTAACCCTAGTCGGACACCTTAAGCTTAACCCCAACACTAACCTGACCCTGAGGCTAAATCCAACCGTAACACTGAACCGAAAACTAACAGTAGCCCTAAACTTACTCCCTCAAACTAATTTCAAACCTAACCTAACCTGAAACCTAACTCAAACCATAGACCTAACCCTAACCCTAGGCGGACACCTGAAGCTGAACAACAACCCTAACCTTACCCTGACGCTATCTCCAACCGTAACACTGAACCGAAAACTAACAGTAGCCCTAAACTTACTCCCTCAAACTAAGTTCAAACCTAACCTAACCTGAAGCCTAAATCAAACCATACACCTAACCCTAACCCTAGGCGGACACCTTAAGGTCAACCCCAATCCTACCCTGACCCTCACGCTAACTCCAACCGTAACACTGAACCGATAACTAACAGTAACCCTAAACTTACTCCCTCAAACTAAGTTCAAACCTAACCTAACCTGAAGCCTAACTCAAACCATAGACCTAACCCTAACCCTAGGCGGACACCTGAAGCTCAACCCCAACCCTAACCTGACCCTGACGCTAACTCCAACTGTAACACTGAACCGAAAACTAACAGTAGCTCTAAACTTACTCCCTCAAACTAAGTTCAAACCTAACCTAACCTGAAGCCTTACTCAAACCATAGACCTAACCCTAACCCTAGGCGGACACCTTAAGCTCAACCCCAAACCTATCCTGGCCCTGACGCTAACTCCAACCATAACAGTTACCCGAAAAGTAACAGTCGCCCTAAACTTACTCCCTCAAACTAAGTTCAAACCTAACCTAACCTGAAGCCTAAATCAAACCATACACCTAACCCTAACCCTAGGCGGACAGCTTAAGCTCAACCCCTACCCTAACCTGACCCTCACGCTAACTCCAACCATAACACTGAACCGAAAACTAACATTAGCCCTAAACTTACTCCCTCAAACTAATTTCAAACCTAACCTAACCTGAAACCTAACTCAATCCATAGACCTAACCCTAACCCTAGGCGGACACCTGAAGCTGAACAACAACCCTAACCTTATCCTGACGCTATCTCCAACCGTAACACTGAACCGAAAACTAACAGTAGCCCTAAACTTACTCCCTCAAACTAAGTTCAAACCTAACCTAACCTGAAGCCTAAATCAAACCATACACCTAACCCTAACCCTAGGAGGACACCTTAAGGTCAACCCCAATCCTACCCTGACCCTCACGCTAACTCCAACCGTAACACTGAACCGATAACTAACAGTAACCCTAAACTTAATCCTTCAAACTAAGTTCAAACCTAACCTAACCTGAAGCCTAACTCAAACCATAGACCTAACCCTAACCCTAGGCGGACACCTGAAGCTCAACCCCAACCCTAACCTGACCCTGACGCTAACTCCAACCGTAACACTGAACCGAAAACTAACAGTAGCTCTAAACTTACTCCCTCAAACTAAGTTCAAACCTAACCTAACCTGAAGCCTTAATCAAATCATACACCTAACCCTAACCCTAGGCGGACACCTTGAGCTCAACCCCTACCCTAACCTGACCCTCACGCTTACTCCAACTGTAACAGTTAACCGAAAACTAACAGTAGGCCTAAACTTACTCCCTCAAACTAACTTCAAACCTAACCTAACCTGAAGCCTAAATCAAAACATACACCTAACCCTAACCCTATGCGGACACCATTAGCTCAACGCCAACCCTAACCTGGACCTGACGCTAACTCCAACCGTAACAGTTACCCGAAAAAAAACAGTAGCCCTAAACTTACTCCCTCAAACTAAGTTCAAACCTAACCTAACCTGAAGCCTAAATCAAACCATACACCTAACCCTAACCCTAGGCGGACACCTTAACCTGAACCCCTACCCTAACCTGACCCTCACGCTAAATCCAACCGTAACACTGAACCGAAAACTAACAGTAGCCCTAAACTTACTCCCTCAAACTAAGTTCAAACCTAACCTAACCTGAAGCCTAACTCAAACCATAGACCTAACCCTAACCCTAGGCGGACACCTTAAGCACAACCCCAATCCTAAAATGGCCCTGACGCTAACTCCAACCCTAACAGTTACCCGAAAACTAACAGTAGCCCTAAACATACTCCCTCAAACTAAGTTCAAACCTAACATAACCTGAAGCCTAAATCAAACCATACACCTAACCCTAACCCTAGACGGACACCTGAAGCTCGACCCCAACCCTAACCTGAACCTCACGCTAAATCCAACCGTAACACTGAACCGAAAACTAACAGTAGCCCTAAACTTACTCCCTCAAACAAAGTTCAAACCTAACCTAACCTGAAGCCTAACTCAAACCATAGACCTAACCCTAACCCTAGGCGGACACCTTAAGCTCAACCCCAACCCTAACCTGGCCCTGACCATAACTCCAACCATAACAGTTACCCGAAAACTAACAGTAGCCCTAAACTTACTCCCTCAAACTAAGTTCAAACCTAACGTAACCTGAAGCCTTAATCAAATCATACACCTAACCCTAACCCAAGGCGGAAACCTTGAGCCCAACCCCTACCCTAACCTGACGCTCACGCTTACTCCAACTGTAACAGTTAACCGAAAACTAACAGTAGGCCTAAACTTACTCCCTCAAACTAACTTCAAACCTAACCTAACCTGAAGCCTAAATCAAAACATACACCTAACCCTAACCCTAGGCGGACACCATTAGCTCAACGCCAACCCTAACCTGGACCTGACGCTAACTCCAACCGTAGCAGTTACCTGAAAAAAAACAGTAGCCCTAAACTTACTCCCTCAAACTAAGTTCAAACCTAACCTAACCTGAAGCCTAAATCAAACCATACACCTAACCCTAACCCTAGGCGGACACCTTAAGCTCAACCCCTACCCTAACCTGACCCTCACGCTAAATCCAACCGTAACACTGAACCTAAAACTAACAGTAGCCCTAAACTTACTCCCTCAAACTAAGTTCAAACCTAACCTAACCTGAAGCCTAACTCAAACCATAGACCTAACCCTAACCCTAGACGTACATCTTAAGCTGAACCCCAACCCTAAAATGGCCCTGACGCTAACTCCAACCATAACAGTTACCCGAAAACTAACAGTAGCCCTAAACTTACTCCCTCAAACTAAGTTCAAACCTAACCTAACCTGAAGCCTAAATCAAACCATACACCTAACCCTAACCCTAGACGGACACCTGAAGCTCAACCCCAACCCTAACCTGAACCTCACGCTAAATCCAACCGTAACAGTGAACCGAAAACTAACAGTAGCCCTAAACTTACTCCCTCAAACTAAGTTCAAACCTAACCTAACATGAAGACTAACTCAAACCATAGACCTAACACTAACCCTAGGCGGACACCTGAAGCTCAACCCCAACCCTAACCTTACCCTAACGCTATCTCCAACCGTAACACTGAATCGAAAACTAACAGTAGCCCTAAACTTACTCCCTCAAACTAAGTTCAAACCTAACCTAACCTGAAGCCTAAATCAAACCGTACACCTAACCATAACCCTAGGCGGATACCTTAAGCTCAACCCCAACCCTAACCTGACCCTCACGCTAAATCCAACCGTAACACTGAACCGAAAACTAACAGTAGCCCTAAACTTACTCCCTCAAACTAAGTTCAAACCTAACTTAACCTGAAGCCTAACTCAAACCATAGACCTAACCCTAACCCCAGGCGGACACCTTAAGCTCAAACCAAACCCTAACCTGGCCCTGACGCTAACTCCAACCATAACAGTTACTCGAAAACTAACAGTAGCCCTAAACTTACTCCCTCAAACAAAGTTCAAACCTAACCTAACCTGAAGCCTAAATCAAACCGTACACCTAACTCTAACCCTAGGCGGACACCTTAAGCTCAACCCCAACCCTAACCTGACCCTCACGCTAACTCCAACCGTAACACTGAACCGAAAACTAACAGTAGCCCTAAACTTACACCCTAAAACTTATTTGAAACCTAACCGAACCTGAAGCCTAACTCAAACCATAGACCTAACCCTAAACCTAGGCGGACAACTGAAGTTCAAGCCCAACCCGAACCTGACCCTGACGATATCTCCAACCGTAACACTGAACCGAAAACGAACAGTAGCCCTAAACTTACTCCCTCAAACTAAGTTCAAACCTAACCTCACCTGAAGCCTAAATCAAACCATACACCTAACCCTAACCCTAGGCTGAGAACTTAAGCTCAACCCCAACACTAACCTGACCCTGACGCTATCTCCAACCGTAACACTGAACCGAAAACTAACAGTAGTCCTAAACTTACTCCCTCAAACTAAGTTCAAACCTAACCTAACCTGAAACCTAACTCAAACCATAGACCTAACCCTAACCCTAGGCGGAACCTTACGCTCAACCACAACCCTATCCTGGACCTGAAGCTAACTCCAACCATAACAGTTACCCGAAAACTAACAGTAGCCCTATACTTACTCTCTCAAACTAAGTTCAAACCTAACCTAACCTGAAGCCTAAATCAAACCATACACCTAACCCTAACCCTAGGCGCACACCTTAAGCTCAACCCCTACGCTAATTTGACCCTCACGCTAACTCCAAACGAAACACTGACCCGAAAACAAACAGTAGCCCTAAACTTACTCCCTCAAACTAAGTTCAAACCTAACCTAACCTGAAGCCTAACTCAAACCATAGACCTAACCCTAACCCTAGGCGGACACCTGAAGCTCAACCCCAACCCTAACCTGACCCTGACTCTTACTCCAACCGTAACACTGAACCGAAAACTAACAGTAACCCTAATCTTACTCCCTCAATCTAAGTTCAAACCTAACCTAACCTGAAGCCTTACTCAAACCATAGACCTAAACCTAACCCTAGGCGGACACCTTAAGCTCAACCCCAAACCTAACCTGGCCCTGACGTTAACTCCAACCATAACAGTTACCCGAAAAGTAACAGTAGCCCTAAACTTACTTCCTCAAACTAACTTCAATCCTAACCTAACCTGAAGCCTAAATCAAAACATACACCTAACCCTAACCCTAGGCGGACACCATTAGCTCAACGCCAACCCTAACCTGGAACTGACGCTAACTCCAACCGTAACAGTTACCCGAAAACAAACAGTAGCCCTAAACTTACTCCCTCAAAATAAGTTCAAACCTAACCTAACCTGAAGCCTAAATCAAACCATACACCTAACCCTAACCCTAGGCGGACACCTTAAGCTCAACCCCAACCCTAACCTGACCCTCACGCTAACTCCAACCGTAACACTGAACCGAAAACTAACAGTAGCCCTAAACTTACTCCCTCAAACTAAGTTCAAACCTAACGTAACCTGAAGCCTTAATCAAATCATATTACACCTAACCCTAACCCTAGGCGGTAACCTTGAGCCCAACCCCTACCCTAACCTGACGCTCACGCTTACTCCAACTGTAACAGTTAACCGAAAACTAACAGTAGGCCTAAACTTACTCCCTCAAACTAACTTCAAACCTAACCTAACCTGATGCCTAAATCAAAACATACACCTAACCCTAACCCTAGGCGGACACCATTAGCTCAACGCCAACCCTAACCTGGACCTGACGCTAACTCCAACCGTAGCAGTTACCTGAAAAAAAACAGTAGCCCTAAACTTACTCCCTCAAACTAAGTTCAAACCTAACCTAACCTGAAGCCTAAATCAAACCATACACCTAACCCTAACCCTAGGCGGACACCTTAAGCTCAACCCCTACCCTAACCTGACCCTCACGCTAAATCCAACCGTAACACTGAACCTAAAACTAACAGTAGCCCTAAACTTACTCCCTCAAACTAAGTTCAAACCTAACCTAACCTGAAGCCTAACTCAAACCATAGACCTAACCCTAACCCTAGACGGACATCTTAAGCTGAACCCCAACCCTAAAATGGCCCTGACGCTAACTCCAACCATAACAGTTACCCGAAAACTAACAGTAGCCCTAAACTTACTCCCTCAAACTAAGTTCAAACCTAACCTAACCTGAAGCCTAAATCAAACCATACACCTAACCCTAACCCTAGACGGACACCTGAAGCTCAACCCCAACCCTAACCTGAACCTCACGCTAAATCCAACCGTAACAGTGAACCGAAAACTAACAGTAGCCCTAAACTTACTCCCTCAAACTAAGTTCAAACCTAACCTAACCTGAAGACTAACTCAAACCATAGACCTAACACTAACCCTAGGCGGACACCTGAAGCTCAACCCCAACCCTAACCTTACCCTAACGCTATCTCCAACCGTAACACTGAACCGAAAACTAACAGTAGCCCTAAACTTACTCCCTCAAACTAAGTTCAAACCTAACCTAACCTGAAGCCTAAATCAAACCGTACACCTAACCATAACCCTAGGCGGATACCTTAAGCTCAACCCCAACCCTAACCTGACCCTCACGCTAAATCCAACCGTAACACTGAACCGAAAACTAACAGTAGCCCTAAACTTACTCCCTCAAACTAAGTTCAAACCTAACTTAACCTGAAGCCTAACTCAAACCATAGACCTAACCCTAACCCCAGGCGGACACCTTAAGCTCAACCCAAACCCTAACCTGGCCCTGACGCTAACTCCAACCATAACAGTTACTCGAAAACTAACAGTAGCCCTAAACTTACTCCCTCAAACAAAGTTCAAACCTAACCTAACCTGAAGCCTAAATCAAACCGTACACCTAACTCTAACCCTAGGCGGACACCTTAAGCTCAACCCCAACCCTAACCTGACCCTCACGCTAACTCCAACCGTAACACTGAACCGAAAACTAACAGTAGCCCTAAACTTACACCCTAAAACTTATTTGAAACCTAACCGAACCTGAAGCCTAACTCAAACCATAGACCTAACCCTAAACCTAGGCGGACAACTGAAGTTCAAGCCCAACCCGAACCTGACCCTGACGATATCTCCAACCGTAACACTGAACCGAAAACGAACAGTAGCCCTAAACTTACTCCCTCAAACTAAGTTCAAACCTAACCTCACCTGAAGCCTAAATCAAACCATACACCTAACCCTAACCCTAGGCTGAGTACTTAAGCTCAACCCCAACACTAACCTGACCCTGACGCTATCTCCAACCGTAACACTGAACCGAAAACTAACAGTAGTCCTAAACTTACTCCCTCAAACTAAGTTCAAACCTAACCTAACCTGAAACCTAACTCAAACCATAGACCTAACCCTAACCCTAGGCGGACACCTTACGCTCAACCACAACCCTATCCTGGACCTGAAGCTAAATCCAACCATAACAGTTACCCGAAAACTAACAGTAGCCCTATACTTACTCTCTCAAACTAAGTTCAAACCTAACCTAACCTGAAGCCTAAATCAAACCATACACCTAACCCTAACCCTAGGCGCACACCTTAAGCTCAACCCCTACGCTAATTTGACCCTCACGCTAACTCCAAACGAAACACTGACCCGAAAACAAACAGTAGCCCTAAACTTACTCCCTCAAACTAAGTTCAAACCTAACCTAACCTGAAGCCTAACTCAAACCATAGACCTAACCCTAACCCTAGGCGGACACCTGAAGCTCAACCCCAACCCTAACCTGACCCTGACTCTTACTCCAACCGTAACACTGAACCGAAAACTAACAGTAACCCTAATCTTACTCCCTCAATCTAAGTTCAAACCTAACCTAACCTGAAGCCTTACTCAAACCATAGACCTAAACCTAACCCTAGGCGGACACCTTAAGCTCAACCCCAAACCTAACCTGGCCCTGACGTTAACTCCAACCATAACAGTTACCCGAAAAGTAACAGTAGCCCTAAACTTACTTCCTCAAACTAACTTCAATCCTAACCTAACCTGAAGCCTAAATCAAAACATACACCTAACCCTAACCCTAGGCGGACACCATTAGCTCAACGCCAAAACTAACCTGGAACTGACGCTAACTCCAACCGTAACAGTTACCCGAAAACAAACAGTAGCCCTAAACTTACTCCCTCAAAATAAGTTCAAACCTAACCTAACCTGAAGCCTAAATCAAACCATACACCTAACCCTAACCCTAGGCGGACACCTTAAGCTCAACCCCAACCCTAACCTGACCCTCACGCTAACTCCAACCGTAACACTGAACCGAAAACTAACAGTAGCCCTAAACTTACTCCCTCAAACTAAGTTCAAACCTAACCTAACCCGAAGCCTAACTCAAACAATAGACCTAACCCTAACCCTAGGCGGACACCTGAAGCTCAACCCCAACCCTAACCTGACCCTGACGCTATCTCCAACCGTAACACTGAACCAAAAAATAACAGTAGCCCTAATCTTACTCCCTCAATCTAAGTTCAAACCTAACCTAACCTGAAGCCTTACTCAAACCATAGACCTAACCCTAACCCTAGGCGGACACCTTAAGCTCAACCCCAAACCTAACCTGGCCCTAACGCTAACTCCAACCATAACAGTTACCCGAAAAGTAACAGTCGCCCTAAACTTACTCCCTCAAACTAAGTTCAATCCTAACCTAACCTGAAGCCTAAATGAAACCATAGACCTAACCCTAACCCTAGGCGGACACCTTAAGCTCAACCCCAAACCTAACATGACCCTGAGGCTAAATCCAACCATAACACTGAACCGAAAACTAAGAGTAGCCCTAAACTTACTCCCTCAAACTAAGTTCAATAATAACCTAACCTGAAGCCTAAATGAAACCATAGACCTAAACCTAACCCTAGGCGGACACCTTATGCTTAACCCGCACCCTAACCTGACCCTGACGCTTACTCAAACCGTAACAGTTAAACGAAAACTAACAGTAGCCCTAAACTTACTCCCTCAAACTAAGTGCAAACCTACCCTAACCTGAAGCCTAAATCAAACCATACACCTAACCCTAACCATAGGCGGACACCTTAAGCTCAACCCCAAAACTAACCTAACCCTGACGCTTACTCCAACCGTAACAGTTAACCGAAAACTAACAGTAGCCCTAAACTGAATCCCTCCTACTAAGTTCAATCATAACCTAACCTGAAGCCTAAGTGAAACCATAGACCTAAACCTAACCCTAGGCGGACACCTTTAGCTCAACCCCAAACCTAACCTGACACTCACGCTAACTCCAACCGTAACACTGAACCGAAAACTAACAGTAGCCCTAAACTTACTCCCTCAAACTAACTTCAAACCTAAACTAACCTGAACCCTAACTGAAACCATAGACATAACCCTAACCCTAGGCGGACACCTTAAGCTCAACCCCAACCCTAACCTGACCCTGACGCTATCTCCAACCGTAACACTAACACGAAAACTAACAGTAGCCCTAAACTTACTCCCTCAAACTAAGTTCAAACCTAACCTAACCTGAAGCCTAACTTAAACCATAGACCTAACCCTAACCCTAGGCGGACACCTTAAGCTGAACCTCAACCCTAACCTGACCCTCACGCTAACTCCAACCATAACAATGACCGAAAACTAAGAGTAGCCCTAAACTTACTCCCTCAAACTAAGTTCAAACCTAACCTAACCTGAAGAATAACTCAAACAATAGACCTAACCCTAACACTAGGCGGACACCTTAAGCTTAACCCCAACCGTAACCTGACAATGAGGCTAAATCCAACCGTAACACTGAAACGAAAACTAACAGTAACCCTAAACTTACTCCCTCAAAGTAAGTTCAAACCAAACCTAACCTAAAGCCTAACTCAAACCATAGACCTAACCCTAACCCTAGGCGGACACCTTAAGCTCAACCCCAACCCTAAACTAGCCCTGACGTTAACTCCAACCGAAACACTGAACAGAAAACTAACAGTAGCCCTAAACTTACTCCCTCAAACTAAGTTCAATCCTAACCTAACCTGAAGCCTAAATCAAACCAAACACCTAACCCTAACCCTAGGCAGACACTTTAAGCTCAACGCCAACCCTAACCTGGCCCTGACGCGAACTCCAACCATAACAGTTACCCGAAAACTAACAGTCGCCCTAAACTTACTCCCTCAAACTAAGTTCAAAGCTAACCTAACCTGAAGCCTAAATCAAACCTTACACCTAACCCTAACCCTAGGCGGACACCTTAAGCTCAACCCCAACCCTAACCTGACCCTCACACTAACTCCAACCGTAACACTATACGGAAAACTAACAGTAGCCCTAAACTTACTCCCTCAAACTAATTTCAAACCTAACCAAACCTGAAGCCTAACTCAAACCATAGACCTAACCCTAAGCCTAGGCGGACACCTTCAGCTCAACCCCTACCCTAACCTGACCCTCACGCTAACTCCAACCGTAACACTGAACCGAAAACTAACAGTAGCCCTAAACTTAATCCCTCAAACTAAGTTCAAACCTAACCTAACCTGAAGCCTAACTCAAACCATAGACCTAAACCTAACCCTAGGCGGACACCTTAAGCTCAACCCCAAACCTAACCTTACCCTGACGCTTACTCCAACCGTAACAGTTAACCGAAAACTAACAGTAGCACTAAACTGACTCCCTCAAACTAAGTTCAACCTAACCTAACCTGAAGCCTAAATCAAATCATAGACCTAACCCTAACCCTAGGCTGACACCTTATGCTTTACCCCCACCATAACCTGACCCTGACGCTAACTCCAACCGTAACACTGAACCGAAAAAAAACAGTAGCCCTAAACTTATTCCCTCAAACTAACTTCAAAACTAAACTAACCTGAACCCTAACTGAAACCATAGACATAACCCTAACCCTTGGCGGACACCTTAAGCTCAACCCCAACCCTAACCTGACCCTCATGATAAATCCAACCGTAATACTGAACCGAAAACTAACAGTAGCCCTAAACTTACTCCCTCAAACTAATTTCAAACCTAACCTAACCCTAACGCTAGGCGGACACCTGAAGCTCAACCCCAACCCTAACCTGACCCTGACACTATCTCCAACCGTGACACTGAACCGAAAACTAACAGTAGCCCTTAACTTACTCCTTCAAACTAAGTTCAAACCTAACCTAACCTGAAGCCTAAATCAAACCATACACCTAACTCTAACCCTAGGCGGACACCTTAAGCTGAACCTCAACCCTAACCTGACCCTCACGCTAACTCCAACCGTAACAATGACCGAAAACTAAGAGTAGCCCTAAACTTACTCCCTCAAACTAAGTTCAAACCTAACCTAACCTAAAGCCTAACTCAAACAATAGACATAACCCTAACCCTAGGCGGACACCTTAAGCTTAACCCCAACCCTAACCTGACAATGAGGCTAAATCCAACCGTAACACTGAAACGAAAACTAACAGTAACCCTAAACTTACTCCCTCAAACTAAGTTCAAACCTAACCTAGCCTAAAGCCTAACTCAAACCACAGACCTAACCCTAACCCTAGGCGGACACCTTAAGTTCAACCCCAACCCTAACCTGACCCTCACGCTATCTCCAACCGTAACACTGAACCGAAAACTAACAGTAGCCCTAAACTTACTCCCTCAAACTAAGTTCAAACCTAACCTAACCTGAAGCCTAACTCAAACCATAGACCTAACCCTAACCCTAGGCGGACACATGAAGCTCAACCCCAACCGTAACCTGGCCCTGACGTTAACCCCAACCGAAACACTGAACAGAAAACTAACAGTAGCCCTAAACTTACTCCCTCAAACTAAGTTCAATCCTAACCTAACCTGAAGCCTAAATCAAACCATACACCTAACCCTAACCCTAGGCGGACACCTTAAGCTCAACCCCTAACCTAACCTGACCCTCACGCTAACTTCAACCGTGACACTGAACCGAAAACTAACAGTAGCCCTAAACTTACTCCCTCAAACTCAGTTCAAACCTAACCTAACCTGAAGCCTAACTCAAACCACAGAACTAACCCTAACTCTAGGCGGACACCTTAAGTTCAACCCCAACCCTAACCTGACCCTCACGGTATCTCCAACCGTAACACTGAACTGAAAACTAACAGTAGCCCTAAACTTACTCCCTCAAACTAAGTTCAATCCTAACCTAACCTGAAGCCTAAATGAAACCATAGACCTAACCCTAACCCTAGGCGGACACCTTAAGCTCAACCCCAACCCTAACCTGACCCTGAGGCTAAATCCAACAATAACACTGAACCGAAAACTAAGAGCAGCCCTAAACTTACTCCCTCAAACTAAGTTCAATCCTAACCTAACCTGAAGCCTAAATGAAACCATAGACCTAAACCTAACCCTAGGCGGACACCTTATGCTTAACCCGCACCCTAACCTGACCCTGACGCTTACTCAAACCGTAACAGTTAAACGAAAACTAACAGTAGCCCTAAACTTACTCCCTCAAACTAAGTGCAAACCTACCCTAACCTGAAGCCTAAATCAAACCATACACCTAAACCTAACCCTACGCGGACACCTTAAGTTCAACCATAAAACTAAGGTGACCCTGACGCTTATTCCAACCGTAACAGTTAACCGAAAACTAACAGTAGCCCTAAACTGACTCCCTCAAACTAAGTTCAATCCTAACCTAACCTGAAGCCTAAATGAAACCATAGACCTAACCCTAACCCTAGGCGGACACCTTTAGCTCAACCCCAAACCTAACCTGACCCTCACGCTAACTCCAACCGTAACACTGAACCGAAAACTAACAGTAGCCCTAAACTAACTCCCTCAAACTAACTTCAAACCTAAACTAACCTGAACCCTAACTGAAACCATAGACATAACCCTAACTCTAGGCGGACACCTTAAGCTCAACCCCAACCCTAACCTGACCCTGACGCTATCTCCAACCGTAACACTAAACCGAAAACTAACAGTAGCCCTAAACTTACTCCCTCAAACTAAGTTTAAACCTAACCTAACCTGAAGCCTAACTGAAACCATAGACCTAACCCTAACCCTAGGCGGAAACCTTAAGCTCAACCCCAACCCTAAAATGGCCCTGACGCTAACTCCAACCATAACAGTTACCCGAAAACTAACAGTAGCCCTAAACTTACTCCCTCAAACTAAGTTCAAACCTGACCTAACCTGAAGCCTAAATCAAACCATACACCTAACCCTAACCCTAGGCGGACACCTTAAGCTCAACCCCAACCCTAACCTGACCCTGACGCTAACTCCAACCGTAACACTGAACCGAAAACTAACAGTAGCCCTAAACTTAATTCCTCAAACTAAGTTCAAACCTAACCTATCCTGAAGCCTAACTCAAACCATAGACCTAACCCTAACCCTAGGCGGACACCTTAAGCTCAACCCCAAACCTAACCTTACCCTGACGCTTACTCCAACCGTAACAGTTAACCGAAAACTAACAGTAGCCCTAAACTGACTCCCCCAAACTAAGTTCAACCTAACCTAACCTGAAGCCTAAATCAAATCATAGACCTAACCCTAACCCTAGGCTGACACCTTACGCTTTACCCCCACCATAACCTGACCCTGACGCTAACTCCAACCGTAACACTGAACCGAAAAATAAGAGTAGCCCTAAACTTACTCCCTCAAACTAACTTCAAACCTAAACTAACCTGAACCCTAACAGAAACCATAGACATAACCCTAACCCTAGGGGGACACCTTAAGCTCAACCCCAACCCTAGCCTGGCCCTGACGCTAACTCCAAACATAACACTTACTCGAAAACTAATAATCGCCCTAAACTTACTCCCTCAAACTAAGTTCAAACCTAACCTAACCTGAAGGCTAAATCAAACCATACACCTAACCCTAACCCTAGGCGGACACCTTAAGCTCAACCCCAACCCTAACCTGACCCTCATGATAAATCCAACCGTAATACTGAACCGAAAACTAACAGTAGCCCTAAACTTACTCCCTCAAACTAATTTCAAACCTAACCTAACCTGAAGCCTAACTCAAAACATAGACCTAACCCTAACGCTAGGTGGACACCTGAAGCTCAACCCCAACCCTAACCTGACCCTGACACTATCTCCAACCGTAACACTGAACCGAAAACTAACAGTAGCCCTAAACTTACTCCCTCAAACTAAGTTCAAACCTAACCTCACCTGAAGCCTAAATCAAACCATACACCTAACTCTAAACCTAGGCGGACACCTTAAGCTGAACGTCAACCCTAACCTGACCCTCACGCTAACTCCAACCGTAACAATGACTGAAAACTAAGAGTAGCCCTAAACTTACTCCCTCAAACTAAGTTCAAACCTAACCTAACCTGAAGCCTAACTCAAACAATAGACCTAACCCTAACCCTAGGCGGACACCTTAAGCTTAACCCCAACCCTAACCTGACAATGAGGCTAAATCCAACCGTAACACTGAAACGAAAACTAACAGTAACCCTAAACTTACTCCCTCAAACTAAGTTCAAACCTAACCTAACCTAAAGCCTAACTCAAACCATAGACCTAACCCTAACCCTAGGCGGACACCTTAAGCTCAACCCCAACCCTAACCTGTCCCTCATGCTGTCTCCAACCGTAACACTGAACCGAAAACTAACAGTAGCCCTAAACTTACTCCCTCAAACTAAGTTCAAACCTAACCTAACCTGAAGCCTAACTCAAACCATAGACCTAACCCTAACCCTAGGCGGACACATGAAGCTCAACCCCAACCCTAACCTGGCCCTGACGTTAACTCCAAAAGAAACACTGAACAGAAAACTAACAGTAGCCCTAAACTTACTCCCTCAAACTAAGTTCAATCCAAACCTAACATGAAGCCTAAATCAAACCATACACCTAACCCTAACCCTAGGCGGACACCTTAAGCTCCACCCCTACACTAACCTGACCCTCACGCTAACTTCAACCGTGACACTGAACCGAAAACTAACAGTAGCCCTAAACTTACTCCCTCAAACTAAGTTCAAACCTAACCTAACCTGAAGCTTAACTCAAACCATAGACCTAACCCTAACCCTAGGCGGACACCTGAAGCTCAACCCCAACCCTAACCTGACCCAGACGCTATCTCCAACCGTAACACTGAACCGGAAACTAATAGTAGCCCTAAACTTACTCCCTCAAACTAAGTTCAAACCTAACCTAACCTGAACCCAAACTCAAACCATAGACCTAACCCTAACCCTAGGCAGACAACTTAAGATCAACCCCAACCCTAACCTGGCCCTGAAGCGAACTCCAACCATAACAGTTACCCGAAAACTAACAGTAGCCCTAAACTTACTCCCTCAAACTAAGTTCAAACCTAACCTAACCTGAAGACTAACTCAAACCATAGAACTAACCTTAACCCTAGGCAGACGCCTTAAGCTCAACCCCAATCCTAACCTGACCTTGACGCTAACTCCAACCATAACACTGAACCGAAAACTAACAGTAGCCCTAATCTTACTCCCTCAAACTAAGTTCAAACCTAACCTAACCTGAAGCCTAACTCAATCGATAGCCGTAACCCTAACCCTAGGCGGACACCTTAAGCTCAACCCCAACCGTAACCTGACCCTCACGCTATCTACAACCATAACACTGAACCGAAAACTAACAGTAGCCCTAAACTTACTCCCTCTAACTAAGTTCAATCCTAACCTAACCTGAAGCCTAAATGAAACCATAGACCTAACCCTAACCCTTGGCGGACACCTTATGCTTAACCCCCACCAAACCTGACCCTGACGCTTACTCCAAACGTAACAGTTAAACTTAAACTAACAGTATCCCTAAACTTACTCCCTCAAACTAAGTTCAAACCTAACCTAACCTGAAGCCTATATCAAACCATACACCTAACCCTGAGCCTAGGCGGATACCTTAATTTCAACCCCAAACCTAACCTGACCCAGACGCTTACTCCAACCGTAACAGTTAACCGAAAAGTAACAGTAGCCCTAAACTGACTCCCTCAAACTAAGTTCAATCCTAACCTAACCTGAAGCCTAAATCAAATCATACACCTAACCCTAACCCTAGGCGGACACCTTATGCTTAACCCCCACCATAACCTGACCCTGACGCTAACTCCAACCGTAACACTGAACCAAAAGCAAACAGTAGCCCTAAACTTACTCCCTCAAACTAACTTCAAACCTAACCTAACCTGAAGCCTAACTGAAACCATAGACCTAACCCTAACCCTAGGCGGACACCTGAAGCTCAACCCCAACGCTAACCTGACCCTGACGCTATCTCCAACCGTAACACTGAACCGAAAACTAACAGTAGCCCTAAACTTACTCCCTCAAACTAAGTTCCAACCTAACCCAACCTAAAGCCTAACTCAAACCATAGACCTAACCCTAACCCTAGGCGGACACCTGAAGCTCAACCCCAACCCTAACCTGACCCTGACGCTATCTCCAACCGTAACACTGAACCGAAAACTAAGAGTAGCCCTAAACTTACTCCCTCAAACTAAGTTCAAAATTAACCTAACCTGAAGCCTAACTCAAACCATAGACCTAACCCTAACCCTAGACAGACACCTTAAGCTCAACCCCAACCCTAACCTGACCCTGATGCTATCTCCAACCGTAACACTGAACCGAAAACTAACAGTAGCCCTAAACTTACTCCCTCAAACTAAGTTCAAACCTAACCTAACCTGAAACCTAAATCAAACCATACCCCTAACCCTAACCCTAGGCGGACACCTTAAGCTAAACCCCAACCCTATCCTGACCCTCACGCTAACTCCAACCGAAACACTGAACCGAAAACTAACAGTAGCCCTAAACTTACTCCCTCAAACTAAGTTCAAACCTAACATAACCTGAAGCCTAACTCAAACCACAAACCTAACCCTAACCCTAGTGGACACCTTATGCTTAACCCCCAACCTAACCTGACCCTGACGCTTGCTCCAACCGTAACAGTTAAACGAAAACTAACAGTAGCCCTAAACTTACTCCCTCAAACTAAGTTCAAACCTAACCTAACCTGAAGCCTAAATCAAACCATACACCTAAACCTAACCCTAGGCGGACACCTTAAGCTCAACCCCAACCCTAACCTGACATCCAGGCTAACTCCAACCATATCACTGAACCGAAAACTAAGAGTAGTCCTAAACTTACTCGCTCAAACTAAGTTCAAACCTAACCTAACCTGAAGCCTAACTCAAATCATAGACCTAACCCTAACTATAGGCGGACACCTGAAGCTCAACCCCAACCCTAACGTGACCCTGACGTTATATCCAACCGTAACACTCAACCGATAAATAACAGTAGCCCGAAACTTACTCACTCAAACTAAGTTCAAACATAACCTAACCTGGAGCCTAAATCAAACCATGGACCTAACCCTAACCCTAGGCGGACACCTTAGGCTTAACCAACACCCTAAACTTACCGTGACGCTTACTCCACCCGTAACAGTTAACCGAAAACTAAGAGTAGCCCTAAACTTATTCCCTCAAACTACGTTCAAACCTAACCTAACCTGAAGACTAAATCAAAGCATAGACCTAACCCTAACCCTAGGCGGACACCTTATGCTTAAACCCTACCCTAACCTGACCCTGACGCTTACTCCAACCATAACAATTAACCGAAAACTAACAGTAAACCAAAACTTCCTCCCTCAAACTAAGTTCAAACCTAACCTAACCTGAAGCCTAACTCAAACCATAGACCTAACCCTAACCCTAGGCGGACACCTGAAGCTCAACCCCAACCCTAACCTGACCCTGACCCTATCTCCAACCGTAACACTGAACCGAAAACTAAGAGTAGCCCTAAACTTACTCCCTAAAACTAAGTTCAAACCTAACCTAACCTGAAGCCTAACTCAAACCATAGACCTAACCCTAACAATAGGCGGACACCTGAAGCTCAACCCCAACCCTAACGTGACCCTGACGTTATATCCAACCGTAACACTGAACCGAAAACTAACAGTAGCCCTAAACTTACTCCCTCAAACTAAGTTCAAACCTAACCTAACCTGAAGCCTAAATCAAACCATACACCTAACCCTAACCCTAGGCGGACACCTTAAGCTCAACCCCAACCCTAACCTGACCCTCAAGCTAATCGAACCCTAACACTGAACCGAAAACTAACAGTAGCCCTAAACTTACTCCCTCAAACTAATTTCAAACCTAACCTAACCTGTAGCCTAAATCAAAACATACACCTAACCCTAATCCTAGGAGTACACCATTAGCTCAATGCCAACCCTAACCTGGACCTGACGCTAACTCCAACCATAACAGTTACCCGAAAACAAACAGTAGCCCTAAACTTACTCCCTCAAACTAATTTCAAACGTAACCTAACCTGAAGCCTAACTCAAACCATACACCTAACCCTAACCCTAGGCGGACACCTGAAGCTCAACCCCAACCCTAACCTGACCCTGACGCTATCTCCAACCGTAACACTGAACCGAAAACTAAGAGTAGCCCTAAACTTACTCCCTCAAACTAAGTTCAAACCTAACCTAACCTGAAGCCTAACTCAAACAATAGACCTAACCCTAACCCTAGTCGGACACCTTAAGCTTAACCCCAACACTAACCTGACCCTGAGGCTAAATCCAACCGTAACACTGAACTGAAAACTAACAGTAGCCCTAAACTTACTCCCTCAAACTAATTTCAAACCTAACCTAACCTGAAACCTAACTCAAACCATAGACCTAACCCTAACCCTAGGCGGACACCTGAAGCTGAACAACAACCCTAACCTTACCCTGACGCTATCTCCAACCGTAACACTGAACCGAAAACTAACAGTAGCCCTAAACTTACTCCCTCAAACTAAGTTCAAACCTAACCTAACCTGAAGCCTAAATCAAACCATACACCTAACCCTAACCCTAGGCGGACACCTTAAGGTCAACCCCAATCCTACCCTGACCCTCACGCTAACTCCAACCGTAACACTGAACCAATAACTAACAGTAACCCTAAACTTACTCCCTCAAACTAAGTTCAAACCTAACCTAACCTGAAGCCTAACTCAAACCATAGACCTAACCCTAACCCTAGGCGGACACCTGAAGCTCAACCCCAACCCTAACCTGACCCTGACGCTAACTCCAACTGTAACACTGAACCGAAAACTAACAGTAGCTCTAAACTTACTCCCTCAAACTAAGTTCAAACCTAACCTAACCTGAAGCCTTACTCAAACCATAGACCTAACCCTAACCCTAGGCGGACACCTTAAGCTCAACCCCAAACCTAACCTGGCCCTGACGCTAACTCCAATCATAACAGTTACCCGAAAAGTAACAGTCGCCCTAAACTTACTCCCTCAAACTAAGTTCAAACCTAACCTAACCTGAAGCCTAAATCAAACCATACACCTAACCCTAACCCTAGGCGGACAGCTTAAGCTCAACCCCTACCCTAACCTGACCCTCACGCTAACTCCAACCATAACACTGAACCGAAAACTAACATTAGCCCTAAACTTACTCCCTCAAACTAATTTCAAACCTAACCTAACCTGAAACCTAACTCAATCCATAGACCTAACCCTAACCCTAGGCGGACACCTGAAGCTGAACAACAACCCTAACCTTACCCTGACGCTATCTCCAACCGTAACACTGAACCGAAAACTAACAGTAGCCCTAAACTTACTCCCTCAAACTAAGTTCAAACCTAACCTAACCTGAAGCCTAAATCAAACCATACACCTAACCCTAACCCTAGGCGGACACCTTAAGGTCAACCCCAATCCTACCCTGACCCTCACGCTAACTCCAACCGTAACACTGAACCGATAACTAACAGTAACCCTAAACTTACTCCTTCAAACTAAGTTCAAACCTAACCTAACCTGAAGCCTAACTCAAACCATAGACCTAACCCTAACCCTAGGCGGACACCTGAAGCTCAACCCCAACCCTAACCTGACCCTGACGCTAACTCCAACCGTAACACTGAACCGAAAACTAACAGTAGCTCTAAACTTACTCCCTCAAACTAAGTTCAAACCTAACCTAACCTGAAGCCTTAATCAAACCATACACCTAACCCTAACCCTAGGCGGACACCTTGAGCTCAACCCCTACCCTAACCTGACCCTCACGCTTACTCCAACTGTAACAGTTAACCGAAAACTAACAGTAGGCCTAAACTTACTCCCTCAAACTAAGTTCAAACCTAACCTAACCTGAAGCCTAAATCAAAACATACACCTAACCCTAACCCTATGCGGACACCATTAGCTCAACGCCAACCCTAACCTGGACCTGACGCTAACTCCAACCGTAACAGTTACCCGAAAAAAAACAGTAGCCCTAAACTTACTCCCTCAAACTAAGTTCAAACCTAACCTAACCTGAAGCCTAAATCAAACCATACACCTAACCCTAACCCTAGGCGGACACCTTAACCTGAACCCCTACCCTAACCTGACCCTCACGCTAAATCCAACCGTAACACTGAACCGAAAACTAACAGTTGCCCTAAACTTACTCCCTCAAACTAAGTTCAAACCTAACCTAACCTGAAGCCTAACTCAAACCATAGACCTAACCCTAACCCTAGGCGGACACCTTAAGCACAACCCCAATCCTAAAATGGCCCTGACGCTAACTCCAACCCTAACAGTTACCCGAAAACTAACAGTAGCCCTAAACATACTCCCTCAAACTAAGTTCAAACCTAACATAACCTGAAGCCTAAATCAAACCATATACCTAACCCTAACACTAGACGGACACCTGAAGCTCGACCCCAACCCTAACCTGAACCTCACGCTAAATCCAACCGTAACACTGAACCGAAAACTAACAGTAGCCCTAAACTTACTCCCTCAAACAAAGTTCAAACCTAACCTAACCTGAAGCCTAACTCAAACCATAGACCTAACCCTAACCCTAGGCGGACACCTTAAGCTCAACCCCAACCCTAACCTGGCCCTGACCATAACTCCAACCATAACAGTTACCCGAAAACTAACAGTAGCCCTAAACTTACTCCCTCAAACTAAGTTCAAACCTAACGTAACCTGAAGCCTTAATCAAATCATACACCTAACCCTAACCCTAGGCGGAAACCTTGAGCTCAACCCCTACCCTAACCTGACGCTCACGCTTACTCCAACTGTAACAGTTAACCGAAAACTAACAGTAGGCCTAAACTTACTCCCTCAAACTAAGTTCAAACCTAACCTAACCTGAAGCCTAACTCAAACCATAGACCTAACACTAACCCTAGGCGGACACCTGAAGCTCAACCCCAACCCTAACCTTACCCTAACGCTATCTCCAACCGTAACACTGAACCGAAAACTAACAGTAGCCCTAAACTTACTCCCTCAAACTAAGTTCAAACCTAACCTAACCTGAAGCCTAAATCAAACCGTACACCTAACTCTAACCCTAGGCGGACACCTTAAGCTCAACCCCAACCCTAACCTGACCCTCACGCTAACTCCAACCGTAACACTGAACCGAAAACTAACAGTAGCCCTAAACTTACACCCTAAAACTTATTTGAAACCTAACCGAACCTGAAGCCTAACTCAAACCATAGACCTAACCCTAAACCTAGGCGGACAACTGAAGTTCAAGCCCAACCCGAACCTGACCCTGACGATATCTCCAACCGTAACACTGAACCGAAAACGAACAGTAGCCCTAAACTTACTCCCTCAAACTAAGTTCAAACCTAACCTCACCTGAAGCCTAAATCAAACCATACACCTAACCCTAACCCTAGGCGGAGAACTTAAGCTCAACCCTAACACTAACCTGACCCTGACGCTATCTCCAACCGTAACACTGAACCGAAAACTAACAGTAGTCCTAAACTTACTCCCTCAAACTAAGTTCAAACCTAACCTAACCTGAAACCTAACTCAAACCATAGACCTAACCCTAACCCTAGGCGGACACCTTACGCTCAACCACAACCCTATCCTGGACCTGAAGCTAACTCCAACCATAACAGTTACCCGAAAACTAACAGTAGCCCTAAACTTACTCTCTCAAACTAAGTTCAAACCTAACCTAACCTGAAGCCTAAATCAAACCATACACCTAACCCTAACCCTAGGCGCACACCTTAAGCTCAACCCCTACGCTAATTTGACCCTCACGCTAACTCCAAACGAAACACTGACCCGAAAACAAACAGTAGCCCTAAACTTACTCCCTCAAACTAAGTTCAAACCTAACCTAACCTGAAGCCTAACTCAAACCATAGACCTAACCCTAACCCTACGCGGACACCTGAAGCTCAACCCCAACCCTAACCTGACCCTGACTCTTACTCCAACCGTAACACTAAACCGAAAACTAAAAGTAACCCTAATCTTACTCCCTCAATCTAAGTTCAAACCTAACCTAACCTGAAGCCTTACTCAAACCATAGACCTAAACCTAACCCTAGGCGGACACCTTAAGCTCAACCCCAAACCTAACCTGGCCCTGACGTTAACTCCAACCATAACAGTTACCCGAAAAGTAACAGTAGCCCTAAACTTACTCCCTCAAACTAACTTCAATCCTAACCTAACCTGAAGCCTAAATCAAAACATACACCTAACCCTAACCCTAGGCGGACACCATTAGCTCAACGCCAACCCTAACCTGGAACTGACGCTAACTCCAACCGTAACAGTTACCCGAAAACAAACAGTAGCCCTAAACTTACTCCCTCAAAATAAGTTCAAACCTAACCTAACCTGAAGCCTAAATCAAACCATACACCTAACCCTAACCCTAGGCGGACACCTTAAGCTCAACCCCAACCCTAACCTGACCCTCACGCTAACTCCAACCGTAACACTGAACCGAAAACTAACAGTAGCCCTAAACTTACTCCCTCAAACTAAGTTCAAACCTAACTTAACCTGAAGCCTAACTCAAACAATAGACCTAACCCTAACCCTAGGCGGACACCTGAAGCTCAACCCCAACCCTAACCTGACCCTGACGCTATCTCCAACCGTAACACTGAACCGAAAAATAACAGTAGCCCTAACCTTACTCCCTCAATCTAAGTTCAAACCTAACCTAACCTGAAGCCTTACTCAAACCATAGACCTAACCCTAACCCTAGGCGGACACCTTAAGCTCAACCCCAAACCTAACCTGGCCCTAACGCTAACTCCAACCATAACAGTTACCCGAAAAGTAACAGTCGCCCTAAACTTACTCCCTCAAACTAAGTTCAAACCTAACCTAACCTGAAGCCTAAATCAAACCATACACCTAACCCTAACCCTAGGCGGACAGCTTAAGCTCAACCCCTACCCTAACCTGACCCTCACGCTAACTCCAACCATAACACTGAACCGAAAACTAACATTAGCCCTAAACTTACTCCCTCAAACTAATTTCAAACCTAACCTAACCTGAAACTTAACTCAAACCATAGACCTAACCCTAACCCTAGGCGGACACCTGAAGCTGAACAACAACCCTAACCTTACCCTGACGCTATCTCCAACCGTAACACTGAACCGAAAACTAACAGTAGCCCTAAACTTACTCCCTCAAACTAAGTTCAAACCTAACCTAACCTGAAGCCTAAATCAAACCATACACCTAACCCTAACCCTAGGCGGACACCTTAAGGTCAACCCCAATCTTACCCTGACCCTCACGCTAACTCCAACCGTAACACTGAACCGATAACTAACAGTAACCCTAAACTTACTCCCTCAAACTAAGTTCAAACCTAACCTAATCTGAAGCCTAACTCAAACCACAGACCTAACCCTAACCCTAGGCGGACACCTGAAGCTCAACCCCAAACCTAACCTGACCCTGACGCTAACTCCAACCGTAATACTGAACCGAAAACTATCAGTAGCTCTAAACTTACTCCCTCAAACTAAGTTCAAACCTAACCTAACCTGAAGCCTTAATCAAATCATACACCTAACCCTAACCCTAGGCGGACACCTTGAGCTCAACCCCTACCCTAACCTGACCCTCACGCTTACTCCAACTGTAACAGTTAACCGAAAACTAACAGTAGGCCTAAACTTACTCCCTCAAACTAACTTCAAACCTAACCTAACCTGAAGCCTAAATCAAAACATACACCTAACCCTAACCCTATGCGGACACCATTAGCTCAACGCCAACCCTAACCTGGACCTGACGCTAACTCCAACCGTAACAGTTACCCGAAAAAAAACAGTAGCCCTAAACTTAGTCCCTCAAACTAAGTTCAAACCTAACCTAACCTGAAGCCTAAATCAAACCATACACCTAACCCTAACCCTAGGCGGACACCTTAAGCTGAACCCCTACCCTAACCTGACCCTCACGCTAAATCCAACCGTAACACTGAACCGAAAACTAACAGTAGCCCTAAACTTACTCCCTCAAACTAAGTTCAAACCTAACCTAACCTGAAGCCTAACTCAAACCATAGACCTAACCCTAACCCTAGGCGGACACCTTAAGCTCAACCCCAACCCTAAAATGGGCCTGACGCTAACTCCAACCCTAACAGTTACCCGAAAACTAACAGTAGCCCTAAACATACTCCCTCAAACTAAGTTCAAACCTAACATAACCTGAAGCCTAAATCAAACCATACACCTATCCCTAACCCTAGACGGATACCTGAAGCTCGACCCCAACCCTAACCTGAACCTCACGCTAAATCCAACCGTAACACTGAACCGAAAACTAACAGTAGCGCTAAACTTACTCCCTCAAACTAAGTTCAAACCTAACCTAACCTGAAGCCTTACTCAAACCATAGACCTAACCCTAACCCTAGGCGGACACCTTAAGCTCAACCCCAAACCTAACCTGGCCCTGACGCTAACTCCAACCATAACAGTTACCCGAAAAGTAACAGTCGCCCTAAACTTACTCCCTCAAACTAAGTTCAAACCTAACCTAACCTGAAGCCTAAATCAAACCATACACCTAACCCTAACCCTAGGCGGACAGCTTAAGCTCAACCCCTACCCTAACCTGACCCTCACGCTAACTCCAACCATAACACTGAACCGAAAACTAACATTAGCCCTAAACTTACTCCCTCAAACGAATTTCAAACCTAACCTAACCTGAAACCTAACTCAATCCATAGACCTAACCCTAACCCTAGGCGGACACCTGAAGCTGAACAACAACCCTAACCTTACCCTGACGCTATCTCCAACGGTAACACTGAACCGAAAACTAACAGTAGCCCTAAACTTACTCCCTCAAACTAAGTTCAAACCTAACCTAACCTGAAGCCTAAATCAAACCATACACCTAACCCTAACCCTAGGCGGACACCTTAAGGTCAACCCCAATCCTACCCTGACCCTCACGCTAACTCCAACCGTAACACTGAACCGATAACTAACAGTAACCCTAAACTTACTCCTTCAAACTAAGTTCAAACCTAACCTAACCTGAAGCCTAACTCAAACCATAGACCTAACCCTAACCCTAGGCGGACACCTGAAGCTCAACCCCAACCCTAACCTGACCCTGACGCTAACTCCAACCGTAACACTGAACCGAAAACTAACAGTAGCTCTAAACTTACTCCCTCAAACTAAGTTCAAACCTAACCTAACCTGAAGCCTTAATCAAATCATACACCTAACCCTAACCCTAGGCGGACACCTTGAGCTCAACCCCTACCCTAACCTGACCCTCACGCTTACTCCAACTGTAACAGTTAACCGAAAACTAACAGTAGGCCTAAACTTACTCCCTCAAACTAACTTCAAACCTAACCTAACCTGAAGCCTAAATCAAAACATACACCTAACCCTAACCCTATGCGGACACCATTAGCTCAACGCCAACCCTAACCTGGACCTGACGCTAACTCCAACCGTAACAGTTACCCGAAAAAAAACAGTAGCCCTAAACTTACTCCCTCAAACTAAGTTCAAACCTAACCTAACCTGAAGTCTAAATCAAACCATACACCTAACCCTAACCCTAGGCGGACACCTTAAGCTGAACCCCTACCCTAACCTGACCCTCACGCTAAATCCAACCGTAACACTGAACCGAAAACTAACAGTAGCCCTAAACTTACTCCCTCAAACTAAGTTCAAACCACCCTAACCTGAAGCCTAACTCAAACCATAGACCTAACCCTAACCCTAGGCGGACACCTTAAGCACAACCCCAACCCTAAAATGGCCCTGACGCTAACTCCAACCCTAACAGTTACCCGAAAACTAACAGTAGCCCTAAACATACTCCCTCAAACTAAGTTCAAACCTAACATAACCTGAAGCCTAAATCAAACCATACACCTAACCCTAACCCTAGACGGACACCTGAAGCTCGACCCCAACCCTAACCTGAACCTCACGCTAAATCCAACCGTAACACTGAACCGAAAACTAACAGTAGCCCTAAACTTACTCCCTCAAACTAAGTTCAAACCTAACCTAACCTGAAGCCTAAATCAAACCATACACCTAACCCTAACCCTAGGCGGACACCTTAAGCTGAACCCCTACCCTAACCTGACTCTCACGCTAAATCCAACCGTAACACTGAACCGAAAACTAACAGTTGCCCTAAACTTACTCCCTCAAACTAAGTTCAAACCTAACCTAACCTGAAGCCTAACTCAAACCATAGACCTAACCCTAACCCTAGGCGGACACCTTAAGCACAACCCCAACCCTAAAATGGCCCTGACGCTAACTCCAACCCTAACAGTTACCCGAAAACTAACAGTAGCCCTAAACATACTCCCTCAAACTAAGTTCAAACCTAACATAACCTGAAGCCTAAATCAAACCATACACCTAACCCTAACCCTAGACGGACACCAGAAGCTCGACCCCAACCCTAACCTGAACCTCACGCTAAATCCAACCGTAACACTGAACCGAAAACTAACAGTAGCCCTAAACTTACTCCCTCAAACAAAGTTCAAACCTAACCTAACCTGAAGCCTAACTCAAACCATAGACCTAACCCTAACCCTAGGCGGACACCTTAAGCTCAACCCCAACCCTAACCTGGCCCTGACCATACCTCCAACCATAACAGTTACCCGAAAACTATCAGTAGCCCTAAACTTACTCCCTCAAACTAAGTTCAAACCTAACGTAACCTGAAGCCTTAATCAAATCATACACCTAACCCTAACCCTAGGCGGAAACCTTGAGCTCAACCCCTACCCTAACCTGACGCTCACGCTTACTCCAACTGTAACAGTTAACCGAAAACTAACAGTAGCCCTAAACTTACTCCCTCAAACTAAGTTGAAACCTAACCTAACCTGAAGCCTAAATCAAACCATACACCTAACCCTAACCCTAGACGGACACCTGAAGCTCAACCCCAACCCTAACCTGAACCTCACGCTAAATCCAACCGTAACAGTGAACCGAAAACTAACAGTAGCCCTAAACTTACTCCCTCAAACTAAGTTCAAACCTAACCTAACCTGAAGCCTAACTCAAATCATAGACCTAACACTAACCCTAGGCGGACACCTGAAGCTCAACCCCAACCCTAACCTGACCCTAACGCTATCTCCAACCGTAACACTGAACCGAAAACTAACAGTAGCCCTAAACTTACTCCCTCAAACTAAGTTCAAACCTAACCTAACCAGAATTCTAAATCAAACCGTACACCTAACCATAACCCTAGGCGGATACCTTAAGCTCAACCCCAACCCTAACCTGACCCACACGCTAACTCCAACCGTAACCCTGAACCGAAAACTAACAGTTGCCCTAAAATTACTCCCTCAAACTAAGTTCCAACTTAACGTAAACTGAAGCCTGACTCAAACCATAGACCTAACCCTAACCCTTGGCGGACACCTTAAGCTCAAACCCAACGCTAAAATGGCCCTGACGCTAACTCCAACCATAACAGTTACCCGAAAACTAACAGTAGCCCTAAACTTACTCCCTCAAAGTAAGTTCAAACCTAACCTAACCTGAAGCCTAAATCAAACCATACACCTAACCCTAACCCTAGGCGGAAACCTAAAGCTCAACCCCAACAAAGACCTGACCCTCACGCTAAATCCAACCGTAACACTGAACCGAAAACTAACAGTAGCCCTAAACTTACTCCCTCAAACTAAGTTCAAACCTAACCTAACCTGAAGCCTAACTCAAACCGTAGACCTAACCCTAACCCTAAGCGGACACCTTAAGCTCAACCCCAACCCTAACCTGGCCCTGACGATAACTCCAACCATAACAGTTACCCGAAAACTAACAGTAGCCCTAAACTTACTCACTCAAACTAAGTTCAAACCTAACCTAACCTGAAGCCTTAATCAAACTATACACCTAACCCTAACCCTAGGCGGACACCTGAAGCTCAACCCCAACCCTAACCTGAACCTCACGCTAAATCCAACCGTAACACTGAACCGAAAACTAACAGTAGCCCTAAACTTACTCCCTCAAACTAAGTTCAAACCTAACCTAACCTGAAGCCTTACTCAAACCATAGACCTAACCCTAACCATAGGCGGACACCTGAAGCTCAACCCCAACCCTAACCTGACCCAGACGCTATCTCCAAAGGTAACACTGAACCGAAAACTAACAGTAGCCCTAAACTTACTCCCTCAAACTAAGTTCAAATCTAACCTAACCTGAAGCCTAAATCAAACCGTACACCTAACCCTAACCCTAGGCGGATACCTTAAGCTCAACCCCAACCCTAACCTGAACCTCACGCTAACTCCAACCGTAACCCTGAACCGAAAACTAACAGTAGCCCTAAACTTACTCCCTCAAACTAAGTTCCAACTTAACGTAACCTGAAGCCTTAATCAAATCATACACCTAACCCTAACTCTTGGCGGACACCTTAAGCTCAACCCCAACCCGAAAATGGCCCTGACGCTAACTCCAACCATAACAGTTACCCGAAAACTAACAGTAGCCCTAAACTTACTCCCTCAAACTAAGTTCAAACCTAACCTAACCTGAAGCCTAAATCAAACCATACACCTAACCCTAACCCTAGGCAGAAACCTAAAGCTCAACCCCAACCCTAACCTGACCCTCACGCTATATCCAACCGTAACACTGAACCGAAAACTAACAGTAGCCCTAAACTTACTCCCTCAAACTAACTTCAAACCTAACCTAACCTGAAGCCTAAATGAAAACATACACCTAACCTAACCCTAGGCGGACACCATTAGCTCAACGCCAACCCTAACCTGGACCTGACGCTAACTCCAACCGTAACAGTTACCAGAAAACAAACAGTAGCCCTAAACTTACTCCCTCAAACTAAGTTCAAACCTAACCTAACCTGAAGACTAAATCAAACCATACACCTAACCCTAACCCTAGGCGGACACCTTAAGATCAACCCCTACCATAACCTGACCCTCACGCTAAATCGAACCATAACACTGAACCGAAAACTAACAGTAGCCATAAACTTACTCCCTCAAACTAAGTTCAAACCTAACCTAACCTGAAGCCTAACTCAAACCATAGACCTAACCCTAACCCTAGGCGGACACCTAAAGCTCATCCCCAACCCTAACCTGACCCTGACGCTATCTCCAACCGTAACACGGAACCGAAAATTAACAGTAGCCCTAAACTTACTCCCTCAAACTAAGTTCAAACCTAACCTAACCTGAAGCCTAACTCAAACCATAGACCTAACCCTAACCCTAGGCGGACAACAGAAGCTCAACCCCAACCCTAACCTGACCCTCACGCTAAATCCAACCGTAACACTGAACCGAAAACTAACAGTAGCCCTAAACTTACTCCCTCAAACTAAGTTCAAACCTAACCTAACCTGAAGCCTAACTCAAACCATAGACCTAACCCTAACCCTAGGCGGACACCTTAAGCTCAACCCCAACCCTAACCTGGCCCTGAAGCTAACTCCAACCATAACAGTTACCCGAAAACTAACAGTAGCCCTAAATTTACTCTCTCAAACTAAGTTCAAACCTAACCTAACCTGAAGCCTAAATCAAACCATACACCTAACCCTAACCCTAGGCGCACACCTTAAGCTCAACCCCTACCCTAATTTGACCCTCACGCTAACTCCAAACGAAACACTGAACCGAAAACAAACAGTAGCCCTAAACTTACTCCCTCAAACTAAGTTCAAACCTAACCTAACCTGAAGCCTAACTCAAACCATAGACCTAACCCTAACCCTAGGCGGACACCTGAAGCTCAACCCCAACCTTAACCTGACCCTGACCCTTACTCCAACCGTAACACTGAACCGAAAACTAACAGTAGCCCTAAAGTTACTCCCTCAAACTAAGTTCAAACCTAACCTCACCTGAAGCCTAACTCAAAGCACAGACCTAACCCTAACCCTAGGCGGACACCTTAAGCTCAACCCCAACCCTAACCTGGCCCTGACGCTAACTCCAACCATAACAGTTACCCGAAAACTAACAGGAGCCCTAAACTTACTCCCTCAAACTAAGTTCAAACCTAACCTAACCTGAAGCCTTAATCAAATCATACACCTAACCCTAACCCTAGGCGGACACCTTAAGCTCAACCCCTACCCTAACCTGACCCTCATGCTTACTCCAACTGTAACAGTTAACCGAAAACTAACAGTAGCCCTAAACTTACTCCCTCAAACTAACTTCAAACCTAACCTAACCTGAAGCCTAAATCAAAACATACACCTAACCCTAACCCTAGGCGGACACCATTAGCTCAACGCCAACCCTAACCTGGAACTGACGCTAACTCCAACCGTAACAGTTACCCTAAAACAAACAGTAGCCCTAAACTTACTCCCTCAAAATAAGTTCAAACCTAACCTAACCTGAAGCCTAAATCAAACCATACACCTAACCCTAACCCTAGGCGGACACCTTAAGCTCAACCCCAACCCTAACCTGACCCTCACGCTAACTCCAACCGTAACACTGAACCGAAAACTAACAGTATCCCTAAACTTACTCTCTCAAACTAAGTTCAAACCTAACCTAACCTGAAACCTAACTCAAACAATAGACCTAACCCTAACCCTAGGCGGACACCTGAAGCTCAACCCCAACCCTAACCTGACCCTGACGCTATCTCCAGCCGTAACACTGAACCGAAAACTAACAGTAGCCCTAAACTTACTCCCTCAAACTAAGTTCAAACCTAACCTAACCTGAAGCCTAACTCAATCCATAGACCTAACCCTAACCCTTGGCGGACACCTTAAGCTCAACCCCAACCCTAAAATGGCCCTGACGCTAACTCCAACCGTAACAGTTACCCGAAAACTAACAGTATCCCTAAACATACTCACTGAAACTAAGTTCAAACCTAACCTAACCTGAAGCCTAAATCAAACCATACACCTAATTATAATCCTAGGCGGACACCTTAAGCTCAACCCCAACCCTAACCTGACCCTGACGCTATCTCCAACCGTAACACTGAACCGAAAACTAACATTAGCCCTAAACTTACTCCATCAAATTAACTTCAAACCTAACCTAACCTGAAACCTAAATCAAAACATACACCTAACCCTAACCCTAGGCGGACACCATTAGCTCAACGCCAACCCTAACCTGGACCTGACGCTAACTCCAACCGTAACAGTTACCCGAAAACAAACACTAGCCCCAAACTTACTCCCTCAAACTAAGTTCAAACCTAACCTAACCTGAAGCCTAACTCAAACCATAGACCTAACCCTAACCCTAGGCGGACACCTGAAGCTCAACCCCAACCTAACCTGACCCTCACGCTAACTCCAACCGTAACACTGAACCGATAACTAACAGTAACCCTAAACTTACTCCCTCAAACTAAGTTCAAACCTAACCTAACCTGAAGCCTAATTCAAACCATAGACCTAACCCTAACCCTAGGCGGACACCTTAAGCTCAACCCCAACCCTAACCTGACCCTGACGCTAACTCCAAACCTAACACTGAACAGAAAACTAACATTAGCCCTAAACGTACTCCCTCAAACTAATTTCAAACCTAACCTAACCTGAAGCCTAACTCAAACCATACACCTAACCCTAACCCTAGGCGGACACCTGAAGTTCAAGCCCAACCATAACCTGACCCTGACGCTATCTCCAACCGTAACACTGAACCGAAAACTAACATTAGCCCTAAACTTACTCCCTCAAACTAACTTCAAACCTAACCTAACCTGAAGCCTAAATCAAAACATACACCTAACCCTAACCCTAGGAGGACACCGTTAGCTCAACGCCAACCCTAACCTGGACCTGACGCTAACTCCAACCGTAACAGTTACCCGAAAACAAACAGTAGCCCTAAACTTACTCCCTCAAACTAAGTTCAAACCTAACCTAACCTGAAGCCTAAATCAAACCATACACCTAACCCTAACCCTAGGCGGACACCTTAAGCTCAACCCCAACCGTAACCTGACCCTCACGCTAACTCCAACGGTAACACTGAACCGAAAACTAACAGTAGCCCTAAACTTACTCCCTCAAACTAAGTTCAAACCTAACCTAACCTGAAGCCTAACTCAAACCATAGACCTAACCCTAACCCTTGGCGGGCACCTTAAGCTCAACCCCACCCTAAAATGGCCCTGATGCTATCTCCAACCATAACAGTTACCCGAAAACTAACTGTAGCCCTAAACTTACTCACTCAAACTAAGTTTAAACCAAACCTAACCTGAAGCCTAAATCAAACCATACACCTAACCCTAACCCTAGGCGGAAACCTAAAGCTCAACCCCAACCCTAACCTGACCCTCACGCTAAATCCAACCGTAACACTGAACCGAAAAATAACAGTAGCCCTAAACTTACTCCCTCAAACTAAGTTCAAACCTAACCTAACCTGAAGCCTAACTCAAACCATAGACCTAACCCTAACCCTAGGCGGACACCTGAAGCTCAATCCCAACCCTAACCTGACCCTGACGCTATCTCCAACCGTAACACTGAACCGAAAACTAACAGTAGCCCTAAACTAACTCCCTCAAACTAAGTTCAAACCTAACCTAACCTGAAGCCTAACTCAAACCATAGACCTAACCCTAACCCTTGGCGGACACCTTAAGCTCAACCCCAACCCTAAAATGGCCCTGACGCTAACACCAACCATAACAGTTACCCGAAAACTAACAGTATCCCTAAACATACTCACTCAAACTAAGTTCAAACCTAACCTAACCTGAAGCCTAAATCAAACCATACACATAAATCCAATCCTACGCGGACACCTTAAGCTCAACACCAATCCTAACCTGACCCTGACGCTAACTCCAAACGTAACACTGAACAGAAAACTAACATTAGCCCTAAACTTACTCCCTCAAACTAATTTCAAACCTAACCTAACCTGAAGCCTAACTCAAACCATAGACCTAACCCTAACCCTAGGCGGACACCTGAAGTTCAAGCCCAACCCTAACCTGACCCTGACGCTATCTCCAAACGTAACACTGAACCGAAAACTAACAGTAGCCCTAAACTTACTCCCTCAAACTAACTTCAAACCTAACCTAACCTGAAGCCTAAATCAAAACATACACCTAACCCTAACCCTAGGCGGACACCGTTAGCTCAAAGCCAACCCTAACCTGGACCTGACGCTAACTCCAACCGTAACAGTTACCCGAAAACTAACAGTATCCCTAAACATACTCACTCAAACTAAGTTCAAACCTAACCTAACCTGAAGCCTAAATCAAACCATACACGTAACTCTAATCCTAGGCGGACACCTTAAGCTCAACCCCAACCCTAACCTGACCATGACGCTAACTCCAACCGTAACACTGAACAGAAAACTAACATTAGCCCTAAACTTACTCCCACAAACTAATTTCAAACCTAACCTAACCTGAAGCCTAACTCAAACCATAGACCTAACCCTAACCCTAGGCGGACACCTGAAGCTCAACCCCAACCCTAACCTGACCCTGACGCTATCTCCAACCGTAACACTGAACCGAAAACTAACAGTAGCCCTAAACTTACTCCCTCAAACTAAGTTCAAACCTAACCTAACCTGAAGCCTAACTCAAACCATAGACCTAACCCTAACCCTTGGCTGACACCTTAAGCTCAACCCAACCCTAACCTGACCCTGACGCTAACTCCAAACGTAACACTGAACAGAAAACTAACATTAGCCCTAAACGTACTCCCACAAACTAATTTCAAACCTAACCTAACCTGAAGCCTAACTCAAACCATACACCTAACCCTAACCCTAGGCGGACACCTGAAGTTCAAGCCCAACCCTAACCTGACCCTGACGCTATCTCCAACCGTAACACTGAACCGAAAACTAACATTAGCCCTAAACTTACTCCCTCAAACTAACTTCAAACCTAACCTAACCTGAAGCCTAAATCAAAACATACACCTAACCCTAACCCTAAGAGGACACCGTTAGCTCAACGCCAACCCTAACCTGGACCTGACGCTAACTCCAACCGTAACAGTTACCCGAAAACAAACAGTAGCCCTAAACTTACTCCCTCAAACTAAGTTCAAACCTAACCTAACCTGAAGCCTAAATCAAACCATACACCTAACCCTAACCCTAGGCGGACACCTTAAGCTCAACCCCAACCGTAACCTGACCCTCACGCTAACTCCAACCGTAACACTGAACCGAAAACTAACAGTAGCCCTAAACTTACTCCCTCAAACTAAGTTCAAACCTAACCTAACCTGAAGCCTAACTCAAACCATAGACCTAACCCTAACCCTTGGCGGGCACCTTAAGCTCAACCCCAACCCTAAAATGGCCCTGATGCTATCTCCAACCATAACAGTTACTCGAAAACTAACAGTAGCCCTAAACTTACTCACTCAAACTAAGTTTAAACATAACCTAACCTGAAGCCTAAATCAAACCATACACCTAACCCTAACCCCAGGCGGAAACCTAAAGCTCAACCACAACCCTAACCTGACCCTCACGCTAAATCCAACCATAACACTGAACTGAAAACTAACAGTAGCCCTAAACTAACTCCCTCAAACTAAGTTCAAACCTAACCTAACCTGAAGCCTAACTCAAACCATAGACCTAACCCTAACCCTTGGCGGACACCTTAAGCTCAACCCCAACCCTAAAATGGCCCTGACGCTAACACCAACCATAACAGTTACCCGAAAACTAACAGTATCCCTAAACATACTCACTCAAACAAAGTTCAAACCTAACATAACCTGAAGCCTAAATCAAACCATACACCTAAATCTAATCCTACGCGGACACCTTAAGCTCAACCCCAACCCTAACCTGACCCTTACGCTAACTCCAACCGTAACACTGAACAGAAAACTAACATTAGCCCTAAACTTACTCCCTCAAAGTAATTTGAAACCTAACCTAACCTGAAGCCTAACTCAAACCATAGACCTAACCCTAACCCTAGGCGGACACCTGAAGCTCAACCCCAACCCTTACCTGACCCAGACGCTATCTCCAACCGTAACACTGAACCGAAAACTAACAGTAGCCCTAAACTTACTCACTCAAACTAAGTTCAAACCTAACCTAAACTGAAGCCTAAATCAAACCATACAACTAACCCTAACCCTAGGCGGAAACCTAAAGCTCAACACCAACCCTAACCTGACCCTCACGCTAAATCCAAAAGAAACACTGAACCGAAAACTAACAGTAGCCCTATACTTACTCCCTCAAACTAAGTTCAAACCTAACCTAACCTGAAGCCTAACTCAAACCATAGACCTAAACCTAACCCTAGGCGGACACCTGAAGCTCAACCCCAACCTAACCTGACCCTGACGCTATCTCCAACCGTAACACTGAACCAAAAACTAACAGTAGCCCTAAACTTACTCCCTCAAACTAAGTTCAAACCTAACCTAACCTGAAGCCTAACTCAAACCATAGACCTAACCCTAACCCTAGGCGGACACCTTAAGCTCAACCCCAACCCTAACCTGGCCCAGACGCTAACTCCAACCATAACAATTACCCGAAAACTAACAGTCGCCCTAAACTTACTCCCTCAAACTAAGTTCAAACCTAACCTAACCTGAAGCCTAACTCAAACCATAGACCTAACCCTAACCCTAGGCGGACACCTGAAGTTCAAGCCCAACCCTAACCTGACCCTGACGCTATCTCCAACCGTAACACTGAACCAAAAACTAACATTAGCCCTAAACTTACTCCCTCAAACTAACTTCAAACCTAACCTAACCTGAAGCCTAAATCAAAACATACACCTAACCCTAACCCTAGGCGGACAACATTAGCTCAACGCCAACCCTAACCTGGACCTGACGCTAACTCCAACCGTAACAGTTACCCGAAAACAAATAGTAGCCCTAAACTTACTCCCTCAAACTAAGTTCAAACCTAACCTAACCTGAAGCCTAAATCAAACCATACACCTAACCCTAACCCTAGGCGGACACCTTAAGCTCAACCCCAACCCTAACCTGACCCTCACGCTAACTCCAACCGTAACACTGAACCGAAAACTAACAGTAGCCCTAAACTTACTCCCTCAAACTAAGTTCAAACCTAACCTAACTTGAAGCCTAACTCAAACCATAGACCTAACCCTAACTCTTGGCGGACACCTTAAGCTCAACCCCAACCCTAAAATGGCCCTGACGCTAACTCCAACCATAACAGTTACCCGAAAACAAACAGTAGCCCTAAACTTACTCACTCAAACTAAGTTCAAACCTAACCTAACCGGAAGCCTAAATGAAACCATACACCTAACCCTAACCCTAGGCGGAAACCTAAAGCTCAACCCCAACCCTAACCTGACCCTCACGCTAAATCCAAAAGAAACACTGAATCGAAAACTAACAGTAGCCCTATACTTACTCCCTCAAACTAAGTTCAAACCAACCTAACCTGAAGCCTAACTCAAACCATAGACCTAAACCTAACCCTAGGCGGACACCTGAAGCTCAACCCCAACCTAACCTGACCCTGACGCTATCTCCAACCGTAACACTGAACCGAAAACTAACAGTAGCCCTAAACTTACTCCCTCAAAATAAGTTCAAACCTAACATAATCTGAAGCCTAACTCAAACCATAGACCTAACCCTAACCCTAGGCGGACACCTTAAGCTCAACCCCAACCCTAACCTGGCCCTGACGCTAACTCCAACCATAACAATTACCCGAAAACTAACAGTCGCCCTAAACTTACTCCCTCAAACTAAGTTCAAACCTAACCTAACCTGAAGCCTAAATAAAACTATACACCTAACCCTAACCCTAGGTGCACACCTTAAGCTCAACACCAATCCTAACCTGACCCTCACGCTAACTCCAACCGTAACAGTGAACCGAAAACTGACATTAGCCCTAAACTTACTCCCTCAAACTAAGTTCAAACCTAACCTAACCTGAAGCCTAACTCAAACCATAGACCTAACCCTAACCCTAGGCGGACACCTGAAGCTCAACCCCAACCCTAACCTGAACCTGACGCTATCTCCAAACATAACATTGAATCAAAAACTAACAGTAGCCCTAAACTTACTCCCTCAAACTAAGTTCAAACCTAACCTAACCTGAAGCCTAACTCAAACCATAGACCTCACCCGAACCCTTGGCGGACACCTTAAGCTCAACCCCAACCCTAAAATGGCCCTGACTGTAACTCCAACCATAACAGATACCCGAAAAATAACAGTAGCCCTAAACTTACTCCCTCAAACTAACTTCAAACCTAACCTAACCTGAAGCCGAAATCAAACCATACACCTTACCCTAACCCTAGACGGACACCTTAAGCTCAACCACAACCCTAAAATGACCCTCACGCTAAGTGCAACCGAAACACTGAACCGAAAACAAACAGTAGCCCTAAACTTACTCCCTCAAAGTAAGTTCAAACCTAACCTAACCTGAAGCCTAAATCAAACCATACACCTAACCCTAACCCTAGGCGGACACCTTAAGCTCAACCCCAAACCTAACCTGACCGTGACGCTTACTCCAACCGTAACAGTTAACCGAAAACTAACAGTAGCCCTAAACTGACTCCCTCAAACTAAGTTCAAAGCTATCCTAACCTGAAGCCTAACTCAAACCATAGACCTAACCCTAAACCTAGGCGGACACCTGAAGCTCAACCCCAACCCTAACCTGACCCTGACGCTATCTCCAACCGTAACACTGAACCGAAAACTAACAGTAGCCCAAAACTTACTCCCTCAAACTAAGTTCAAACCTAACCTAACCTGAAGCCTAACTAAAACCATAGACCTAACCCTAACCCTAGGCGGACACCTTAAGCTCAACACCAACCCTAACCTGGCCCTGACGCTAACTCCAACCATAACAATTACCCGAAAACTAACAGTCGCCCTAAACTTACTCCCTCAAACTAAGTTCATACCTAACCTAACCTGAAGCCTAAATCAAACCATACACCTAACCCTAACCCTAGGCGGACACCTTAAGCCCAACCCCAACCCTAACCTGACCCTCACGCTAACTCCAACCGTAACACTGAACCGAAAACTAACAGTAGCCCTAAACTTACTCCCTCAAACTAACTTCAATCCTAACCTAACCTGAAGCCTAACTCAAACAATAGACCTAACCCTAAACTTGGCGGACACCTTAAGCTTAACCCCAACCCTAACCTGACCCTGAGGCTAAATCCAACCGTAACACTGAACCGAAAACTAACAGTAGCCCTAAACTTACTCCCTCAAACTAAGTTCAATCCTAACCTAACCTGAAGCCTAAATCAAGCCATACACCTAACCGTAACCCTAGGCGGACACCTTAAGCTCAACCCCAAACCTAACCTGAACCTGACGCTTACTCCAACCGTAACAGTTAACCGAAAACAAACAGTAGCCCTAAACTGACTCCCTCAAACTAAGTTCAAAGCTAACCTAACCTGAAGCCTAAATCAAACCATACACCTAACCCTAACCCTAGGCGGACACCTTATCCTGAACCCCTACCCTAACCTGACCCTCACGCTAAATCCAACCGTAACACTGAACCGAAAAATAACAGTAGCCCTAAACTTACTCCCTCAAACTAAGTTCAAACCTAACCTAACCTGAAGCCTAACTCAAACCATAGACCTAACCCTAACACTAGGCGGACACCTTAAGCTCAACCCCAACCCTAACCTGGCCCTGACGCTAACTCCAACCATAACAATTACCCGAAAACTAAGAGTCGCCCTAAACATACTCCCTCAAACTAAGTTCAAACCTAACCTAACCTGAAGCCTAAATCAAACCATACACCTAACTCTAACCCTAGGCGGACACCTTAAGCTCAACCCCAACCCTAACCTGGCCCTGACGCTAACTCCAACCGTAACACTGAACAGAAAACTAACATTAGCCCTAAACTTACTCCCTCAAACTAAGTTCAAACCTAACCTAACCTGAAGCCTAACTCAAACCATAGACCTAACCCTAACCCTAGGCGGACACCTGAAGTTCAAGCCCAACCCTAACCTAACCCTGACGCTATCTCCAACCGTAACACTGAACCGAAAACTAACAGTAGTCCTAAACTTACTTCCTCAAACTAAGTTCAAACCTAACCTAACCTGAAGCCTAAATCAAACCATACACCTAACCCTAACCCTAGACGGACACCTTAAGCTCAACCCCAACCCTAAAATGGCCCTCACGCTAACTCCAACCGAAACACTGAACCGAAAACAAACAGTAGCCCTAAACTTACTCCCTCAAACTAAGTTCAAACCTAACCTATCCTGAAGCCTAACTCAAACCATAGACCTAACCGTAACCCTAGGCGGACACCTTAAGCTCAACCCCAACCCTAACCTGACCCTGACGCTATCTCCAAACGTAACACTGAACCGAAAACTAACAGTAGCCCTAAACTTACTCCCTCAAACTAAGTTCAAACCTAACCTAACCTGAAGCCTAACTCAAACCATAGACCTAACCCTAACCTTTGGCGGACACCTTAAGCTCAACCCCAAACCTAAAATGGCCCTGACTCTAACTCCAACCATAACAGATACCCGAAAAATAACAGTAGCTCTAAACTTACTCCCTCAAACTAAGTTCAAACCTAACCTAACCTGAAGCCTAACTCAAACCATAGACCTAACCCTAACCCTAGGCGGACACCTGAAGTTCAAGCCCAACCCTAACCTAACCCTGACGCTATCTCCAACCGTAACACTGAACCGAAAACTAACAGTAGTCCTAAACTTACTTCCTCAAACTAAGTTCAAACCTAACCTAACCTGAAGCCTAAATCAAACCATACACCTAACCCTAACCCTAGACGGACACCTTAAGCTCAACCCCAACCCTAAAATGGCCCTCACGCTAACTCCAACCGAAACACTGAACCGAAAAAAACAGTAGCCCTAAACTTACTCCCTCAAACTAAGTTCAAACCTAACCTATCCTGAAGCCTAACTCAAACCATAGACCTAACCGTAACCCTAGGCGGACACCTTAAGCTCAACCCCAACCCTAACCTGACCCTGACGCTATCTCCAAACGTAACACTGAACCGAAAACTAACAGTAGCCCTAAACTTACTCCCTCAAACTAAGTTCAAACCTAACCTAACCTGAAGCCTAACTCAAACCATAGACCTAACCCTAACCTTTGGCGGACACCTTAAGCTCAACCCCAAACCTAAAATGGCCCTGACTCTAACTCCAACCATAACAGATACCCGAAAAATAACAGTAGCTCTAAACTTACTCCCTCAAACTAAGTTCAAACCTAACCTAACCTGAAGCCTAAATCAAACCATACACCTAACCCTAACCCTTGACGGACACCTTAAGCTCAACCCCAACCCTAAAATGACCCTCACGCTAACTCCAACCGAAACACTGAACCGAAAATAAACAGTAGCCCTAAACTTACTCCCTCAAACTAAGTTCAAACCTAACCTAACCTGAAGCCTATCTCAAACCATAGACCTAACCCTAACCCTAGGCGGACACCTGAAGCTCAACCACAACCCTAAAATGGCCCTGACGCTAACTCCAACCATAAGAGATACCCGAAAACTAACAGTAGCCCTAAACTTACTCCCTCATACTAAGTTCAAACCTAACCTAACCTGAAGCCTAAATCAAACCATACACCTAACCCTAAACCTAGACGGACACCTTAAGCTCAACCCCAACCCTAACCTTACCCTCACGCTAAATCCAACCGTAACACTGAACCGAAAACTAACAGTAGCCCTAAACTTACACCCTCATACTAATTTGAAACCTAACCTAACCTGAAGCCTAACTCAAACCATAGACCTATCCCTAACCCTAGGCGGACACCAGAAGTTCAAGCCCAACCTGAACCTGACCCTGACGCTATCTCCAACCGTAACACTGAACCGAAAACGAACAGTAGCCCTAAACTTACTCCCTCAAACTAAGTTCAAACCTAACCTAACCTGAAGCCTAAATCAAACCATACACCTAACCCTAACCCTAGGTGCACAACTTAAGCTCAACCCCTACCCTAACTTGACCCTCACGCTAACTCCAAAAGAAACACTGAACCGAAAACTAACATTAGCCCTAAACTTACTCCCTCAAAGTAAGTTCAAACCTAACCTAACCTGAAGCCTAACTCAAACCATAGACCTAACCCTAACCCTAACCCTAGGCGGACACCTGAAGCTCAACCCCAACCCTAACCTGACCCTGACGCTATCCCCAACCGTAACACTGAATCGAAAATTAACAGTAGCCCTAAACTTACTCCCTCAAACTAAGTTCAAACCTAAACTAACCTGAAGCCTAACTCAAACCATAGACCTAACCCTAACCCTAGGCGGACACCTGAAGCTCAACCCCAACCCTAACCTGACACTGACACTATCTCCAACCGTAACACTGAACCGAAAACTAACAGTAGCCCTAAACTTACTCCCTCAAACTAAGTTCAAACCTAAACTAACCTGAAGCCTAACTCAAACCATAGACCTAACCCTAACCCTAGGCGGACACCTTAAGCTCAACCCCAACCCTAACCTGGCCCTGACACTAACTCCAACCATAACAGTTACCCGAAAACTAACAGTCGCCCTAAACTTACTCCCTAAATCTAAGTTCAAACCTAACCTAACCTGAAGCCTAAATCAAACCATACACCTAACCCTAACCCTAGGCGGACACCTTAAGCTCAACCCCAACCCTAACCTGGCCGTGACGCTAACTCCAACCATAACAATTACCCGAAAACTAACAGTCGCCCTAAACTTACTCCCTCAAACTAAGTTCAAACCTAACCTAACCTGAAACCTAAATCAAACCATACACCTAACGGTAACCCTAGGTGGATACCTTAAGCTCAACCCCAACCCTAACCTGACCCTCACGCTAACTCCAACCATAACACTGAACCGAAAACTAACATTAGCCCTAAACTTACTCCCTCAAACTAAGTTCAAACCTAACCTAACCTGAAGCCTAACTCAAACCATAGACCTAACCCTAACCCTAGGCGGACACCTGAAGCTCAACCCCAACCCTAACCTGACCCTGACGCTATCTCCAACTGTAACACTGAATCGAAAACTAACAGTAGCCCTAAACTTACTCCCTCAAACTAAGTTCAAACCTAACCTAACCTGAAGCCTACCTCAAACAATAGACCTAAACCTAACCCTAGGTGGACACCTTAAGCTTAACCCCAACCCTAACCTGACCCTGAGGCTAAATCCAACCGTAACACTGAACCGAAACTTAACAGTAGCCCTAAACTTACTCCCTCAAACTAAGTTCAATCCTAACCTAACCTGAAGCCTAAATGAAACCATAGACCTAACCCTAACCCTAGCCGGACACCTTATGCTTAACCCCCCACCCTAACCTGACCCTGAAGCTTACTCCAACCGTAACAGTTAAACGAAAACTAACAGTAGCCCTAAACTTACTCCCTCAAACTAAGTTCAAACCTAACCTAACCTGAAGCCTAAATCAAACCATACACCTAACCCTAACCCTAGGCGTACACGTTAAGCTCAACCCCAAACCTAACCTGACCCTTACGCTTACTCAAACCGTAACAGTTAACCGAAAACTAACAGTAGCCCTAAACTGACTCCCTCAAACTAAGTTCAAACCTAACCTAACCTGAAGCCTAACTAAAACCATAGACCTAACCCTAACCCTAGGCGGACAACTGAAGCTCAACCCCAACCCTAACCTGACACTGACACTCTCTCCAACCGTAACACTGAACCGAAAACTAACAGTAGCCCTAAACTTACTCCCTGAAACTAAGTTCAAACCTAAACTAACCTGAAGCCTAACTCAAACCATAGACCTAACCCTAACCCTAGGCGGACACCTTAAGCTCAACCCCAACTCTAACCTGGCCCTGACACTAACTCCAACCATAACAGTTACCCGAAAACTAACAGTCGCCCTAAACTTACTCCCTTAAACTAAGTTCAAACCTAACCTAACCTGAAGCCTAAATCAAACCATACACGTAACCCTAACCCTAGGCGGACACCTTAAGCTCAACCCCAACCCTAACCTGGCCGTGACGCTAACTCCAACCATAACAATTACCCGAAAACTAACAGTCGCCCTAAACTTACTCCCCCAAACTAAGTTCAAACCTAACCTAACCTGAAGCGTAAATCAAACCATACACCTAACTGTAACCCTAGGCGGACACCTTAAGCTCAACCCCAACCCTAACCTGACCCTGACGCTAACTCCCACCGTAACAGTGAACCGAAAACTAACATTAGCCCTAAACTTACTCCCTCAAACTAATTTCAAGCGTAACCTAACCTGAAGCCTAACTCAATCCAAAGACCTAACCCTAACCCTAGGCGGACACCTGAAGCACAATCCCAACCCTAACCTGACCCTGACGCTATCTCCAACCGTAACACTGAACCGAAAACTAACAGTAGCCCTAAACTTACTCCCTCAAACTAATTTCAAACCTAACCTAACCTGAAGCCTAACTCAAACCATAGACCTAACCCTAACCCTAGGCGGACACCTTAAGCTCAACCCCAACCGTAACCTGGCCCTGACGCTAACTCCAACCATAACAGTTGTCAGAAAACTAACAGTCGCCCTAAATTTACTCCCTCAAACTAAGTTCAAACCTAACCTACCCTGAAGCCTAAATCAAACCATACACCTAACCCTAACCCTAGGCGGACACCTTAAGCTCAACCCCAACCCTAACCTGACCCTCACCCTAACTCCAACCATAACACTGAACTGAAAACTAACATTAGCCCTAAACTTACTCCCTCAAACTAATTTCAAACCTAACCTAACCTGAAGCCTAACTCAAACAATAGACCTAACCCTAACCCTAGGTGGACACCTTAAGCTTAACCCCAACCCTAACCTGACCCTGAGGCTAAATCCAACCGTAACACTGAACCGAAAACTAACAGTAGCCCTAAACTTACTCCCTCAAACTAAGTTCAATCCTAACCTAACCTGAAGCCTAAATGAAACCATAGACCTAACCCTAACCCTAGGCGGACACCTTATGCTTAACCCCCACCCTAACCTGACCCTGACGCTTACTCCAACCGTAACAGTTAAACGAAAACTAACAGTAGCCCTAAACTTACTCCCTCAAACTAAGTTCAAACCTAACCTCACCTGAAGCCTAAATCAAACGATAGACCTAACCCTAACCCTAGGCGGACACCTTAAGCTCAACCCCAAACCTAACCTGATCCTGACGCTTACTCCAACCGTAACAGTTAACCGAAAACTAACAGTAGCCCTAAACTGACTCCCTCAAACTAAGTTCAAACCAAACCTAACCTGAAGCCTAACTCAAACCATAGACCTAACCCTAACCCGAGGCGGACACCTGAAGCTCAACCCCAACCCTAACCTGACCCTGACGCTATCTCCAACCGTAACACTGAACCGAAAACTAACAGTAGCCCTAAACTTACTCCCTCAAACTAAGTTCAAACCTAACCTAACCTGAAGCCTAACTCAAACAATAGACCTAACCCTAACCCTAGGCGGACACCTTAAGCTTAACCCCAACCCTAAAATGACCCTGAGGCTAAATCGAACCGTAACACTGAACCGAAAACTAACAGTAGCCCTAAACTTACTCCCTTAAACTAAGTTCAATCCTAACCTAACGTGAAGCCTAAATGAAACCATAGACCTAACCATAACCCTAGGCGGACACCTTGTGCTTAACCGCCACCCTAACCTGACCCTGACGCTTACTCCAACCGTAACAGTTAAAAGAAAACTAACAGTAGCCCTAAACTTACTCCCTCAAACTAAGTTCAAACCTAACGTAACCTGAAGCCTAAATCAAACCATACACCTAGCCCTAACCCTAGGCGGACACCTTTAGCTCAACCCCAACCCTAACCTGACCCTGACGCTAACTCCAACCGTAACACTGAACAGAAAACTAACATTAGCCCTAAACTTACTGCCTCAAACTAATTTCAAACCTAACCTAACCTGAAGCCTAACTCAAACCATAGACCTAAGCCTAACCCTAGGCGGACACCTGAAGTTCAAGCCCAACCCTTACCTGACCCTGACGCTAACTCCAACCATAACAGTTACCCGAAAACTAAGAGTTGCCCTAAACTTACTCCCTCAAACTAAGTTCAAACCTAACCTAACCTGAAGCCTAAATCAAACCATACACCTAACCCTAACCCTAGGCGGACACCTTAAGCTCAACCCCAACCCTAACCTGACCCTCACGCTAACTCCAAACATAACAGTGAACCGAAAACTAACATTAGCCCTAAACTTACTCACTCAAACTAAGTTCAAACCTAACCTAACCTGAAGCCTAAATGAAACCATACACCTAACCCTAACCCTAGGCGGAAACCTAAAGCTCAACCCTAACCCTAACCTGACCCTCACGCTAAATCCAAAAGAAACACTGAATCGAAAACTAACAGTAGCCCTATACTTACTCCCTCAAACTAAGTTCAAACCAACCTAACCTGAAGCCTAACTCAAACCATAGACCTAAACCTAACCCTAGGCGGACACCTGAAGCTCAACCCCAACCTAACCTGACCCTGACGCTATCTCCAACCGTAACACTGAACCGAAAACTAACAGTAGCCCTAAACTTACTCCCTCAAAATAAGTTCAAACCTAACATAACCTGAAGCCTAACTCAAACCATAGACCTAACCCTAACCCTAGGCGGACACCTTAAGCTCAACCCCAACCCTAACCTGGCCCTGACGCTAACTCCAACCATAACAATTACCCGAAAACTAACAGTCGCCCTAAACTTACTCCCTCAAACTAAGTTCAAACCTAACCTAACCTGAAGCCTAAATAAAACCATACACCTAACCCTAACCCTAGGCGCACACCTTAAGCTCAACCCCAATCCTAACCTGACCCTCACGCTAACTCCAACCGTAACAGTGAACCGAAAACTGACATTAGCCCTAAACTTACTCCCTCAAACTAAGTTCAAACCTAACCTAACCTGAAGCCTAACTCAAACCATACACCTAACCCTAACCCTAGGCGGACACCTGAAGCTCAATCCCAACCCTATCCTGAACCTGACGCTATCTCCAAACATAACACTGAACCGAAAACTAACAGTAGCCCTAAACTTACTCCCTCAAACTAAGTTCAAACCTAACCTAACCTGAAGCCTAACTCAAACCATAGACCTCACCCTAACCCTTGGCGGACACCTTAAGCTCAACCCCAACCCTAAAATGGCCCTGACTGTAACTCCAACCATAACAGATACCCGAAAAATAACAGTAGCCCTAAACTTACTCCCTCAAACTAACTTCAAACCTAACCTAACCTGAAGCCGAAATCAAACCATACACCTTACCCTAACCCTAGACGGACACCTTAAGCTCAACCACAACCCTAAAATGACCCTCACGCTAAGTGCAACCGAAACACTGAACCGAAAACAAACAGTAGCCCTAAACTTACTCCCTCAAACTAAGTTCAAACCTAACCTAACCTGAAGCCTAAATCAAACCATACACCTAACCCTAACCATAGGCGGACACCTTAAGCTCAACCCCAAACCTAACCTGACCGTGACGCTTACTCCAACCGTAACAGTTAACCGAAAACTAACAGTAGCCCTAAACTGACTCCCTCAAACTAAGTTCAAAGCTATCCTAACCTGAAGCATAACTCAAACCATAGACCTAACCCTAAACCTAGGCGGACACCTGAAGCTCAACCCCAACCCTAACCTGACCCTGACGCTATCTCCAACCGTAACACTGAACCGAAAACTAACAGTAGCCCAAAACTTACTCCCTCAAACTAAGTTCAAACCTAACCTAACCTGAAGCCTAACTAAAACCATAGACCTAACCCTAACCCTAGGCGGACACCTTAAGCTCAACCCCAACCCTAACCTGGCCCTGACGCTAACTCCAACCATAACAATTACCCGAAAACTAACAGTCGCCCTAAACTTACTCCCTCAAACTAAGTTCATACCTAACCTAACCTGAAGCCTAAATCAAACCATACACCTAACCCTAACCCTAGGCGGACACCTTAAGCCCAACCCCAACCCTAACCTGACCCTCACGCTAACTCCAACCGTAACACTGAACCGAAAACTAACAGTAGCCCTAAACTTACTCCCTCAAACTCAGTTCAAACCTAACCTAACCTGAAGCCTAACTCAAACAATAGACCTAACCCTAACCCTAGGCGGACACCTTAAGCTTAACCCCAACCCTAACCTGACCCTGAGGCTAAATCCAACCGTAACACTGAACCGAAAACTAACAGTAGCCCTAAACTTACTCCCTCAAACTAAGTTCAATGCTAACCTAACCTGAAGTCTAAATCAAACCATACACCTAACCGTAACCCTAAGCGGACACCTTAAGCTCAACCCCAAACCTAACCTGAACCTGACGCTTACTCCAACCGTAACAGTTAACCGAAAACAAACAGTAGCCCTAAACTGACTCCCTCAAACTAAGTTCAAAGCTAACCTAACCTGAAGCCTAACTAAAACCATAGACCTAACCCTAACCCTAGGCGGACACCTGAAGCTCAACCCCAACCCTAACCTGACCCTCACGCTATCTCCAACCGTATCACTGAACCGAAAACTAACAAGAGCCCTAAACTTACTCCCTAAAACTAAGTTCAAACCTAACCTAACCTGAAGCCTAACTCAAACCACAGACCTAACCCTATCCCTAGGCGGACACCTTAAGCTCAACCCCAACCCTAACCTGGCCCTGACGCTAACTCCAACCATAACAATTACCCGAAAACTAACAGTCGCCCTAAACTTACTCCCTCAAACTAAGTTCAAACCTAACCTAACCTGAAGCCTAACTCAAACCATAGACCTAACCCTAACCCTAGGCGGACACCTGAAGCTCAACCCCAACCCTAACCTGAACCTGACGCTATCTCCAAACATAACACTGAACCGAAAACTAACAGTAGCCCTAAACTTACTCCCTCAAACTAAGTTCAAACCTAACCTAACCTGAAGCCTAACTCAAAACATAGACCTCACCCTAACCCTTGGCGGACACCTTAAGCTCAACTCCAACCCTAAAATGGCCCTGACTGTAACTCCAACCATAACAGATACCCGAAAAATAACAGTAGCCCTAAACTTACTCCCTCAAACTAACTTCAAACCTAACCTAACCTGAAGCCGAAATCAAACCATACACCTTACCCTAGCCCTAGACGGACACCTTAAGCTCAACCCCAACCCTAAAATGACCCTCAATCTAAGTGCAACCGAAACACTGAACCGATAACAAACAGTAGCCCTAAACTTACTCCCTCAAACTAAGTTCAAACCTAACCTAACCTGAAGCCTAAATCAAACCATACACCTAACCCTAACCATAGGCGGACACCTTAAGCTCAACCCCAACCTAACCTGACCCTGACGCTATCTCCAATCGTAACACTGAACCGAAAACTAACAGTAGCCCTAAACTTATTCCCTCAAAATAAGTTCAAACCTAACCTAACCTGAAGCCTAACTCAAACCACAGACCTAACCCTAACCCTAGGCGGACACCTTAAGCTCAACCCCAACCCTAACCTGGCCCTGACGCTAACTCCAACCATAACAATTACCCGAAAACTAACAGTCGCCCTAAACTTACTCCCTCAAACTAAGTTCAAACCTAACCTAACCTGAAGCCTAACTCAAACCAAAGACCTAACCCTAACCCTAGGCGGACACCTGAAGTTCAAAAGCCCAACCCTAACCTGACCCTGACGCTATCTCCAACCGTAACACTGAACCGAAAACTAACATTAGCCCTAAACTTACTCCCTCAAACTAACTTCAAACCTAACCTAACCAGAAGCCTAAATCAAAACATACACCTAACCCTAACCCTAGGCGGACACCATTAGCTCAACACCAACCCTAACCTGGACCTGACGCTAACTCCAACCGTAACAGTTACTCGAAAAAAACAGTAGCCCTAAACTTACTCCCTCAAACTAAGTTCAAACCTAACCTAACCTGAAGCCTAAATCAAACCATACACCTAACCCTAACCCTAGGCGGACACCTTAAGCTCAAGCCCAACCGTAACCTGACCCTCACGCTAACTCCAACCGTAACACTGAACCGAAAACTAACAGTAGCCCTAAACTTACTCACTCAAACTAAGTTCAAACCTAACCTAACCTGAAGCCTAACTCAAACCATAGACCTAACCCTAACTCTTGGCGGACACCTTAAGCTCAACCCCAACCCTAAAATGGCCCTGACGCTAACTCCAACCATAACAGTTACCCGAAAACAAACAGTGGCCCTAAACTTACTCACTCAAACTAAGTTCAAACCTAACCTAACCTGAAGCCTAAATGAAACCATACACCTAACCCTAACCCTAGGCGGAAACCTAAAGCTCAACCCCAACCCTAACCTGACCCTCACGCTAAATCCAAAAGAAACACTGAACCGAAAACTAACAGTAGCCCTATACTTACTCCCTCAAACTAAGTTCAAACCTAACCTAACCTGAAGCCTAACTCAAACCATAGACCTAAACCTAACCCTAGGCGGACACCTGAAGCTCAACCCCAACCTAACCTGACCCTGACACTATCTCCAATCGTAACACTGAACCGAAAACTAACAGTAGCCCTAAACTTACTCCCTCAAAATAAGTTCAAACGTAACATAACCTGAAGCCTAACTCAAACCATAGACCTAACCCTAACCCTAGGCGGACACCTTAAGCTCAACCCCAACCCTAACCTGGCCCTGACGCTAACTCCAACCATAACAATTACCCGAAAACTAACAGTCGCCCTAAACTTACTCCCTCAAACTAAGTTCAAACCTAACCTAACCTGAAGCCTAAATAAAACCATACACCTAACCCTAACCCTAGGCGCACACCTTAAGCTCAACCCCAATCCTAACCTGACCCTCACGCTAACTCCAACCGTAACAGTGAACCGAAAACTGACATTAGCCCTAAACTTACTCCCTCAAACTAAGTTCAAACCTAACCTAACCTGAAGCCTAACTCAAACCATAGACCTAACCCAAACCCTAGGCGGACACCTGAAGCTCAACCCCAACCCTAACCTGAACCTGACGCTATCTCCAAACATAACACTGAATCGAAAACTAACAGTAGCCCTAAACTTACTCCCTCAAACTAAGTTCAAACCTATCCTAACCTGAAGCCTAACTCAAAACATAGACCTCACCCTAACCCTTGGCGAACACCTTAAGCTCAACCCCAACCCTAAAATGGCCCTGACTGTAACTCCAACCATAACAGATACCCGAAAAATAACAGTAGCCCTAAACTTACTCCCTCAAACTAACTTCAAACCTAACCTAACCTGAAGCCTAACTCAAACCACAGACCTAACCCTAACCCTAGGCGGACACCTTAAGCTCAACCCCAACCCTAACCTGGCCCTGACGCTAACTCCAACCATAACAATTACCCGAAACTAACAGTCGCCCTAAACTTACTCCCTCAAACTAAGTTCAAACCTAACCTAACCTGAAGCCTAACTCAAACCATAGACCTAACCCTAACCCTAGGCGGACACCTGAAGTTCAAGCCCAACCCTAACCTGACCTTGACGCTATCTCCAACCGTAACTCTGAACCGAAAACTAACAGTAGCCCTAAACTTACTCCCTCAAACTTAGTTCAAACCTAACTTAACCTGAAGCCTAACTCAAACCATAGACCTAACCCTAACCGTAGGCGGACACCTTAAGCTCAACCCCAACCCTAACCTGACCCTGACGCTATCTCCAACCGTAACACTGTACCGAAAACTAACAGTAGCCCTAAACTTACTCCCTCAAACTAAGTTCAAACCTAACCTAACCTGAAGCCTAACTCAAACCATAGACCTAACCCTAACCCTAGGCGGACACCTTAAGCTCAATCCCAACCCTAACCTGGCCCTGAGGCTAACTCCAACCATAACAGTTACCAGAAAACTAACAGTCGCCCTAAGCTTACTCCCTCAAACTAAGTTCAAACCTAAACTAACCTGAAGCCTAAATCAAACCATACACCTAATCCTAACCCTAGACGGACACCTTAAGCTCAACCCCAACCCTAACCTGACCCTGACGCTATCTCCAAACGTAACACTGAACCGAAAACTAACAGTAGCCCTAAACTTACTCCCTCAAACTAAGTTCAAACCTAACCTAACCTGAAGCCTAACTCAAACCATAGACCTAACCCTAACCTTTGGCGGACACCTTAAGCTCAACCCCAAACCTAAAATGGCCCTGACTCTAACTCCAACCATAACAGATACCCGAAAATAACAGTAGCACTAAACTTACTCCCTCAAACAAAGTTCAAACCTAACCTAACCTGAAGCCTAAATCAAACCATACACCTAACCCTAACCCTTGACGGACACCTTAAGCTCAACCCCAACCCTAAAATGACCCTCACGCTAACTCCAACCGAAACACTGAACCGAAAACAAACAGTAGCCCTAAACTTACTCCCTCAAACTAAGTTCAAACCTAACCTAACCTGAAGCCTGTCTCAAACCATATACCTAACCCTAACCCTAGGCGGACACCTGAAGCTCAACCCCAACCCGAACCTGAACCTGACGCTATCTCCATACGTAACACTGAACCGAAAACTAACAGTGGCCCTAAATTTACTCCCTCAAACTAAGTTCAAACCTAACCTAACCTGAAGCCTAACTCAAACCATAGACCTAACCCTAAAACTTGGCGGACACCTTAAGCTCAACCACAACCCTAAAATGGCCCTGACGCTAACTCCAACCATAAGAGTTACCCGAAAACTAACAGTAGCCCTAAACTTACTCCCTCATACTAAGTTCAAACCTAACCTAACCTGAAGCCTAAATCAAACCATACACCTAACCCTAAACCTAGACGGACACCTTAAGCTCAACCCCAACCCTAACCTTACCCTCACGCTAAATCCAACCGTAACACTGAACCGAAAACTAACAGTAGCCCTAAACTTACACCCTCATACTAATTTGAAACCTAACCTAACCTGAAGCCTAACTCAAACCATAGACCTATCCCTAACCCTAGGCGGACACCAGAAGTTCAAGCCCAACCTGAACCTGACCCTGACGCTATCTCCAACCGTAACACTGAACCGAAAACGAACAGTAGCCCTAAACTTACTCCCTCAAACTAAGTTCAAACCTAACCTAACCTGAAGCCTAAATCAAACCATACACCTAACCCTAACCCTAGGCGGACACCTTAAGCTCAACCCCAACCCTAACCTGACCCTGACGCTATCTCCAACCGTAACACTGAACCGAAAACTAACAGTAGTCCTAAACTTGCTCCCTCAAACTAAGTTCAAACCTAACCTAACCTGAAGCCTAACTCAAACCATAGCCCTAACCCTAACCCTAGGCGGACACCTTAAGCTCAACTCCAACCCTAACCTGGCTCTGACGCTAACTCCAAACATAACAGTTACCCGAAAACTAACAGTATCCCTAAACTTACTCTCTCAAACTAAGTTCAAACCTAACCTAACCTGAAGCCTAAATCAAACCATACACCTAACCCTAACACTAGGCGCACAACTTAAGCTCAACCCCTACCCTAACTTGACCCTCACGCTAACTCCAAAAGAAACACTGAACCGAAAACAAACAGTAGCCCTAAACTTACTCCCTCAAACTAAGTTCAAACCTAACCTAACCTGAAGCCTAACTCAAACCATAGACCTAACCCTAACCATAGGCGGACACCTGAAGCTCAACCCCAACCCTAACCTGACCCTGACTCTTACTCCAACCGTAACACTGAACCGAAAACTAACAGTAGCCCTAAACTTACTCCCTCAAACTAAGTTCAAACCTAACATCACCTGAAGCCTAACTCAAACCACAGACCTAACCCTAACCCTAGGCGGACACCTTAAGCTCAACCCCAACCCTAACCTGACCCTGACGCTAACTCCAACCGTAACACTGAACCGAATACTAACAGTAGCCCTAAACTTACTCCCTCAAACTAAGTTCAAACCTAAGCTAACCAGAAGCCTAACTCAAACCATAGACCTAACCCTAACCCTAGGGGGACACCTTAAGCTCAACCCCTACCCTAAACTGACCCTAATGCTTACTCCAACTGTAACAGTTAACCGAAAACAAACAGTAGCCCTAAACTTACTCCCTCAAACTAACTTCAAACCTAACCTAACCTGAAGCCTAAATCAAAACATACACCTAACCCTAACCCTAGGCGGAAACCTTAAGCTCAACCCCAATCCTAAAATGGCCCTGACTGTAACTCCAACCATAACAGATACCCGACAAATAACAGTAGCCCTAAACTTACTCCCTCAAACTAACTTCAAACCTTACCTAACCTGAAGTCTAAATCAAACCATACACCTAACCCTAACCCTAGACGGACACCTTAAGCTCAACCTCAACCCTAAAATGACCCTCACGCTAACTGCAACCGAAACACTGAACCGAAAACAAACAGTAGCCCTAAACTTACTCGCTCAAACTAAGTTCAAACCTAACCTAACGTGAAGCCTAAATCAAACCATACACCTAACCCTAACCATAGGCGGACACCTTAAGCTCAACCCCAAACCTAACCTGACCCTGACGCTTACTCCAACCGTAACAGTTAACCGAAAACTAACAGTAGCCCTAAACTGACTCCCTCAAACTAAGTTCAAAGCTATCCTAACCTGAAGCCTAACTCAAACCATAGACCTAACCCTAAACCTAGGCGGACACCTGAAGCTCAACCCCAACCCTAACCTGACCCTGACGCTATCTCCAACCGTAACACTGAACCGAAAACTAACAGTAGCCCTAAACTTACTCCCTCAAACTAAGTTCAAACCTAACCTAACCTGAAGCCTAACTCAAACCATAGACCTAACCCTAACCCTAGGCGGACACCTTAAGCTCAACCCAAACCCTAACCTGGCCCTGACGCTAACTCCAACCATAACAGTTACCCGAAAACTAACAGTCGCCCTAAACTTACTCCCTCAATCTACGTTCAAACCTTACCTAACCTGAAGCCTAAATCAAACCATACACCTAACCCTAACCCTAGGCGGACACCTTAAGCTCAACCCCAACCCTAACCTGGACCTGACGCTAACTCCAACCATAACAGTTACTCGAAAACTAACAGTCGCCCTAAACTTACTACCTCAAACTAAGTTCAAACCTAACTTATCCTGAAGCCTAAATCAAACCATACACCTAACCCTAACCCTAGGCGGACACCTTATGCTTAACCCCCACCCTAACCTGACCCTCACGCTAACTCCAACCATAACACTGAACCGAAAACTAACATTAGCCCTAAACTTACTCCCTCAAAGTAAGTTCAAACCTAACCTAACCTGAAGCCTAACTCAAACCATAGACCTAACCCTAACCCTAACCCTAGGCGGACACCTGAAGCTCAACCCCAACCCTAACCTGACCCTGACGCTATCCCCAACCGTAACACTGAATCGAAAATTAACAGTAGCCCTAAACTTACTCCCTCAAACTAAGTTCAAACCTAACCTAACCTGAAGCCTACCTCAAACAATAGACCTAAACCTAACCCTAGGCGGACACCTTAAGCTTAACCCCAACCCTAACCTGACCCTGAGGCTAAATCCAACCGTAACACTGAACCGAAAACTAACAGTAGCCCTAAACTTACTCCCTCAAACTAAGTTCAATCCTAACCTAACCTGAAGCCTAAATGAAACCATAGACCTAACCCTAACCCTAGCCGGACACCTTATGCTTAACCCCCACCCTAACCTGACCCTGACGCTTACTCCAACCGTAACAGTTAAACGAAAACTAACAGTAGCCCTAAACTTACTCCCTCAAACTAAGTTCAAACCTAACCTAACCTGAAGCCTAAATCAAACCATACACCTAACCCTAACCCTAGGCGTACACCTTAAGCTCAACCCCAAACCTAACCTGACCCTGACGCTTACTCCAACCGTAACAGTTAACCGAAAACTAACAGTAGCCCTAAACTGACTCCCTCAAACTAATTTCAAAACTAACCTAACCTGAAGCCTAACTAAAACCATAGACCTAACCCTAACCCTAGGCGGACACCTGAAGCTCAACCCCAACCCTAACCTGACACTGACACTATCTCCAACCGTAACACTGAACCGAAAACTAACAGTAGCCCTAAACTTACTCCCTCAAACTAAGTTCAAACCTAAACTAACCTGAAGCCTAACTCAAACCATAGACCTAACCCTAACCCTAGGCGGACACCTTAAGCTCAACCCCAACCCTAACCTGGCCCTGACACTAACTCCAACCATAACAGTTACCCGAAAACTAACAGTCGCCCTAAACTTACTCCCTAAATCTAAGTTCAAACCTAACCTAACCTGAAGCCTAAATCAAACAATACACCTAAACCTAACCCTAGGCGGACACCTTAAGCTCAACCCCAACCCTAACCTGGCCGTGACGCTAACTCCAACCATAACAATTACCCGAAAACTAACAGTCGCCCTAAACTTACTCCCTCAAACTAAGTTCAAACCTAACCTAACCTGAAACCTAAATCAAACCATACACCTAACGGTAACCCTAGGTGGATACCTTAAGCTCAACCCCAACCCTAACCTGGCCCTGACGCTAACTCCAACCATAACAGTTACCCGAAAACTAACAGTCACCCTAAACTTACTCCCTCAAACTAAGTTCAAACCTAACCTATCCTGAAGCCTAAATCAAACCATACACCTAACCCTAACCCTAGGCGGACACCTTAAGCTCAACCCCAACCCTAACGTGACCCTCACGCTAACTCCAACCATAACACTGAACCGAAAACTAACATTAGCCCTAAACTTACTCCCTCAAACTAAGTTCAAACCTAACCTAACCTGAAGCCTAACTCAAACCATAGACCTAACCCTAACCCTAGGCGGACACCTGAAGCTCAACCCCAACACTAACCTGACCCTGACGCTATCTCCAACTGTAACACTGAATCGAAAACTAACAGTAGCCCTAAACTTACTCCCTCAAACTAAGTTCAAACCTAACCTAACCTGAAGCCTACCTCAAACAATAGACCTAAACCTAACCCTAGGCGGACACCTTAAGCTTAACCCCAACCCTAACCTGACCCTGAGGCTAAATCCAACCGTAACACTGAACCGAAACTTAACAGTAGCCCTAAACTTACTCCCTCAAACTAAGTTCAATCCTAACCTAACCTGAAGCCTAAATGAAACCATAGACCTAACCCTAACCCTAGCCGGACACCTTATGCTTAACCCCCACCCTAACCTGACCCTGAAGCTTACTCCAACCGTAACAGTTAAACGAAAACTAACAGTAGCCCTAAACTTACTCCCTCAAACTAAGTTCAAACCTAACCTAACCTGAAGCCTAAATCAAACCATACACCTAACCCTAACCCTAGGCGTACACGTTAAGCTCAACCCCAAACCTAACCTGACCCTTACGCTTACTCCAACTGTAACAGTTAACCGAAAACTAACAGTAGCCCTAAACTGACTCCCTCAAACTAAGTTCAAACCTAACCTAACCTGAAGCCTAACTAAAACCATAGACCTAACCCTAACCCTAGGCGGACAACTGAAGCTCAACCCCAACCCTAACCTGACACTGACACTCTCTCCAACCATAACACTGAACCGAAAACTAACAGTAGCCCTAAACTTACTCCCTGAAACTAAGTTCAAACCTAAACTAACCTGAAGCCTAACTCAAACCATAGACCTAACCCTAACCCTAGGCGGACACCTTAAGCTCAACCCCAACTCTAACCTGGCCCTGACACTAACTCCAACCATAACAGTTACCCGAAAACTAACAGTCGCCCTAAACTTACTCCCTCAAACTAAGTTCAAACCTAACCTAACCTGAAGCCTGAATCAAACCATACATGTAACCCTAACCCTAGGCGGACACCTTAAGCTCAACCCCAACCCTAACCTGGCCGTGACGCTAACTCCAACCATAACAATTACCCGTAAACTAACAGTCGCCCTAAACTTACTCCCCCAAACTAAGTTCAAACCTAACCTAACCTGAAGCGTAAATCAAACCATACACCTAACTGTAACCCTAGGCGGACACCTTAAGCTCAACCCCAACCCTAACCTGACCCTGACGCTATCTCCAACCGTAACACTGAACCGAAAACTAACATTAGCCCTAAACTTACTCCCTCAAACTAATTTCAAGCGTAACCTAACCTGAAGCCTAACTCAATCCAAAGACCTAAACCTAACCCTAGGCGGACACCTGAAGCACAATCCCAACCCTAACCCGACCCTGACGCTATCTCCAACCGTAACACTGAACCGAAAACTAACAGTAGCCCTAAACTTACTCCCTCAAACTAATTTCAAACCTAACCTAACCTGAAGCCTAACTCAAACTATAGACCTAACCCTAACCCTAGGCGGACACCTTAAGCTCAACCCCAACCGTAACCTGGCCCTGACGCTAACTCCAACCATAACAGTTGTCAGAAAACTAACAGTCGCCCTAAATTTACTCCCTCAAACTAAGTTCAAACCTAACCTAACCTGAAGCCTAAATCAAACCATACACCTAACCCTAACCCTAGGCTGACACCTTAAGCTCAACCCCAACCCTAACCTGACCCTCACGCTAACTCCAACCATAACACTGAACTGAAAACTAACATTAGCCCTAAACTTACTCCCTCAAACTAATTTCAAACCTAACCTAACCTGAAGCCTAACTCAAACAATAGACCTAACCCTAACCCTAGGCGGACACCTTAAGCTTAACCCCAACCCTAACCTGACCCTGAGGCTAAATCCAACCGTAACACTGAACCGAAAACTAACAGTAGCCCTAAACTTACTCCCTCAAACTAAGTTCAATCCTAACCTAACCTGAAGCCTAAATGAAACCATAGACCTAACCCTAACCCAAGGCGGACACCTTATGCTTAACCCCTACCCTAACCTGACCCTGACGCTTACTCCAACCGTAACAGTTAAACGAAAACTAACAGTAGCCCTAAACTTACTCCCTCAAACTAAGTTCAAACCTAACCTCACCTGAAGCCTAAATCAAACGATAGACCTAACCCTAACCCTAGGCGGACACCTTAAGCTCAACCCCAAACCTAACCTGACCCTGACGCTTACTCCAACCGTAACAGTTAACCGAAAACTAACAGTAGCCCTAAACTGACTCCCTCAAACTAAGTTCAAACCAAACCTAACCTGAAGCCTAACTCAAACCATAGACCTAACCCTAACCCGAGGCGGACACCTGAAGCTCAACCCCAACCCTAACCTGACCCTGACGCTATCTCCAACCGTAACACTGAACCGAAAACTAACAGTAGCCCTAAACTTACTCCCTCAAACTAAGTTCAAACCTAACCTAACCTGAAGCCTAACTCAAACAATAGACCTAACCCTAACCCTAGGCGGACACCTTAAGCTTAACCCCAACCCTAAAATGACCCTGAGGCTAAATCGAACCGTAACACTGAACCGAAAACTAACAGTAGCCCTAAACTTACTCCCTTAAACTAAGTTCAATCCTAACCTAACGTGAAGCCTAAATGAAACCATAGACCTAACCCTAACCCTAGGCGGACACCTTGTGCTTAACCGCCACCCTAACCTGACCCTGACGCTTACTCCAACCGTAACAGTTAAAAGAAAACTAACAGTAGCCCTAAACTTACTCCCTCAAACTAAGTTCAAACCTAACCTAACCTGAAGCCTAAATCAAACCATACACCTACCCCTAACCCTAGGCGGACACCTTAAGCTCAACCCCAACCCTAACCTGACCCTGACGCTAACTCCAACCGTAACACTGAACAGAAAACTAACATTAGCCCTAAACTTACTGCCTCAAACTAATTTCAAACCTAACCTAACCTGAAGCCTAACTCAAACCATAGACCTAAGCCTAACCCTAGGCGGACACCTGAAGTTCAAGCCCAACCCTAACCTGACCCTGACGCTATCTGCAACCGTAACACTGAACCGAAAACTAACAGTAGCCCTAAACTTACTCCCTCAAACTAAGATCAAACCTAACCTAACCTGAAGCCTAAATCAAACCATACACCTAACCCTAACCCTAGCTGGACACCTTAAGCTCAACCCCAACCCTAACCTGGCCCTGACGCTAACTCCAACCATAACAGTTACCCGAAAACTAAGAGTCGCCCTAAACTTACTCCCTCAAACTAAGTTCAAACCTAACCTAACCTGAAGCCTAAATCAAACCATACACCTAACCCTAACCCTAGGCGGACACCTTAAGCTCAACCCCAACCCTAACCTGACCCTCACGCTAACTCCAACCATAACAGTGAACCGAAAACTAACATTCGCCCTAAACTTACTCCCTCAAACTAATTTCAAGCCTAACCTAACCTGAAGCCTAACTCAAACCATAGACCTAACCCTAACCCTAGGCGGACACCTGAAGCACAACCCCAACCCTAACCTGACCCTGACGCTATCTCCAACCGTAACACTGAACCGAAAACTAACAGTAGCCCTAAACTTACTCCCTCAAACTAAGTTCAAACCTAACCTAATGTGAAGCCTAACTCAAACCATAGACCTAACCCTAACCCTAGGCGGACACCTGAAGCTCACCCCCAACCCTAACCTGACCCTGACGCTATCTCCAAACGTAGCACTGAACCGAAAACTAACAGCAGCCCTAAACTTACTCTCTCAAACTAAGTTCAAACCTAACCTAACCTGAAGCCTAACTCAAACCATAGACCTAACCCTAAACCTTGGCGGACACTTTAAGCTCAACGCCAACCCTAAAATGGCCCTGACTGTAACTCCAACCAATACAGATACCCGAAAAATAACAGTAGCCCTAAACTTACTCCCTCAAACTAAGTTCAAACCTAACCTAACCTGAAGCCTAAATCAAACCATACACCTAACCCTAACCCTAGACTGACACCTTAAGCTCAACCCCAACCCTAAAATGACCCTCACGCTAACTCCAACCGAAACACTGTACCGAAAACAAACAGTAGCCCTAAACTTACTCCCTCAAACTAAGTTCAAACCTAACCTAACCTGAAGCCTAAATGAAACCATAGACCTAACCCTAACCCTAGGCGGACACCTTATGCTTAACCCCCACCCTAACCTGACCCTGACGCTTACTCCAACCGTAACAGTTAAACGAAAACTAACAGTAGCCCTAAACTTACTCCCTCAAACTAAGTTCAAACCTAACCTCACCTGAAGCCTAAATCAAACCATAGACCTAACCCTAACCCTAGGCGGACACCTTAAGCTCAACCCCAAACCTAACCTGACCCTGACGCTTACTCCAACAATAACAGTTAACCGAAAACTAACAGTAGCCCTAAACTGACTCCCTCAAACTAAGTTCAAACCAAACCTAACCTGAAGCCTAACTCAAACCATAGACCTAATCCTAACCCTAGGCGGACACCTGAACCTCAACCGAACCCTAACCTGACCCTGCCGCTATCTCCAACCGTATCACTGAACCGAAAACTAACAGTAGCCCTAAACTTACTCCCTCAAACTAAGTTCAAACCTAACCTAACCTGAAGCCTAACTCAAACCATATACCTAACCCTAACCCTAGGCGGACACCTGAAGCTCAACCCCAACCCTAACCTGGCCCTGACGCTAACTCCAACCGTAACAGTTACCCGAAAACTAATAGTATCCCTAAACTTACTCCCTCAAACTAAGTTCAAACCTAACCTAACCTGAAGCCTAAATCAAACCATACATCTAACCCTAACCCTAGGCGGACACCTTAAGCTCAACCCCAACCCTAACCTGACCCTCACGCTAACTCCAACCGTAACACTGAAACGAAAACTAACATTAGCCCTAAACGTACTCCCTCAAACTAATTTCAAACCTAAGCTAACCTGAAGCCTAACTCAAACCATAGACCTAACCCTAACCCTAGGCGGACACCTGAAGCTCAACCCCAACCCTAACCTGACCATGACGCTATCTCCAACCGTAACACTGAACCGAAAAGTAACAGGAGCCCTAAACTTACTCCCTCAAACTAAGTTCAAACCTAACCTAACCTGAAGCCTAACTCAAACCATAGACCTAACCCTAACCCTAGGTGGACACCTTAAGCTCAACCCCAACCCTAACCTGGCCCTGACGCTAACTCCAACCATAACAATTACCCGAAAACTAACAGTCGCCCTAAACTTACTCCCTCAAACTAAGTTCAAACCTAACCTAACCTGAAGCCTAACTCAAACCATAGACCTAACCCTAACCCTAGGCGGACACCTGAAGTTCAAGCCCAACCCTAACCTGACCCTGACGCTATCTCCAACCTTAACACTGAACTGAAAACTAACAGTAGCCCTAAACTTAGTCCCTCAAACTAAGTTCAAACCTAACCTAACCTGAATCCTAACTGAAACCATAGACCTAACCCTAACCCTAGGCGGACACCTTAAGCTCAACCCCAACCCTAACCTGACCCTGACGCTATCTCCAACAGTAACACTGAACCAAAAACTAACAGTAGCCCTAAACTTACTCCCTCAAACTAATTTCAAACCTAACCTAACCTGAAGCCTAACTCAAACCATAGACCTAACCCTAACCCTAGGCGGACACCTGAAGCTCAACCCCAACCCTAACCTGACCATGACGCTATATCCAACCGTAACACTGAACCGAAAAGTAACAGGAGCCCTAAACTTACTCCCTCAAACTAAGTTCAAACCTAACCTAACCTGAAGCCTAACTCAAACCATAGACCTAACCCTAACCCTAGGTGGACACCTTAAGCTCAACCCCAACCCTAACCTGACCCTGACGCTATCTCCAACAGTAACACTGAACCGAAAACTAACAGTAGCCCTAAACTTTCTCCCTCAATCTAATTTCAAACCTAACCTAACCTGAAGCCTAACTCAAACCATAGACCTAACCCTAACCCTAGGCGGACACCTAAAGCTCAACCCCAACCGTAACCTGGCCCTGACGCTAACTCCAACCATAACAGTTGTCAGAAAACTAACAGTCGCCCTAAACTTACTCCCTCAACCTAAGTTCAAACCTAACCTAACCTGAAGCCTAAATCAAACCATACACCTAACCCTAACCCTAGGCGGACACCTTAAGCTCAACCCCAACCCTAACCTGACCCTCACGCTAACTCCAACCATAACACTGAACCGAAAACTAACATTAGCCCTAAACTTACTACCTCAAACTAATTTCAAACCTAACCTAACCTGAAGCCTAACTCAAACAATAGACCTAACCCTAACCCTAGGCGGACACCTTAAGCTTAACCCCAACCCTAACCTGACCCTGAGGCTAAATCCAACCGTAACACTGAACCGAAAACTAACAGTAGCCCTAAACTTACTCCCTCAAACTAAGTTCAATCCTAACCTAACCTGAAGCCTAAATGAAACCATAGACCTAACCCTAACCATAGGCGGACACCTTATGCTTAACCCCCACCCTAACCTGACCCTGACGCTTACTCCAAATGTAACAGTTAAACGAAAACTAACAGTAGCCCTAAACTTACTCCCTCAAACTAAGTTCAAACCTAACCTCACCTGAAGCCTAAATCAAACCATAGACCTAACCCTAACCCTAGGCGGACACCTTAAGCTCAACCCCAAACCTAACCTGACCCTGACGCTTACTCCTACCGTAACAGTTAACCGAAAACTAACAGTAGCCCTAAACTTACTCCCTCAAACTAAGTTCAAACCAAACCTAACCTGAAGCCTAACTCAAACCATAGACCTAACCCTAACCCGAGGCGGACACCTGAAGCTCAACCCCATCCCTAACCTGACCCTGACGCTATCTCCAACCGTAACACTGAACCGAAAACTAACGGTAGCCCTAAACTTACTCCCTCAAACTAAGTTCAAACCTAACCTAACCTGAAGCCTAACTCAAACAATAGACTTAACCCTAACCCTAGGCGGACACCTTAAGCTTAACCCCAACCCTAACCTGACCCTGAGGCTAAATCCAACCGTAACACTGAACCGAAAACTAACAGTAGCCCTAAACTTACTCCCTCAAACTAAGTTCAATCCTAACCTAACCTGAAGCCTAAATCAAACCATAGACCTAACCCTAACCCTAGGCAGACACCTTGTGCTTAACCCCCACCCTAACCTGACCCTGACGCTTACTCCAACCGTAACAGTTAAAAGAAAACTAACAGTAGCCCTAAACTTACTCCCTCAAACTAAGTTCAAACCTAACCTAACCTGAAGCCTAAATCAAACCATACACCTAGCCCTAACCCTAGGCGGACACCTTAAGCTCAATCCCAACCCTAACCTGGCCCTGACGCTAACTCCAACCATAACAGTTACCCGAAAACTAAGAGTCGCCCTAAACTTACTCCCTCAAACTAAGTTCAAACCTAACCTAACCTGAAGCCTAAATCAAACCATACACCTAACCCTAACCCTAGGCGGACACCTTAAGCTCAACCCCAACCCTAACCTGACCCTCACGCTAACTCCAACCATAACAGTGAACCGAAAACTAACATTAGCCCTAAACTTACTCCCTCAAACTAATTTCAAGCCTAACCTAACCTGAAGCCTAACTCAAACCATAGACCTAACCCTAACCCTAGGCGGACTCCTGAAGCACAACCCCAACCCTAACCTGACCCTGACGCTATCTCCAACCGTAACACTGAACCGAAAACTAACAGTAGCCCTAAACTTACTCCCTCAAACTAAGTTCAAACCTAACCTAATGTGAAGCCTAACTCAAACCATAGACCTAACCCTAACCCTAGGCGGACACCTGAAGCTCACCCCCAACCCTAACCTGACCCTGACGCTATCTCCAATCGTAACACTGAACCGAAAACTAACAGCAGCCCTAAACTTACTCTCTCAAACTAAGTTCAAACCTAACCTAACCTGAAGCCTAACTCAAACCATAGACCTAACCCTAAACCTTGGCGGACACCTTAAGCTCAACCCCAACCCTTAAATGGCCCTGACTGTAACTCCAACCAATACAGATACCCGAAAAATAACAGTAGCCCTAAACTTACTCCCTCAAACTAAGTTCAAACCTAACCTAACCTGAAGCCTAAATCAAACCATACACCTAACCCTAACCCTAGACTGACACCTTAATCTCAACCCCAACCCTAAAATGACCCTCACGCTAACTCCAACCGAAACACTGAACCGAAAACAAACAGTAGCCCTAAACTTACTCCCTCAAACTAAGTTCAAACCTAACCTAACCTGAAGCCTAAATCCAACCATACACCTAACCCTAACCCTAGGCGGACACCTTAAGCCCAACCCCACCCCTAACCTTACCCTCACGCTAACTCCAACCGTAACACTGAACCGAATACTAACAGTAGCCCTAAACTTACTCCCTCAAACTAAGTTCAAACCTAACCTAACCTGAAGCCTACCTCAAACAATAGACCTAAACCTAACCCTAGGCGGACACCTTAAGCTTAACCCCAACCCTAACCTGACCCTGAGGCTAAATCCAACCGAAACACTGAACCGAAAACTAACAGTAGCCCTAAACTTACTCCCTCAAACTAAGTTCAATCCTAACCTAACCTGAAGCCTAAATCAAACCATACACCTAACCGTAACCCTAGGCGGACACCTTAAGCTCAACCCCAAACCTAACCTGAACCTGACGCTTACTCCAAACGTAACAGTTAACCGAAAACAAACAGTAGACCTAAACTGACTCCCTCAAACTAAGTTCAAAGCTAACCTAACCTGAAGCCTAACTAAAACCATAGACCTAACCCTAACCCTAGGCGGGCACCTGAAGCTCAACCCCAACCCTAACCTGACCCTCACGCTATCTCCAAAAGTATCACTGAACCGAAAACTAACAGGAGCCCTAAACTTACTCCCTCAAACTCAGTTCAAACCTAACCTAACCTGAAGCCTAACTCAAACCACAGACCTAACCCTAACCCTAGGCGGACACCTTAAGCTCAACCCCAACCCTAACCTGGCCCTGACGCTAACTCCAACCATAACAATTACCCGAAAACTAACAGTCGCCTTAAACTTACTCCCTCAAACTAAGTTCAAACCTAACCTAACCTGAAGCCTAACTCAAACCATAGACCTAACCCTAACCCTAGGCGGACACCTGAAGCTCAACCCCAACCCTAACCTGGCCCTGACGCTAACTCCAACCATAACAATTACCCGAAAACTAACAGTCGCCCTAAACTTACTCCCTCAAAATAAGTTCAAACCTAACCTAACCTGAAGCCTAAAACAAACCATACACCTAACTGTAACCCTAGGCGGACACCTTAAGCTCAACCCCAACCCTAACCTGACCCTGAAGCTAACTCCCACCATAACAGTGAACCGAAAACTAACATTAGCCCTAAATTTACTCCCTCAAACTAACTTCAAGCGTAACCTAACCTGAAGCCTATCTCAATCCAAAGACCTAACCCTAACCCTAGGCGGACACCTGAAGCACAATCCCAACCCTAACCTGACCCTGACGCTATCTCCAACCGTAACACTGAACCGAAAACTAACAGTAGCCCTAAACTTAGTCCCTCAAACTAAGTTCAAACCTAACCTAACCTGAAGCCTAACTCAAACCATAGACCTAACCGTAACCCTAGGCTGACACCTGAAGCTCAACCCCAACCCTAACCTGACCCGGACGCTATCTCCAAACGTAACACTGAACTGAAAACTAACAGTAGCACTAAACTTACTCCCTCAAACTAAGTTCAAACCTAACCTAACCTGAAGCCTAACTCAAACCATAGACCTAACCCTAACCCTTGGCGGACACCTAAATCTCAACCCCAACCCTAAAATGGCCCTGACTGTAACTCCAACCATTACAGATACCAGAAAAATAACAGTCGCCCTAAACTTACTCCCTCAAACTAAGTTCAAACCTAACCTAACCTGAAGCCTAAATCAAACCATACACCTAACCCTAACCCTAGACGGACACCTTAAGCTCAACCCCAACCCTAACATGACCCTCACGCTAAGTGCAACCCAAACACTGAACCGAAAACAAAGAGCAGCCCTAAACTTACTCCCTCAAACTAAGTTCAAACCTAACCTAACCTGAAGACTAAATCAAACCATACACCTAACCCTAACCCTAGGCGGACACCTTAAGCCCAACCCCAACCCTAACCTGACCCTCACGCTAACTCCAACCGTAACACTGAACCGAAAACTAACAGTAGCCCTAAACTTACTCCCTCAAACTAAGTTCAAACCTAACCTAACCTGAAGCCTAACTCAAACAATAGACCTAACCCTAACCCTAGGCGGACACCTTAAGCTTAACCCCAACCCTAACCTGACCCTGAGGCTAAATCCAACCGTAACACTGAACCGAAAACTAAGAGTAGCCCTAAACTTACTCCCTCAAACTAAGTTCAATCCTAACCAAACCTGAAGCCTAAATCAAACCATACCCCTAACCGTAACCCTATGCGGACACCTTAAGCTCAACCCCAAACCTAACCTGAACCTGACGCTTACTCCAACCGTAACAGTTAACCGAAAACAAACAGTAGCCCTAAACTGACTCCCTCAAACTAAGTTCAAAGCTAACCTAACCTGAAGCCTAACTAAAACCATAGACCTAACCCTAACCCTAGGCGGACACCTGAAGCTCAACCCCAAACCTAACCTGACCCTCACGCTATCTCCAACCGTATCACTGAACCGAAAACTAACAGGAGCCCTAAACTTACTCCCTCAAACTAAGTTCAAACCTGACCTAACCTGAAGCCTAACTCAAACCACAGACCTAACCCTAACCCTAGGCGGACACCTTAAGCTCAACCCCAACCCTAACCTGGCCCTGATGCTAACTCCAACCATAACAATTACCCGAAAACTAACAGTCGCCTTAAACTTACTCCCTCAAACTAAGTTAAAACCTAACCTAACCTGAAGCCTAACTCAAACCATAGACCTAACCCTAACCCTAGGCGGAGACCTGAAGTTCAAGCCCAACCCTAACCTGACCCTGACGCTATCTCCAACCGTTACTATGAACCGAAAACTAGCAGTAGCCCTAAACTTACTCCCTCAAACTAAGTTCAAACCTAACCTAACCTGAAGCCTAAATCAAACCATAGACCTAACCCTAACCCTAGGCGGACACCTTAAGCTCAACCCCAACCCTAAACTGACCCTGACGCTATCTCCAACCGTAACAGTGAACCGAAAACTAACAGTAGCCCTAAACTTATTCCCTCAAACTAAGTTCAAACCTAACCTAACCTGAAGCCTAACTCAAACCATAGACCTAACCCTAACCCTAGGCGGACACCTTAAGCTCAATCCCAAACCTAACCTGGCCCTGACGCTAACTCCAACCATAACAGTTACCAGAAAACTAACAGTCGCCCTAAACTTACTCCCTCAAACTAAGTTCAAACCTAACCTAACCTGAAGCCTAAATCAAACCATACACCTAACCCTAACCCTAGGCGGACACCTTAATCTCAACCCCAACCCTAACCTGACCCTCACGCTAACTCCAACCATAACACTGAACCGAAAACTAACATTAGCCCTAAAGTTACTCCCTCAAACTAATTTCAAACCTAACGTAACCTGAAGCCTAACTCAAACCATAGACCTAACCCTAACCCTAGGCGGACACCTGAAGCTCAACCCCAACCCTAACCTGACCCTGACGCTATCTCCAACCGTAACACTGAAAAGAAAACTAACAGTAGCCCTAAACTTACTCCCTCAAACTAAGTTCAAACCTAACCTAACCTGAAGCCTAAATCAAACCATACACCTAACCCTAACCCTAGGCGGACACCTTAAGCTCAACCCCAACCCTAACCTGACCCTCACGTTAACTCCAACCGTAACACTGAACCCATAACTAACAGTAACACTAAACTTACTCCCTCAAACTAAGTTCAAACCTAACCTAACCTGAAGCCTAACTCAAACCATAGACCTAATCCTCAACCTAAGCGGACACTTGAAGCTCAACCGAACCCTAACCTGAACCTGACGCTATCTCCAACCGTAACACTGAACCGAAAACTAACAGTAGCCCTAAACTTACTCCCTCAAACTAAGTTCAAACCTAACCTAACGTGAAGCCTAACTCAAACCATAGACCTAACCCTAACACTAGGCGGACACCTTAAGCTCAACCCCAACCCTAACCTGGCCCTGACGCTAACTCCAACCAAAACAATTACCCGAAAACTAACAGTCGCCCTAAACGTACTCCCTCAAACTAAGTTCAAACCTAACCTAACCTGAAGCCTAAATCAAACCATACACCTAACTCTAACCCAAGGCGGACACCTTAAGCTCAACCCCAACCCTAACCTGACCCTGACGCTAACTCCAACCGTAACACTGAACAGAAAACTAACATTAGCCCTAAACTTACTCCCTCAAACTAATTTCAAACCTAACCTAACCTGAAGCCTAACTCAAACCATAGACCTAACCCTAACCCTAGGCGGACACCTGAAGTTCAAGCCCAACCCTAACCTAACCCTGACGCTATCTCCAACCGTAACACTGAACCGAAAACTAACAGTAGCCCTAAACTTACTCCCTCAAACTAAGTTCAAACCTAACCTAACCTGAAGCCTAAATCAAACCATACACCTAACCCTAACCCTAGGCGGACACCTTAAGCTCAACCCCAACCCTAACCTGACCCTGACGCTGTCTCCAACCGTAACACTGAACCGAAAACTAACAGTAGCCCTAAACTTACTCCCTCAAACTAAGTTCAAACCTAACCTAACCTGAAGCCTAACTCAAACCATAGACCTAACCCTAACCTTTGGCGGACACCTTAAGCTCAACCCCAAACCTAAAATGGCCCTGACTCTAACTCCAACCATAACAGATACAAGAAAAATAACAGCAGCCCTAAACTTACTCCCTCAAACTAAGTTCAAACCTAACCTAACCTGAAGCCTAAATGAAACCATACACCTAACCCTAACCCTTGACGGACACCTTAAGCTCAACCCCAATCCTAAAATGACCCTCACGCTAACTCCAACCGAAACACTGAACCGAAAACAAACAGTAGCCCTAAACTTACTCCCTCAAACTAAGTTCAAACCTAACCTAACCTGAAGCCTAAATCAAACCATAGACATAACCCTAACCCTAGGCGGACACCTGAAGCTCAACCCCAACCCTAACCTGACCCTGATGCTATATCCAACCGTAACACTGAACCGAAAACTAACAGTAGCCCTAAACTTACTCCGTCAAACTAAGTTCAAACCTAACCTAACCTGAAGCCTAACTCAAACCATAGACCTAACCCTAACCCTAGGCGGACACCTAAAGCTCAACCCCAACCCTAACCTGACCCTGACGCTATCTCCAAACATAACACTGAACCGAAAACTAACAGTAGCCCTAAATTTACTCCCTCAAACTAAGTTCAAACCTAACATAACCTGAAGCCTAACTCAAACCATAGACCTAACCCTAAAAGTTGGCGGAGACCTTAAGCTCAACCGCAACCCTAAAATGGCCCTGACGCTAACTCCAACCATAACAGTTACCCGAAAACTAACAGTAGCCCTAAACTTACTCCCTCAAACTAAGTTCAAACCTAACCTAACCTGAAGCCTAACTCAAACCATAGACCTAACCCTAACCTTTGGCGGACACCTTAAGCTCAACCCCAAACCTAAAATGGCCCTGACTCTAACTCCAACCATAACAGATACAAGAAAAATATCAGTAGCCCGAAACTTACTCCCTCAAACTAAGTTCAAACCTAACCTAACCTGAAGCATAAATCAAACCATACACCTAACCCTAACCCTTGACGGACACCTTAAGCTCAACCCCAACCCTAAAATGACCCTCACGCTAACTCCAACCGAAACAGTGAACCGAAAACAAACAGTAGCCCTAAACTTACTCCCTCAAACTAAGTTCAAACCTAACCTAACCTGAAGCCTAAATCAAACCATAGACATAACCCTAACCCTAGGCGGACACCTGAAGCTCAACCCCAACCCTAACCTGACCGTGATGCTATCTCCAACCATAACACTGAACCGAAAACTAACAGTAGCCCTAAACTTACTCCCTCAAACTAAGTTCAAACCTAACCTAACCTGAAGCCTAAATCAAACCATACACCTAACCCTAACCCTAGGCGGACACCTGAAGCTCAACCCCAACCCTAACCTGACCCTGACGCTATCTCCAAACGTAACACTGAACCGAAAACTAACATTAGCCCTAAACTTACTCCCTCAAACTAATTTCAAACCAAACCTAACCTGAAGCCTAACTCAAACCATAGACCTAACCCTAACCCTAGGCGGACACCTGAAGCTCAACCCCAACCCTAACCTGACCCTGACGCTGTCTCCAACCTTAACACTGTACCGAAAACTTACAGTAGCCCTAAACTTACTCCCTCAAACTAAGTTCAAACGTAACCTAACCTGAAGCCTAACTCAAACCATAGACCTAACCCTAAACTTAGGCGGACACCTGAAGCTCAACCCCAACCCTCACCTGACCCTCACGCTTACTCCAACTGTAACAGTTAACCGAAAACTAACAGTAGCCCTAAACTTACTCCCTCAAACTAACTTCAAACCTAACCTAACCTGTAGCCTAAATCAAAACATACACCTAACCCTAATCCTAGGAATACACCATTAGCTCAATGCCAACCCTAAACTGGACCTGACGCTAACTCCAACCATAACAATTACCCGAAAACAAACAGTAGCCCTAAACTTACTCCCTCAAACTAAGTTCAAACCTAACCTAACCTGAAGCCTAAATCAAACCATACACCTAACCCTAACCCTAGGCGGACAACTTAAGCTCAACCCCAACCCTAACCTGACCCTCACGCTAACTCCAACTGTAACAGTGAAACGAAAACTAACATTAGCCCTAAACTTACTCCCTCAAACAAATTTTAAGCCTAACCTAACCTGAAGCCTAACTCAAACCATAGACCTAACCCTAACCCTAGGCGGACACCTGAAGCACAAACCCAACCCTAACCTGACCCTGACGCTAACTCCAACCGTAACACGGAACCGAAAACTAACAGTAGCCTTAAACTTACTCCCTCAAACTAAGTTCAAACCTAACCTAACCTGAAGCCTAACTCAAACCATAGACCTAACCCTAACCCTAGGCGGACACCTTAAGCTCAACCCCAACCCTAACCTACCCTGACGCTATCTCCAACCGTAACACTGTACCGAAAACTTACAGTAGCCCTAAACTTACTCCCTCAAACTAAGTTCAAACGTAACCTAACCTGAAGCCTAACTCAAACCATAGACCTAACCCTAACCTTAGGCGGACACCTGAAGCTCAACCCCAACGCTAACCTGACCCTCACGCTTACTCCAACTGTAACAGTTAACCGAAAACTAACAGTAGCCCTAAACTTACTCCCTCAAACTAACTTCAAACCTAACCTAACCTGTAGCCTAAATCAAAACATACACCTAACCCTAATCCTAGGAGTACACCATTAGCTCAATGCCAACCCTAAACTGGACCTGACGCTAACTCCAACCATAACAATTACCCGAAAACAAACAGTAGCCCTAAACTTACTCCCTCAAACTAAGTTCAAACCTAACCTAACCTGAAGCCTAAATCAAACCATACACCTAACCCTAACCCTAGGCGGACACCTTAAGCTCAACCCCAACCCTAACCTTACCCTCACGCTAACTCCAACTGTAACAGTGAAACGAAAACTAACATTAGCCCTAAACTTACTCCCTCAAACAAATTTCAAGCCTAACCTAACCTGAAGCCTAACTCAAACCATAGACCTAACCCTAACCCTAGGCGGACACCTGAAGCACAAACCCAACCCTAACCTGACCCTGACGCTATCTCCAACCGTAACACGGAACCGAAAACTAACAGTAGCCCTAAACTTACTCCCTCAAACTAAGTTCAAACCTAACCTAACCTGAAGCCTAACTCAAACCATAGACCTAACCCTAACACTTGGCGGACACCTTAAGCTCAACCCCAACCCTAAGATGGCCCTGACTCTAACTCCAACCATAACAGATACCCGAAAAATAACAGTCGCCCTAAACTTACTCCCTCAAACTAATTTCAAACCTAACCTAACCTGAAGCCTAACTCAAACCATAGACCTAACCCTAACCATAGGCGGACACCTTAAGCTCAACCCCAACCCTAACCTGGCCCTGACGCTAACTCCAACCATAACAGTTACCCGAAAACTAACAGTCGCCATAAACTTACTCCCTCAAACTAAGTTCAAACCTAACATAACCTGAAGCCTAAATCAAACCATACACCTAACCCTAACCCTAGGCGGACACCTTAAGCTCAACCCCAACCCTAACCTGACCCTCACGCTAACTCCAACCGTAACAGTGAAACGAAAACTAACATTAGCCCTAAACTTACTCCCTCAAACAAATTTCAAGCCTAACCTAACCTGAAGCCTAACTCAAACCATAGACCTAACCCTAACCCTAGGCGGACACCTGAAGCACAACCGAACCCTAACCTGACCCTGACGCTATCTCCAACCGTAACACGGAACCGAAAATAACAGTAGCCCTAAACTTACTCCCTCAAACTAAGTTCAAACCTAACCTAACCTGAAGCCTAACTCAAACCATAGACCTAACCCTAACACTAGGCGGACACCTGAAGCTCAACCCCAACCCTAACCTGACCCTGACGCTATCTCCAAACGTAACACTGAACCGAAAACTAACAGTATCCCTAAACTTACTCCCTCAAACTAAGTTCAAACCTAACCTAACCTGAAGCCTAAATCAAACCATACACCTAACCCTAAGCCTAGGCGGATACCTTAAGTTCAACCCCAAACCTAACCTGACCCTGACGCTTACTCCAACCGTAACAGTTAACCGAAAACTAACAGTAGCCCTAAACTGACTCCCTCAAACTAAGTTCAAACCTAACCTAACCTGAAGCCTAAATCAAATCATACACCTAACCCTAACCCTAGGCGGACACCTTAATCTCAACCCCAACCCTAACCTGACCCTCACGCTCACTCCAACCATAACACTGAACCGAAAACTAACATTAGCCCTAAACTTACTCCCTCAAACTAATTTCAAACCTAACCTAACCTGAAGCCTAACTCAAACCATAGACCTAACCCTAACCCTAGGCGGACACCTGAAGCTCAACCCCAACCCTAACCTGACCCTGACGCTATCTCCAACCGTAACACTGAACCGAAAACTAACAGTAGCCCTAAACTTACTCCCTCAAACTAAGTTCAGACCTAACCTTACCTGAAGCCTAACTCAAACCATAGACCTAACCCTAACCCTAGGCGGACACCTTAAGCTCAACCCCAACCCTAACCTGGCCCTGACGCTAACTCCAACCATAACAATTACCCGAAAACTAACAGTCACCCTAAATTTACTCCCTCAAACTAAGTTCAAACCTAACCTAACCTGAAGCCTAACTCAAACAATACACCTAACCCAAACCCGAGGCGGACACCTGAAGCTCAACCCCAACCCTAACCTGACCCTGACACTATCTCCAAACGTAACACTGAACCAAAAACTAACAGTAGCCCTAAACTTACTCCCTCAAACTATGTTCAAACCTAACCTAACCTGAAGCCTAAATCAAACCATAGACCTAACCCTAACCCTAGGCAGACACCTAAAGGTCAACCCCAACCCTAACCTGACCATGACGCTATCTCCAAACGTAACACTGAACCGAAAACTAACAGTAGCCCTAAACTTACTCCCTCAAACTAAGTTCAAACCTAACCTAACCTGAAGCCTAACTCAAACCATAGACCTAACCCTAACCTTTGGCGGACACCTTAAGCTCAACCCCAAACCTAAAATGGCCCTGACTCTAACTCCAACCATAACAGATACCCGAAAAATAACAATAGCCCTAAACTTACTCCCTCAAACTAAGTTCAAACCTAACCTAACCTGAAGCCTAAATCAAACAATACACCTAACCCTAACGCTAGACGGACACCTTAAGCTTAACCCCAACCCTAAAATGAAACACGCTAACACCAACCGAAACACTGAACCGAGAACAAACAGTAGCCCTAAACTTACTCCCTCAAACTAAGTTCAAACCTAACCTAACCTGAAGCCTATATCAAACCATACACCTCACCCTAACCCTAGGCGGACACCTTAAGCCCCACCACAACCCTATCCTGACCCTCAAGCTAACTCCAACCGTAACACTGAACCGAAAACTAACAGTAGCCCTAAACTTACTCTCTCAAACTAAGTTCAAACCTAACCTAACCTGAAGCCTAACTCAAACAATAGACCTAACCCTAACCCTAGGCGGACACCTTAAGCTTAACCCCAACCATAACCTGACCCTGAGGCTAAATCCAACCGTAACACTGAACCGAAAACTAACAGTAGCCCTAAACTTACTCCCTCAAACTAAGTTCAAGCCTAACCTAACCTGAAGCCTAACTCAAACCATAGACCTAACACTATCCTTACGCGGATACCTGAAGCACAACCCCAACCCTAACCTGACCCTGACACTATCTCCAACCGTAACACTGAATCGAAAACTAACAGTAGCCCTAAACTTACTCCCTCAAACTAAGTTCAAACCTAACCTAACCTGAAGCCTAACTCAAACCATAGACCTAACCCTAACCCTAGGCGGACACCTGAAGCTCAACCCCAACCCTAACCTGACCCTGACGCTATCTCCAACCGTAACACTGAACCGAAAACTAACAGTAGCCCTAAACTTACTCCCTCAAACTAAGTTCAAACCTAACCTAACCTGAAGCCTAAATCAAACCATACACCTAACCCTAACCCTAGGCGGACACCTTAAGCTCAACCCCAACCCTAAATTGACCCTCACGCTAACTGCAACCGAAACACTGAACCGAAAACAAAGAGTAGCCCTAAACTTACTCCCTCAAACTAAGTTCAAACCTAACCTAACCTGAAGCCTAAATCAAACCATACACCTAACACTAACCCTAGGCGGACACCTTAAGCCCAACCCCAACCCTAACCTGACCCTCACGCTAACTCCAACCGTAACACTGAACCGAAAACTAACAGTAGCCCTAAACTTACTCCCTCAAACTAAGTTCAATCCTAACCTAACCTGAAGCCTAACTCAAACAATAAACCTAACCCTAACCCTAGGCGGACACCTTAAGCTTAACCCCAACCCTAACCTGACCCTGAGGCTAAATCCAACCGTAACACTGAACCGAAAACTAACAGTACCACTAAACTTACTCCCTCAAACTAAGTTCAATCCATACCTAACCTGAAGCCTAAATGAAACCATAGACCTAACCCTAACCATAGGCGGACACCTTATGCTTAACCCCCACCCTAACCTGACCCTGACGCTTACTCCAACCGTAACAGTTAAACGAAAACTAACAGTAGCCCTAAACTTACTCCCTCAAACTAAGTTCAAACCTAACCTAACCTGAAGCCTAAATCAAACCATACACTTAACCATAACCCTAGGCGGACACCTTAAGCTCAACCCCAACCCTAACCTGACCCTCACGCTAACTCCAACCGTAACACTGAAACGAAAACTAACATTAGCCCTAAACTTACTCCCTCAAACTAATTTCAAACCTAACCTAACCTGAAGCCTAACTCAAACCATAGACCTAACCCTAACCCGAGGCGGACACCTTTATCTCAACCCCAACCCTAACCTGACCCTCACGCTAACTCCAACCGTAACAGTGAACCGAAAACAAACATTAGCCGTAAACTTACTCCCTCAAACTAATTTCAAGCCTAACGTAACCTGAAGCCTAACTCAAACCATAGACCTAACCCTAACCCTAGGCAGACACCTGAAGTTCAAGCCCAACCCTAACCTGACCCAGACGCTATCTCCAACCGTAACACTGAACTGAAAACTAACAGTAGCCCTAAACTTACTCCCTCAAACTAAGTTCAAACCGAACCTAACCTGAAGCCTAAATCAAACAATACACCTAACCCTAACGCTAGACGGACACCTTAAGCTTAACCCCAACCCTAAAATGAAACACGCTAACACCAACCGAAACACTGAACCGAGAACAAACAGTAGCCCTAAACTTACTCCCTCAAACTAAGTTCAAACCTAACCTAACCTGAAGCCTAAATCAAACCATACACCTAACCCTAACTCTAGGCGGACACCTTAAGCCCCACCACAACCCTAACCTGACCCTCACGCTAACTTCAACCGTAACACTGAACCGAAAACTAACAGTAGCCCTAAACTTACTCCCTCAAACTAAGTTCAAACCTAACCTAACCTGAAGCCTAACTCAAACCATAGACCTAACCCTAACCCTAGGCGGACACCTGAAGCTCAACCCCAACCCTAACCTGACCCTGACGCTATCTCCAACCGTAACACTGAACCGAAAACTAACAGTAGCCCTAAACTTACTCCCTCAAACTAAGTTCAGACCTAACCTTACCTGAAGCCTAACTCAAACCATAGACCTAACCCTAACCCTAGGCGGACACCTTAAGCTCAACCCCAACCCTATCCTGGCCCTGACGCTAACTCCAACCATAACAATTACCCGAAAACTAACAGTCACCCTAAATTTACTCCCTCAAACTAAGTTCAAACCTAACCTAACCTGAAGCCTAACTCAAACCATACACCTAACCCTAACCCGAGGCGGACACCTGAAGCTCAACCCCAACCCTAACCTGACCCTGACACTATCTCCAAACGTAACACTGAACCAAAAACTAACAGTAGCCCTAAACTTACTCCCTCAAACTATGTTCAAACCTAACCTAACCTGAAGCCTAAATCAAACCATAGACCTAACCCTAACCCTAGGCAGACACCTAAAGCTCAACCCCAACCCTAACCTGACCATGACGCTATCTCCAAACGTAACACTGAACCGAAAACTAACAGTAGCCCTAAACTTACTCCCTCAAACTAAGTTCAAACCTAACCTAACCTGAAGCCTAACTCAAACCATAGACCTAACCCTAACCTTTGGCGGACACCTTAAGCTCAACCCCAAACCTAAAATGGCCCTGACTCTAACTCCAACCATAACAGATACCCGAAAAATAACAATAGCCCTAAACTTACTCCCTCAAACTAAGTTCAAACCTAACCTAACCTGAAGCCTAAATCAAACAATACACCTAACCCTAACGCTAGACGGACACCTTAAGCTTAACCCCAACCCTAAAATGAAACACGCTAACACCAACCGAAACACTGAACCGAGAACAAACAGTAGCCCTAAACTTACTCCCTCAAACTAAGTTCAAACCTAACCTAACCTGAAGCCTATATCAAACCATACACCTCACCCTAACCCTAGGCGGACACCTTAAGCCCCACCACAACCCTATCCTGACCCTCAAGCTAACTCCAACCGTAACACTGAACCGAAAACTAACAGTAGCCCTAAACTTACTCTCTCAAACTAAGTTCAAACCTAACCTAACCTGAAGCCTAACTCAAACAATAGACCTAACCCTAACCCTAGGCGGACACCTTAAGCTTAACCCCAACCATAACCTGACCCTGAGGCTAAATCCAACCGTAACACTGAACCGAAAACTAACAGTAGCCCTAAACTTACTCCCTCAAACTAAGTTCAAGCCTAACCTAACCTGAAGCCTAACTCAAACCATAGACCTAACACTATCCTTACGCGGATACCTGAAGCACAACCCCAACCCTAACCTGACCCTGACACTATCTCCAACCATAACACTGAACCGAAAACTAACAGTAGCCCTAAACTTACTCCCTCAAACTAAGTTCAAACCTAACCTAACCTGAAGCCTAACTCAAACCATAGACCTAACCCTAACCCTAGGCGGACACCTGAAGCTCAACCCCAACCCTAACCTGACCCTGACACTATCTCCAAACGTAACACTGAACCAAAAACTAACAGTAGCCCTAAACTTACTCCCTCAAACTATGTTCAAACCTAACCTAACCTGAAGCCTAAATCAAACCATAGACCTAACCCTAACCCTAGGCAGACACCTAAAGCTCAACCCCAACCCTAACCTGACCATGACGCTATCTCCAAACGTAACACTGAACCGAAAACTAACAGTAGCCCTAAACTTACTCCCTCAAACTAAGTTCAAACCTAACCTAACCTGAAGCCTAACTCAAACCATAGACCTAACCCTAACCTTTGGCGGACACCTTAAGCTCAACCCCAAACCTAAAATGGCCCTGACTCTAACTCCAACCATAACAGATACCCGAAAAATAACAATAGCCCTAAACTTACTCCCTCAAACTAAGTTCAAACCTAACCTAACCTGAAGCCTAAATCAAACAATACACCTAACCCTAACGCTAGACGGACACCTTAAGCTTAACCCCAACCCTAAAATGAAACACGCTAACACCAACCGAAACACTGAACCGAGAACAAACAGTAGCCCTAAACTTACTCCCTCAAACTAAGTTCAAACCTAACCTAACCTGAAGCCTATATCAAACCATACACCTCACCCTAACCCTAGGCGGACACCTTAAGCCCCACCACAACCCTATCCTGACCCTCAAGCTAACTCCAACCGTAACACTGAACCGAAAACTAACAGTAGCCCTAAACTTACTCTCTCAAACTAAGTTCAAACCTAACCTAACCTGAAGCCTAACTCAAACAATAGACCTAACCCTAACCCTAGGCGGACACCTTAAGCTTAACCCCAACCATAACCTGACCCTGAGGCTAAATCCAACCGTAACACTGAACCGAAAACTAACAGTAGCCCTAAACTTACTCCCTCAAACTAAGTTCAAGCCTAACCTAACCTGAAGCCTAACTCAAACCATAGACCTAACACTATCCTTACGCGGATACCTGAAGCACAACCCCAACCCTAACCTGACCCTGACACTATCTCCAACCGTAACACTGAACCGAAAACTAACAGTAGCCCTAAACTTACTCCCTCAAACTAAGTTCAAACCTAACCTAACCTGAAGCCTAACTCAAACCATAGACCTAACCCTAACCCTAGGCGGACACCTGAAGCTCAACCCCAACCCTAACCTGACCCTGACGCTATCTCCAACCGTAACACTGAACCGAAAACTAACAGTAGCCCTAAACTTACTCCCTCAAACTAAGTTCAAACCTAACCTAACCTGAAGCCTAAATCAAACCATACACCTAACCCTAACCCTAGGCGGACACCTTAAGCTCAACCCCAACCCTAAATTGACCCTCACGCTAACTGCAACCGAAACACTGAACCGAAAACAAAGAGTAGCCCTAAACTTACTCCCTCAAACTAAGTTCAAACCTAACCTAACCTGAAGCCTAAATCAAACCATACACCTAACACTAACCCTAGGCGGACACCTTAAGCCCAACCCCAACCCTAAACTGACCCTCACGCTAACTCCAACCGTAACACTGAACCGAAAACTAACAGTAGCCCTAAACTTACTCCCTCAAACTAAGTTCAATCCTAACCTAACCTGAAGCCTAACTCAAACAATAAACCTAACCCTAACCCTAGGCGGACACCTTAAGCTTAACCCCAACCCTAACCTGACCCTGAGGCTAAATCCAATCGTAACACTGAACCGAAAACTAACAGTAGCCCTAAACTTACTCCCTCAAACTAAGTTCAATCCATACCTAACCTGAAGCCTAAGTGAAACCATAGACCTAACCCTAACCATAGGCGGACACCTTATGCTTAACCCCCACCCTAACCTGACCCTGACGCTTACTCCAACCGTAACAGTTAAACGAAAACTAACAGTAGCCCTAAACTTACTCCCTCAAACTAAGTTCAAACCTAACCTAACCTGAAGCCTAAATCAAACCATACACCTAACCATAACCCTAGGCGGACACCTTAAGCTCAACCCCAACCCTAACCTGACCCTCACGCTAACTCCAACCATAACACTGAACCGAAAACTAACATTAGCCCTAAACTTACTCCCTCAAACTAATTTCAAACCTAACCTAACCTGAAGCCTAACTCAAACCATAGACCTAACCCTAACCCTAGGCGGACACCTTTAGCTCAACCCCAACCCTAACCTGACCCTCACGCTAACTCCAACCGTAACAGTGAACCGAAAACTAACATTAGCCGTAAACTTACTCCCTCAAACTAATTTCAAGCCTAACCTAACCTGAAGCCTAACTCAAACCATAGACCTAACCCTAACCCTAGGCAGACACCTGAAGTTCAAGCCCAACCCTAACCTGACCCAGACGCTATCTCCAACCGTAACACTGAACTGAAAACTAACAGTAGCCCTAAACTTACTCCCTCAAACTAAGTTCAAACCGAACCTAACCTGAAGCCTAAATCAAACAATACACCTAACCCTAACGCTAGACGGACACCTTAAGCTTAACCCCAACCCTAAAATGAAACACGCTAACACCAACCGAAACACTGAACCAAGAACAAACAGTAGCCCTAAACTTACTCCCTCAAACTAAGTTCAAACCTAACCTAACCTGAAGCCTAAATCAAACCATACACCTAACCCTAACCCTAGGCGGACACCTTAAGCCCCACCACAACCCTAACCTGACCCTCACGCTAACTCCAACCGTAACACTGAACCGAAAACTAACAGTAGCCCTAAACTTACTCCCTCAAACTAAGTTCAAACCTAACCTAACCTGAAGCCTAACTCAAACCATAGACCTAACCCTAACCCTAGGCGGACACCTGAAGCTCAACCCCAACCCTAACCTGACCCTGACGCTATCTCCAACCGTAACACTGAACCGAAAACTAACAGTAGCCCTAAACTTACTCCCTCAAACTAAGTTCAAACCTTACCTAACCTGAAGCCTAAATCAAACCATACACCTAACCCTAACCCTAGGCGGAAACCTTAAGCTCAACCCCAACCCTAAAATGACCCTCACGCTAACTGCAACCGAAACACTGAACCGAAAACAAAGAGTAGCCCTAAACTTACTCCCTCAAACTAAGTTCAAACCTAACCTAACCTGAAGCCTAAATTAAACCATACACCTAACACTAACCCTAGGCGGACACCTTAAGCCCAACCCCAACCCTAACCTGACCCTCACGCTAACTCCAACCGTAACACTGAACCGAAAACTAACAGTAGCCCTAAACTTACTCCCTCAAACTAAGTTCAAACCTAACCTACCCTGAAGCCTAACTCAAACAATAAACCTAACCCTAACCCTAGGCGGACACCTTAAGCTTAACCCCAACCCTAACCTGACCCTGAGGCTAAATCCAACCGTAACACTGAACCGAAAACTAACAGTAGCCCTAAACTTACTCCCTCAAACTAAGTTCAATCCATACCTAACCTGAAGCCTAAATGAAACCATAGACCTAACCCTAACCATAGGCGGACACCTTATGCTTAACCCCCACCCTAACCTGACCCTGACGCTTACTCCAACCGTAACAGTTAAACGAAAACTAACAGTAGCCCTAAACTTACTCCCTCAAACTAAGTTCAAACCTAACCTAACCTGAAGCCTAAATCAAACCATACACCTAACCATAACCCTAGGCGGACACCTTAAGCTCAACCCCAGCCCTAACCTGACCCTCACGCTAACTCCAACCATAACACTGAACCGAAAACTAACATTAGCCCTAAACTTACTCCCTCAAACTAATTTCAAACCTAACCTAACCTGAAGCCTAACACAAACCATAGACCTAACCCTAACCCTAGGCGGACACCTGAAGCTCAACCCCAACCCTAACCTTTCCCTGACGCTATCTCCAACCGTAACACTGTACCGAAAACTTACAGTAGCCCTAAACTTACTCCCTCAAACTAAGTTCAAACGTAACCTAACCTGAAGCCTAACTCAAACCATAGACCTAACCCTAACCCTAGGCGGACACCTGAAGCTCAACCCCAACCCTAACCTGACCCAAAGGCTTACTCCAACTGTAACAGTTAACCGAAAACTAACAGTAGCCCTAAACTTACTCCCTCAAACTAACTTCAAACCTAACCTAACCTGTAGCCTAAATCAAAACATACACCTAACCCTAATCCTAGGAGTACACCATTAGCTCAATGCCAGCCCTAACCTGGACCTGACGCTAACTCCAACCATAACAGTTACCCGAAAACAAACAGTAGCCCTAAACTTACTCCCTCAAAATAAGTTCAAACCTAACCTAACCTGAAGCCTAACTCAAACCATAGACCTAACCCTAACCCTTGGCGGACACCTTAAGCTCAACCCCAATCCTAAAATGGCCCTGACGCTGACTCCAACCATAACAGTTACCCGAAAACTAACAGTAGCCCTAAACTTACTTCCTCAAACTAAGTTCAAACCTAACCTAACCTGAAGCCTTAATCAAATCATACACCTAACCCTAACCCTAGGCGGACACCTTAAGCTCAACCCCTACCATAACCTGACCCTTACGCTTACTCCAACTGTAACAGTTAACCGAAAACTAACAGTAGCCCTAAACTGACTCCCTCAAACTAAGTAAAAAGCTAACCTAACCTGAAGCCTAACTCAAACCATAGACCTAACCCTAACCCTAGGCGGACACCTGAAGCTCAACCCCAACCCTAACCTGACCCTGACGCTATCTCCAACCGTAACACTGAACCGAAAACTAACAGTAGCCCTAAACTTACTCCGTCAAACTAATTTCAAACCTAACCTAACCTGAAGCCTATCTCAAACCATAGACCTAACCCTAACCCTAGGTGGACACCTGAAGCTCAACCGCAACCCTAACCTGACCCTGACGCTATCTCCAAAAGTAACACTGAACCGAAAACTAACAGTAGCCCTAAACTTACTCCCTCAAACTAAGTTCAGACCTAACCTAACCTGAAGCCTAACTCAAACCATAGACCTAACCCTAATCCTTGGCGGACACCTTAAGCTCAACCCCAACCCTAAAATGGCCCTGACTCTAACTCCAACCATAACAGATACCCGAAAAATAACAGTAGCCCTAAACTTACTCCCTCAAACTAACTTCAAACCTAACCTAACCTGAAGCCTAAATCAAAACATACACCTAACCCTAATCCTAGGCGGACACCATTAGCTCAATGCCAACCCTAACCTGGATCTGACGCTAACTCCAACCGTAACAGTTACCCGAAAACAAACAGTAGCCCTAAACTTAATCCCACAAACTAAGTTCAAACCTAACCTAACCTGAAGCCTAAATCAAACCATACACCTAACCCTAACCCTAGGCGGACACCTTAAGCTAAACCCCAACCCTAACCTGACCCTCAAGCTAATCCAACCCTAACACTGAACCGAAAACTAACAGTAGCCCTAAACTTACTCCCTCAAACTAAGTTCAAGCCTAACCTAACCTGAAGCCTAACTCAAACCATAGACCTAACACTATCCTTACGCGGACACCTGAAGCACAACCCCAACCCTAACCTGACCCTGACACTATCTCCAACCGTAACACTGAACCAAAAACAAACAGTAGCCCTAAACTTAGTCCCTCAAACTAAGTTCAAACCTAACCTAACCTGAAGCCTAACTCAAACCATAGACCTAACCCTAACCCTAGGCGGACACCTGAAGCTCAACCCCAACCCTAACCTGACCCTGACGCTATCTCCAACCGTAACACTGAACCGGAAACTAACAGTAGCCCTAAACTTACTCCCTCAAACTAAGTTCAAACCTAACCTAACCTGAAGCCTAAATCAAACCATACACCTAACCCTAACCCTAGGCGGACACCTTAAGCTCAACCCCAACCCTAAAATGACCCTCACGCTAACTGCAACCGAAACACTGAACCGAAAACAAAGAGTAGCCCTAAACTTACTCCCTCAAACTAAGTTCAAACCTAACCTAACCTGAAGCCTAAATCAAACCATACACCTAACACTAACCCTAGGCGGACACCTTAAGCCCAACCCCAACCCTAACCTGACCCTCACGCTAACTCCAACCGTAACACTGAACCGAAAACTAACAGTAGCCCTAAACTTACTCCCTCAAACTAAGTTCAATCCTAACCTAACCTGAAGCCTAACTCAAACAATAAACCTAACCCTAACCCTAGGCGGACACCTTAAGCTTAACCCCAAACCTAACCTGACCCTGAGGCTAAATCCAACCGGAACACTGAACCGAAAACTAACAGTAGCCCTAAACTTACTCCCTCAAACTAAGTTCAAACCATACCTAACCTGAAGCCTAAATGAAACCATAGACCTAACCCTAACCATAGGCGGACACCTTATGCTTAACCCCCACCCTAACCTGACCCTGACGCTTACTCCAACCGTAACAGTTAAACGAAAACTAACAGTAGCCCTAAACTTACTCCCTCAAACTAAGTTCAAACCTAACCTAACCTGAAGCCTAACTCAAACCATAGACCTAACCCTAACCCTAGGCGGACACCTTAAGCTCAACCCCAAACCTAAGCTGACCCTGACGATTACTCCAACCGTAACAGTTAACCAAAAACTAACAGTAGCCCTAAACTGACTCCCTCAAACTAAGTACAAAGCTAACCTAACCTGAAGCCTAACTCAAACCATAGACCTAACCCTAACCCTAGGCGGACACCTGAAGCTCAACCCCAACCCTAACCTGACCCTGACGCTATCTCCAACCGTAACACTGAACCGAAAACTAACAATAGCCCTAAACTTACTCCCTCAAACTAAGTTCAAAGCTAACCTAACCTGAAGCCTAACTCAAACCATAGACCTAACCCTAACCCTAGGCGGACACCTGAAGCTCAACCCCAACCCTAACCTGGCCCTGACGCTAACTCCAACCATAACACTGAACCGAAAACTAACATTAGCCCTAAACTTAGTCCGTCAAACTAATTTCAAACCTAACCTAACCTGAAGCCTAACTCAAACCATAGACCTAACCCTAACCCTAGGCGGACACCTGAAGCTCAACCCCAACCCTAACCTGACCCTGACGCTATCTCCAAACGTAACACTGAACCGAAAACTAACAGTAGCCCTAAACTTACTCCCTCAAACTAAGTTCAGACCTAACCTAACCTGAAGCCTAACTCATACCATAGACCTAACCCTAATCCTTGGCGGACACCTTAAGCTCAACCCCAACCCTAAAATGGCCCTGACTCTAACTCCAACCATAACAGATACCCGAAAAATAACAGTAGCCCTAAACTTACTCCCTCAAACTAACTTCAAACCTAACCTAACCTGAAGCCTAAATCAAAACATACACCTAACCCTAATCCTAGGCGGACACCATTAGCTCAATGCCAACCCTAACCTGGACCTGACGCTAACTCCAACCGTAACAGTTACCCGAAAACAAACAGTAGCCCTAAACTTAATCCCTCAAACTAAGTTCAAACCTAACCTAACCTGAAGCCTAAATCAAACCATACACCTAACCCTAACCCTAGGCGGACACCTTAAGCTCAACCCCAACCCTAACCTGACCCTCAAGCTAATTCAACCCTAACACTGAACCGAAAACTAACAGTAGCCCTTAACTTACTCCCTCAAACTAATTTCAAACCTAACCTAACCTGAAGCCTAACTCAAACCATAGACCTAACCCTAACCCTAGGAGGACACCTTAAGCTCAACCCCAACCCTAACCTGACCCTCACGCTAACTCCAACCGTAACAGTGAAACGAAAACTAACATTAGCCCTAAACTTACTCCCTAAAACAAATTTCAAGCCTAACCTAACCGAAGCCTAACTCAAACCATAGACCTAACCCTAACCCTAGGCGGACACCTTAAGCACAACCCGAACCCTAACCTGACCCTGACGCTATCTCCAACCGTAACACGGAACCGAAAATAACAGTAGCCCTAAACTTACTCCCTCAAACTAAGTTCAAACCTAACCTAACCTGAAGCCTAAATCAAACCATACACCTAACCATAACCCTAGGCGGACACCTTAAGCTCAACCCCAACCCTAACCTGACCCTCACGCTAACTCCAACCATAACACTGAACCGAAAACTAACATTAGCCCTAAACTTACTCCCTCAAACTAATTTCAAACCTAACCTAACCTGAAGCCTAACTCAAACCATAGACCTAACCCTAACCCTAGGCGGACACCTTTAGCTCAACCCCAACCCTAACCTGACCCTCACGCTAACTCCAACCGTAACAGTGAACCGAAAACTAACATTAGCCGTAAACTTACTCCCTCAAACTAATTTCAAGCCTAACCTAACCTGAAGCCTAACTCAAACCATAGACCTAACCCTAACCCTAGGCAGACACCTGAAGTTCAAGCCCAACCCTAACCTGACCCAGACGCTATCTCCAACCGTAACACTGAACTGAAAACTAACAGTAGCCCTAAACTTACTCCCTCAAACTAAGTTCAAACCGAACCTAACCTGAAGCCTAAATCAAACAATACACCTAACCCTAACGCTAGACGGACACCTTAAGCTTAACCCCAACCCTAAAATGAAACACGCTAACACCAACCGAAACACTGAACCAAGAACAAACAGTAGCCCTAAACTTACTCCCTCAAACTAAGTTCAAACCTAACCTAACCTGAAGCCTAAATCAAACCATACACCTAACCCTAACCCTAGGCGGACACCTTAAGCCCCACCACAACCCTAACCTGACCCTCACGCTAACTCCAACCGTAACACTGAACCGAAAACTAACAGTAGCCCTAAACTTACTCCCTCAAACTAAGTTCAAACCTAACCTAACCTGAAGCCTAACTCAAACCATAGACCTAACCCTAACCCTAGGCGGACACCTGAAGCTCAACCCCAACCCTAACCTGACCCTGACGCTATCTCCAACCGTAACACTGAACCGAAAACTAACAGTAGCCCTAAACTTACTCCCTCAAACTAAGTTCAAACCTTACCTAACCTGAAGCCTAAATCAAACCATACACCTAACCCTAACCCTAGGCGGAAACCTTAAGCTCAACCCCAACCCTAAAATGACCCTCACGCTAACTGCAACCGAAACACTGAACCGAAAACAAAGAGTAGCCCTAAACTTACTCCCTCAAACTAAGTTCAAACCTAACCTAACCTGAAGCCTAAATTAAACCATACACCTAACACTAACCCTAGGCGGACACCTTAAGCCCAACCCCAACCCTAACCTGACCCTCACGCTAACTCCAACCGTAACACTGAACCGAAAACTAACAGTAGCCCTAAACTTACTCCCTCAAACTAAGTTCAAACCTAACCTACCCTGAAGCCTAACTCAAACAATAAACCTAACCCTAACCCTAGGCGGACACCTTAAGCTTAACCCCAACCCTAACCTGACCCTGAGGCTAAATCCAACCGTAACACTGAACCGAAAACTAACAGTAGCCCTAAACTTACTCCCTCAAACTAAGTTCAATCCATACCTAACCTGAAGCCTAAATGAAACCATAGACCTAACCCTAACCATAGGCGGACACCTTATGCTTAACCCCCACCCTAACCTGACCCTGACGCTTACTCCAACCGTAACAGTTAAACGAAAACTAACAGTAGCCCTAAACTTACTCCCTCAAACTAAGTTCAAACCTAACCTAACCTGAAGCCTAAATCAAACCATACACCTAACCATAACCCTAGGCGGACACCTTAAGCTCAACCCCAACCCTAACCTGACCCTCACGCTAACTCCAACCATAACACTGAACCGAAAACTAACATTAGCCCTAAACTTACTCCCTCAAACTAATTTCAAACCTAACCTTACCTGAAGCCTAACACAAACCATAGACCTAACCCTAACCCTAGGCGGACACCTGAAGCTCAACCCCAACCCTAACCTTTCCCTGACGCTATCTCCAACCGTAACACTGTACCGAAAACTTACAGTAGCCCTAAACTTACTCCCTCAAACTAAGTTCAAACGTAACCTAACCTGAAGCCTAACTCAAACCATAGACCTAACCCTAACCCTAGGCGGACACCTGAAGCTCAACCCCAACCCTAACCTGACCCAAAGGCTTACTCCAACTGTAACAGTTAACCGAAAACTAACAGTAGCCCTAAACTTACTCCCTCAAACTAACTTCAAACCTAACCTAACCTGTAGCCTAAATCAAAACATACACCTAACCCTAATCCTAGGAGTACACCATTAGCTCAATGCCAGCCCTAACCTGGACCTGACGCTAACTCCAACCATAACAGTTACCCGAAAACAAACAGTAGCCCTAAACTTACTCCCTCAAAATAAGTTCAAACCTAACCTAACCTGAAGCCTAACTCAAACCATAGACCTAACCCTAACCCTTGGCGGACACCTTAAGCTCAACCCCAATCCTAAAATGGCCCTGACGCTGACTCCAACCATAACAGTTACCCGAAAACTAACAGTAGCCCTAAACTTACTTCCTCAAACTAAGTTCAAACCTAACCTAACCTGAAGCCTTAATCAAATCATACACCTAACCCTAACCCTAGGCGGACACCTTAAGCTCAACCCCTACCATAACCTGACCCTTACGCTTACTCCAACTGTAACAGTTAACCGAAAACTAACAGTAGCCCTAAACTGACTCCCTCAAACTAAGTAAAAAGCTAACCTAACCTGAAGCCTAACTCAAACCATAGACCTAACCCTAACCCTAGGCGGACACCTGAAGCTCAACCCCAACCCTAACCTGACCCTGACGCTATCTCCAACCGTAACACTGAACCGAAAACTAACAGTAGCCCTAAACTTACTCCGTCAAACTAATTTCAAACCTAACCTAACCTGAAGCCTATCTCAAACCATAGACCTAACCCTAACCCTAGGTGGACACCTGAAGCTCAACCGCAACCCTAACCTGACCCTGACGCTATCTCCAAAAGTAACACTGAACCGAAAACTAACAGTAGCCCTAAACTTACTCCCTCAAACTAAGTTCAGACCTAACCTAACCTGAAGCCTAACTCAAACCATAGACCTAACCCTAATCCTTGGCGGACACCTTAAGCTCAACCCCAACCCTAAAATGGCCCTGACTCTAACTCCAACCATAACAGATACCCGAAAAATAACAGTAGCCCTAAACTTACTCCCTCAAACTAACTTCAAACCTAACCTAACCTGAAGCCTAAATCAAAACATACACCTAACCCTAATCCTAGGCGGACACCATTAGCTCAATGCCAACCCTAACCTGGATCTGACGCTAACTCCAACCGTAACAGTTACCCGAAAACAAACAGTAGCCCTAAACTTAATCCCACAAACTAAGTTCAAACCTAACCTAACCTGAAGCCTAAATCAAACCATACACCTAACCCTAACCCTAGGCGGACACCTTAAGCTAAACCCCAACCCTAACCTGACCCTCAAGCTAATCCAACCCTAACACTGAACCGAAAACTAACAGTAGCCCTAAACTTACTCCCTCAAACTAAGTTCAAGCCTAACCTAACCTGAAGCCTAACTCAAACCATAGACCTAACACTATCCTTACGCGGACACCTGAAGCACAACCCCAACCCTAACCTGACCCTGACACTATCTCCAACCGTAACACTGAACCAAAAACAAACAGTAGCCCTAAACTTAGTCCCTCAAACTAAGTTCAAACCTAACCTAACCTGAAGCCTAACTCAAACCATAGACCTAACCCTAACCCTAGGCGGACACCTGAAGCTCAACCCCAACCCTAACCTGACCCTGACGCTATCTCCAACCGTAACACTGAACCGGAAACTAACAGTAGCCCTAAACTTACTCCCTCAAACTAAGTTCAAACCTAACCTAACCTGAAGCCTAAATCAAACCATACACCTAACCCTAACCCTAGGCGGACACCTTAAGCTCAACCCCAACCCTAAAATGACCCTCACGCTAACTGCAACCGAAACACTGAACCGAAAACAAAGAGTAGCCCTAAACTTACTCCCTCAAACTAAGTTCAAACCTAACCTAACCTGAAGCCTAAATCAAACCATACACCTAACACTAACCCTAGGCGGACACCTTAAGCCCAACCCCAACCCTAACCTGACCCTCACGCTAACTCCAACCGTAACACTGAACCGAAAACTAACAGTAGCCCTAAACTTACTCCCTCAAACTAAGTTCAATCCTAACCTAACCTGAAGCCTAACTCAAACAATAAACCTAACCCTAACCCTAGGCGGACACCTTAAGCTTAACCCCAAACCTAACCTGACCCTGAGGCTAAATCCAACCGGAACACTGAACCGAAAACTAACAGTAGCCCTAAACTTACTCCCTCAAACTAAGTTCAAACCATACCTAACCTGAAGCCTAAATGAAACCATAGACCTAACCCTAACCATAGGCGGACACCTTATGCTTAACCCCCACCCTAACCTGACCCTGACGCTTACTCCAACCGTAACAGTTAAACGAAAACTAACAGTAGCCCTAAACTTACTCCCTCAAACTAAGTTCAAACCTAACCTAACCTGAAGCCTAACTCAAACCATAGACCTAACCCTAACCCTAGGCGGACACCTTAAGCTCAACCCCAAACCTAAGCTGACCCTGACGATTACTCCAACCGTAACAGTTAACCAAAAACTAACAGTAGCCCTAAACTGACTCCCTCAAACTAAGTACAAAGCTAACCTAACCTGAAGCCTAACTCAAACCATAGACCTAACCCTAACCCTAGGCGGACACCTGAAGCTCAACCCCAACCCTAACCTGACCCTGACGCTATCTCCAACCGTAACACTGAACCGAAAACTAACAATAGCCCTAAACTTACTCCCTCAAACTAAGTTCAAAGCTAACCTAACCTGAAGCCTAACTCAAACCATAGACCTAACCCTAACCCTAGGCGGACACCTGAAGCTCAACCCCAACCCTAACCTGGCCCTGACGCTAACTCCAACCATAACACTGAACCGAAAACTAACATTAGCCCTAAACTTAGTCCGTCAAACTAATTTCAAACCTAACCTAACCTGAAGCCTAACTCAAACCATAGACCTAACCCTAACCCTAGGCGGACACCTGAAGCTCAACCGCAACCCTAACCTGACCCTGACGCTATCTCCAAACGTAACACTGAACCGAAAACTAACAGTAGCCCTAAACTTACTCCCTCAAACTAAGTTCAGACCTAACCTAACCTGAAGCCTAACTCATACCATAGACCTAACCCTAATCCTTGGCGGACACCTTAAGCTCAACCCCAACCCTAAAATGGCCCTGACTCTAACTCCAACCATAACAGATACCCGAAAAATAACAGTAGCCCTAAACTTACTCCCTCAAACTAACTTCAAACCTAACCTAACCTGAAGCCTAAATCAAAACATACACCTAACCCTAATCCTAGGCGGACACCATTAGCTCAATGCCAACCCTAACCTGGACCTGACGCTAACTCCAACCGTAACAGTTACCCGAAAACAAACAGTAGCCCTAAACTTAATCCCTCAAACTAAGTTCAAACCTAACCTAACCTGAAGCCTAAATCAAACCATACACCTAACCCTAACCCTAGGCGGACACCTTAAGCTCAACCCCAACCCTAACCTGACCCTCAAGCTAATTCAACCCTAACACTGAACCGAAAACTAACAGTAGCCCTTAACTTACTCCCTCAAACTAATTTCAAACCTAACCTAACCTGAAGCCTAACTCAAACCATAGACCTAACCCTAACCCTAGGAGGACACCTTAAGCTCAACCCCAACCCTAACCTGACCCTCACGCTAACTCCAACCGTAACAGTGAAACGAAAACTAACATTAGCCCTAAACTTACTCCCTAAAACAAATTTCAAGCCTAACCTAACCGAAGCCTAACTCAAACCATAGACCTAACCCTAACCCTAGGCGGACACCTTAAGCACAACCCGAACCCTAACCTGACCCTGACGCTATCTCCAACCGTAACACGGAACCGAAAATAACAGTAGCCCTAAACTTACTCCCTCAAACTAAGTTCAAACCTAACCTAACCTGAAGCCTAACTCAAACAATAGACCTAACCCTAACCCTAGGCGGACACCTGAAGCTCAACCCCAACCCTAACCTGACCCTGACGCTATCTCCAAACGTAACACTGAACCGAAAACTAACAGTAGCCCTAAACTTACTCCCTCAAACTAAGTTCAAACCTAACCTAACCTGAAGCCTAACTCAAACCATAGACCTAACCCTAACCCTTGGCGGACACCTTAAGCTCAACCCCAACCCTAAAATGGCCCTGACTCTAACTCCAACCATAACAGATACCCGAAAAATAACAGTAGCCCTAAACTTACTCCCTCAAACTAAGTTCAAACCTAACCTAACCTGAAGCCTAAATCAAACCATACACCTAACCCTAACCCTAGGCGGACACCTTAAGCTCAACCCCAAACCTAACCTGACCCTCAAGCTAAATCCAACCCTAACACTGAACCGAAAAATAACAGTAGCCCTAAACTTACTCCCTCAAACTAATTTCAAACCTAACCTTACCTGAAGCCTAACTCAAACCATAGACCTAAACCCAACCCTAGGCGGACACCTTAAGCTCAACCCCAACCCTAACCTGGCCCTGACGCTAACTCCAACCATAACAGTTACCCGAAAACTAACAGTCGCCCTAAACTTACTCCCTCAAACTAAGTTCAAACCTAACCTAACCTGAAGCCTAAATCAAACCATACACCTAACCCTAACCCTAGACGGACACCTTAAGCTCAACCGCAACCCTAAAATGACCCTCACGCTAACTCCAACCGAAACACTGAACCGAAAACAAACAGTAGCCCTAAACTTACTCCCTCAAACTAAGTTCAAACCTAACCTAACCTGAAGCCTAAATCAAACCATACACCTAACCCTAACCCTAGGCGGAGACCTTAAGCTCAACCCCAACCCTAACCTGACCCTCACGCTAACCCCAACCATAACACTGAACCGAAAACTAACAGTAGCCCTGAACTTACTCCCTCAAACTAAGTTCAATCCTAACCTAACCTGAAGCCTAAATGAAACCATAGACCTAACCCTAACCCTAGGCGGACACCTTATGCTTAACCCCCACCAAACCTGACCCTAACGCTTACTCCAAACGTAACAGTTAAACGAAAACTAACAGTATCCCTAAACTTACTCCCTAAAACTAAGTTCAAACCTAACCTAACCTGAAGCCTAAATCAAACAATACACCTAACCCTAAGCCTAGGCGGATACCTTAAATTCAACCCCAAACCTAACCTGACCCTGACGCTTACTCCAACCGTAACAGTTAACCGAAAACTAACAGTAGCCCTAAACTGTCTCCCTCAAACTAAGTTCAAACCTAACCTAACCTGAAGCCTAAATCAAATCATACACCTAACCCTAACCCTAGGCGGACACCATAAGCTCAACCCCAACCCTAACCTGGCCCTGACGCTAACTCCAACCATAACAGTTACCCGAAAACTAACAGTCGCCCTAAACTTACTCCCTCAAACTAAGTTCAAACCTAACCTAACCTGAAGCCTAAATCAAACCATACACCTAACCCTAACCCTAGGCGGACACCTTTAGCTCAACCCCAACCCTAACCTGACCCTCACGCTAACTCCAACCGTAACAGTGAACCGAAAACTAACATTAGCCGTAAACTTACTCCCTCAAACTAATTTCAAGCCTAACCTAACCTGAAGCCTAACTCAAACCATAGACCTAACCCTAACCCTAGGCAGACACCTGAAGTTCAAGCCCAACCCTAACCTGACCCAGACGCTATCTCCAAACGTAACACTGAACTGAAAACTAACAGTAGCCCTAAACTTACTCCCTCAAACTAAGTTCAAACCTAACCTAACCTGAAGCCTAAATCAAACAATACACCTAACCCTAACGCTAGACGGACACCTTAAGCTTAACCCCAACCCTAAAATGAAACACGCTAACACCAACCGAAACACTGTACCGAGAACAAACAGTAGCCCTAAACTTACTCCCTCAAACTAAGTTCAAACCTAACCTAACCTGAAGCCTATATCAAACCATACACCTCACCCTAACCATAGGCGGACACCTTAAGCCCCACCACAACCCTATCCTGACCCTCAAGCTAACTCCAACTGTAACACTGAACCGAAAACTAACAGTAGCCCTAAACTTACTCCCTCAAACTAAGTTCAAGCCTAACCTAACCTGAAGCCTAACTCAAACCATAGACCTAACACTATCCTTACGCGGACACCTGAAGCACAACCCCAACCCTAACCTGACCCTGACACTATCTCCAACCGTAACACTGAACCGAAAACTAACAGTAGCCCTAAACTTACTCCCTCAAACTAAGTTCAAACCTAACCTAACCTGAAGCCTAACTCAAACCATAGACCTAACCCTAACCCTAGGCGGACACGTGAAGCTCAACCCCAACCCTAACCTGACCCTGACGCTATCTCCAACCGTAACACTGAACCGGAAACTAACAGTAGCCCTAAACTTACTCCCTCAAACTAAGTTCAAACCTAACCTAACCTGAAGCCTAAATCAAACCATACACCTAACCCTAACCCTAGGCGGACACCTTAAGATCAACCCCAACCCTAAAATGACCCTCACGCTAACTGCAACCGAAACACTGAACCGAAAACAAAGAGTAGCCCTAAACTTACTCCCTCAAACTAAGTTCAAACCTAACCTAACCTGAAGCCTAAATCAAACCATACACCTAACACTAACCCTAGGCAGACACCTTAAGCCCAACCCCAACCCTAACCTGACCCTCACACTAACTCCAACCGTAACACTGAACCAAAACTAACAGTAGCCCTAAACTTACTCCCTCAAACTAAGTTCAATCCTAACCTAACCTGAAGCCTAACTCAAACAATAAACCTAACCCTAACCCTAGGCGGACACCTTAAGCTTAACCCCAACCCTAACCTGACCCTGAGGCTAAATCCAACCGTAACACTGAACCGAAAACTAACAGTAGCCCTAAACTTACTCCCTCAAACTAAGTTCAATCCATACCTAACCTGAAGCCTAAATGAAACCATAGACCTAACCCTAACCATAGGCGGACACCTTATGCTTAACCCCCACCCTAACCTGACCCTGACGCTTACTCCAACCGTAACAGTTAAACGAAAACTAACAGTAGCCCTAAACTTACTCCCTCAAACTAAGTTCAAACCTAACCTAACCTGAAGCCTAACTCAAACCATAGACCTAACCCTAATCCTTGGCGGACACCTTAAGCTCAACCCCAACCCTAAAATGGCCCTGACTCTAACTACAACCATAACAGATACCCGAAAAATAACAGTAGACCTAAACTTACTCCCTCAAACTAACTTCAAACCTAACCTAACCTGAAGCCTAAATCAAAACATACACCTAACCCTAATCCTAGGCGGACACCATTAGCTCAATGCCAACCCTAACCTGGACCTGACGCTAACTCCAACAGTAACAGTTACCCGAAAACAAACAGTAGCCCTAAACTTAATCCCTCAAACTAAGTTCAAACCTAACCTAACCTGAAGCCTAAATCAAACCATACACCTAACCCTAACCCTAGGCGGACACCTTAAGCTCAACCCCAACCCTAACCTGACCCTCAAGCTAAATCCAACCCTAACACTGAACCGAAAACTAACAGTAGCCCTAAACTTACTCCCTCAAACTAATTTCAAACCTAACCTAACCTAAAGCCTAACTCAAACCATAGACCTAACCCTAAGCCTAGGCGGACACCTTAAGCTCAACCCCAACCCTAACCTGGCCCTGACGCTAACTCCACCCATAACAGTTACCCGAAAAATAACAGTCGCCCTAAACTTACTCCCTCAAACTAAGTTCAAACCTAACCTAACCTGAAGCCTAAATCAAACCATACACCTAACCCTAACCCTAGGCGGACACCTTAAGCTCAACCCCAACCCTAACCTGACCCTCACGCTAACTCCAACCGTAACAGTGAAACGAAAACTAACATTAGCCCTAAACTTACTCCCTCAAACAAATTTCAAGCATAACCTAACCTGAAGCCTAACTCAAACCATAGACCTAACCCTAACCCTAGGCGGACACCTGAAGCTCAACCCCAACCCTAACCTGACCCTGACGCTATCTCCAACCGTAACACGGAACCGAAAATAACAGTAGCCCTAAACTTACTCCCTCAAACTAAGTTCAAACCTAACCTAACCTGAAGCCTAACTCAAACCATAGACCTAACCCTAACCCTACGCAGACACCTGAAGCTCAACCCCAATCCTAACCTGACCCTGACGCTATCTCCAAACGTAACACTGAACCGAAAACTAACAGTAGCCCTAAACTTACTCCCTCAAACTAAGTTCAAACCTAACCTAACCTGAAGCCTAACTCAAACCATAGACCTAACCCTAACCCTTGGCGGACACCTTAAGCTCAACCCCAACCCTAAAATGGCCCTGACTCTAACTCCAACCATAACAGATATCCGAAAAATAAGAGTAGCCCTAAACTTACTCCCTCAAACTAAGTTCAATCCTAACCTAACCTGAAGCCTAAATCAAACCATACACCTAACCCTAACCCTAGGCGGACACCTTAAGCTCAACCCCAAACCTAACCTGACCCTCAAGCTAAATCCAACCCTAACACTGAACCGAAAAATAACAGTAGCCCTAAACTTACTCCCTCAAACTAATTTCAAACCTAACCTTACCTGAAGCCTAACTCAAACCATAGACCTAACCCTAACCCTAGGCCGACACCTTAAGCTCAACCCCAACCATAACCTGACCCTCACGCTAACCCCAACCGTAACACTGAACCGAAAACTAACAGTAGCCCTAAACTTACTCCCTCAAACTAAGTTCAAACCTAACCTAACCTGAAGCCTAACTCAAATCATAGACCTAACCCTAACAATAGGCGGACACCTGAAGCTCAACCCCAACCCTAACGTGACCCTGACGCTATATCCAACCGTAACTCTGAACCGAAAAATAACAGTAGCCCTAAACTTACTCACTCAAACTACTTTCAAACATAACCTAACCTGGAGCCTAAATCAAACCATGGACCTAACCCTAACCCTAGGCGGACAACTTAGGCTTAACCAACACCCTAACCTTACCGTGACGCTTACTCCACCCGTAACATTTAACCGAAAACTAAGAGTAGCCCTAAACTTCTTCCCTCAAACTAAGTTCAAACCTAACCTAACCTGAAGACTAAATCAAAGTATAGACCTAACCCTAACCCTAGGCGGACACCTTATGCTTAAACCCTACCCTAACCTGACCCTGACGCTTACTCCAACCATAAAAATTAACGGAAAACTAACAGTGAACCTAAACTTCCTCCCTCAAACTAAGTTCAAACCTAACCTAACCTGAAGCCTAACTCAAACCATAGACCTAACCCTAACCCTAGGCGGACACCTTAAGCTTAACCCCAACCCTAACCTGACCCTGAGGCTAAATCCAACCGTAACACTGAACCGAAAACTAACAGTAGCCCTAAACTTACTCCCTCAAACTAAGTTCAATCCTAACCTAACCTGAAGCCTAAATGAAACCATAGACCTAACCCTAACCCTAGGCGGACACCTTATGCTTAACCCCCACCAAACCTGACCCTGACGCTTACTCCAAACGTAACAGTTAAACGAAAACTAACAGTATCCCTAAACTTACTCCCTCAAACTAAGTTCAAACCTAACCTAACCTGAAGCCTAAATCAAACCATACACCTAACCCTAAGCCTAGGCGGATACCTTAAGTTCAACCCCAAACCTAACCCGACCCTGACGCTTACTCCAACCGTAACTGTTAACCGAAAACTAACAGTAGCCCTAAACTGACTCCCTCAAACTAAGTTCAAACCTAACCTAACCTGAAGCCTAAATCAAATCATACACCTAACCCTAACCCTAGGCGGACACCTTATGCTTAACCCCCACCATAACCTGACCCTGACGCTAACTCCAACCGTAACACTGAACCAAAAACAAACAGTAGCCCTAAACTTACTCCCTCAAACTAACTTCAAACCTAACCTAACCTGAAGCCTAACTAAAACCATAGACCTAACCCTAACCCTAGGCGGACACCTGAAGCTCAACCCCAACCCTAACCTGACCCTGACGCTAACTCCAACCATAACAGTTACCCGAAAACTAACAGTAGACCTAAACTTACTCCCTCAAACTAAGTTCAAACCTGACCTAACCTGAAGCCTAAATCAAACCATACACCTAACCCTAACCCTAGGCGGACACCTTAAGCTCAACCCCAACCCTAACCTGACCCTGACGCTAACTCCAACCGTAACACTGAACCAAAAACTAACAGTAGCCCTAAACTTAATCCCTCAAACTAAGTTCAAACCTAACCTATCCTGAAGCCTAACTCACACCATAGACCTAACCCTAACCCTAGGCGGACACCTTAAGCTCAACCCCAAACCTAACCTTACCCTGACGCTTACTCCAACCGTAACAGTTAACCGAAAACTAACAGTAGCACTAAACTGACTCCCTCAAACTAAGTTCAACCTAACCTAACCTGAAGCCTAAATCAAATCATAGACCTAACCCTAACCCTAGGCTGACACCTTACGCTTTACCCCCACCATAACCTGACCCAGACGCTAACTCCAACCGTAACACTGAACCGAAAACTAACATTAGCCGTAAACTTACTCCCTCAAACTAACTTCAAACCTAAACTAACCTGAACCCTAACTGAAACCATGGACATAACCCTAACCCTAGGGGGACACCTTAAGCTCAACCCCAACCCTAGCCTGGCCCTGACGCTAACTCCAAACATAACACTTACCCGAAAACTAATAATCGCCCTAAACTTACTCCCTCAAACTAAGTTCAAACCTAACCTAACCTGAAGGCTAAATCAAACCATACACCTAACCCTAACCCTAGGCGGACACCTTAAGCTCAAACCCAACCCTAACCTGGCCCTCATGATAAATCCAACCGTAACACTGAACCAAAAACAAACAGTAGCCCTAAACTTACTCCCTCAAACTAACTTCAAACCTAACCTAACCTGAAGCCTAACTGAAACCATAGACCTAAACCTAACCCTAGGCAGACACCTGAAGCTCAACCACAACCCTAACCTGACCCTGACGCTATCTCCAACCGTAACACTGAACCGAAAACTAAGAGTAGCCCTAAACTTACTCCCTCAAACTAAGTTCAAACCTAACCTAACCTGAAGCCTAACTCAAACCATAGACCTAACCCTAACCCTAGACAGACACCTTAAGCTCAACCCCAACCCTAACCTGACCCTGACGCTATCTCCAACCGTAACACTGAACCGAAAACTAACAGTCGCCCTAAACTTACTCCCTCAAACTAAGTTCAAACCTAACCTAACCTGAAACCTAAATCAAACCATACACCTAACCCTAACCCTAGGCGGACACCTTAAGCTCGACCCCAACCCTACCCTGACCCTCACGCTAACACCAACCGAAACACTGAACCGAAAACGAACAGTAGCCCTAAACTTACTCCCTCAAACTAAGTTCAAACCTAACATAACCTGAAGCCTAACTCAAACCACAAACCTAACCCTAACCCTAGGGGGACACCTTATGCTTAACCCCCACCCTAACCTGACCCTGACGCTTACTCCAACCGTAACAGTTAAACGAAAACTAACAGTAGCCCTAAACTTACTCCCTCAAACTAAGTTCAAACCTAACCTAACCTGAAGCCTAACTCAAACCATAGACCTAACCCTAACGCTAGGTGGACACCTGAAGCTCAACCCCAACCCTAACCTGACCCTGACACTATCTCCAACCGTAACACTGAACCGAAAACTAACAGTAACCCTAAATTTACACCCTCAAACTAAGTTCAAACCTAACCTAACCTGAAGCCTAAATCAAACCATACACCTAACTCTAACCCTAGGCGGACACCTTAAGCTGAACGTCAACCCTAACCTGACCCTCACGCTAACTCCAACCGTAACAATGACTGAAAACTAAGAGTAGCCCTAAACTTACTCCCTCAAACTAAGTTCAAACCTAACCTAACCTGAAGCCTAACTCAAACAATAGACCTAACCCTAACCCTAGGCGGACACCTTAAGCTTAACCCCAACCCTAACCTGACAATGAGGCTAAATCTAACCGTAACACTGAAACGAAAACTAACAGTAACCCTAAACTTACTCCCTCAAACTAAGTTCAAACCTAACCTAACCTAAAGCCTAACTCAAACCATAGACCTAACCCTAACGCTAGGTGGACACCTGAAGCTCAACCCCAACCCTAACCTGACCCTGACACTATCTCCAACCGTAACACTGAACCGAAAACTAACAGTAACCCTAAATTTACACCCTCAAACTAAGTTCAAACCTAACCTAACCTGAAGCCTAAATCAAACCATACACCTAACTCTAACCCTAGGCGGACACCTTAAGCTCAACCCCAACCTAACCTGACCCTCACGCTGTCTCCAACCGTAACACTGAACCGAAAACTAACAGTAGCCCTAAACTTACTCCCTGAAACTAAGTTCAAACCTAACGTAACCTGAAGCCTAACTCAAACCATAGACCTAACCCTAACCCCAGGCGGACACATGAAGCTCAACCCCAACCCTAACCTGGCCCTGACGTTAACTCCAAAAGAAACACTGAACAGAAAACTAACAGTAGCCCTAAACTTACTCCCTCAAACTAAGTTCAATCCTAACCTAACATGAAGCCTAAATCAAACCATACACCTAACCCTAACCCTAGGCGGACACCTTAAGCTCAACCCCTACCCTAACCTGACCCTCACGCTAACTTCAACCGTGACACTGAACCGAAAACTAACAGTAGCCCTAAACTTACTCCCTCAAACTAAGTTCAAACCTAACCTAACCTGAAGCTTAACTCAAACCATAGACCTAACCCTAACCCTAGGCGGACACCTGAAGCTCAACCCCAACCCTAACCTGACCCTGACGCTAACTCCAACCGTAACACTGAACCGGAAACTAATAGTAGCCCTAAGCTTACTCCCTCAAACTAAGTTCAAACCTAACCTAACCTGAACCCAAACTCAAACCATAGACCTAACCCTAACACTAGGCAGACACCTTAAGATCAACCCCAACCCTAACCTGGCCCTGAAGCGAACTCCAACCATAACAGTTACCCGAAAACTAACAGTAGCCCTAAACTTACTCCCTCAAACTAAGTTCAAACCTAACCTAACCTGAAGACTAACTCAAACCATAGAACTAACCTTAACCCTAGGCAGACCCCTGAAGCTCAACCCCAATCCTAACCTGACCCTGACGCTAACTCCAACCATAACACTGAACCGAAAACTAACAGTAGCCCTAATCTTACTCCCTCAAACTAAGTTCAAACCTAACCTAACCTGAAGCCTAACTAAAACGATAGCCGTAACCCTAACCCTAGGCGGACACCTTAAGCTCAACCCCAACCGTAACCTGACCCTCACGCTATCTACAACCGTAACACTGAACCGAAAACTAACAGTAGCCCTAAACTTACTCCCTCAAACTAAGTTCAATCCTAACCTAACCTGAAGCCTAAATGAAACCATAGACCTAACCCTAACCCTAGGCCGACACCTTATGCTTAACCCCCACCAAACCTGACCCTGACGCTTACTCCAAACGTAACAGTTAAACGAAAACTAACAGTATCCCTAAACTTACTCCCTCAAACTAAGTTCAAACCTAACCTAACCTGAAGCCTAAATCAAACCATACACCTAACTCTGAGCCTAGGCGGATACCTTAATTTCAACCCCAAACCTAACCTGACCCAGACGCTTACTCCAACCGTAACAGTTAACCGAAAAGTAACAGTAGCCCTAAACTGACTCCCTCAAACTAAGTTCAATCCTAACCTAACCTGAAGCCTAAATCAAATCATACACCTAACCCTAACCCTAGGCGGACACCTTATGCTTAACCCCCACCATAACCTGACCCTGACGCTAACTCCAACCGTAACACTGAACCAAAAGCAAACAGTAGCCCTAAACTTACTCCCTCAAACTAACTTCAAACCTAACCTAACCTGAAGCCTAACTGAAACCATAGACCTAACCCTAACCCTAGGCGGACACCTGAAGCTCAACCCCAACGCTAACCTGACCCTGACGCTATCTCCAACCGTAACACTGAACCGAAAACTAACAGTAGCCCTAAACATACTCCCTCAAACTAAGTTCCAACCTAACCTAACCTGAAACCTAAATCAAACCATACACCTAACCCTAACCCTAGGCGGATACCTTAAGCTAAACCCCAACCCTATCCTGACCCTCACGCTAACTCCAACCGAAACACTGAACCGAAAACTAACAGTAGCCCTAAACTTACTCCCTCAAACTAAGTTCAATCCTAACATAACCTGAAGCCTAACTCAAACCACAAACCTAACCCTAACCCTAGGTGGACACCTTATGCTTAACCCCCACCCTAACCTGACCCTGACGCTTGCTCCAACCGTAACAGTTAAACGAAAACTAACAGTAGCCCTAAACTTACTCCCTCAAAGTAAGTTCAAACCTAACCTAACCTGAAGCCTAAATCAAACCATACACCTAACCCTAACCCTAGGCGGACACCTTAAGCTCAACCCCAACCCTAACCTGACATCCAGGCTAACTCCAACCATATCACTGAACCAAAAACTAAGAGTAGTCCTAAACTTACTCGCTCAAACTAAGTTCAAACCTAACCTAACCTGGAGCCTAAATCAAACCATGGACCTAACCCTAACCCTAGGCGGACACCTTAGGCTTAACCAACACCCTAAACTTACCGTGACGCTTACTCCACCCGTAACAGTTAACCGAAAACTAAGAGTAGCCCTAAACTTATTCCCTCAAACTAAGTTCAAACCTAACCTAACCTGAAGACTAAATCAAAGCATAGACCTAACCCTAACCCTAGGCGGACACCTTATGCTTAAACCCTACCCTAACCTGACCCTGACGCTTACTCCAACCATAACAATTAACCGAAAACTAACAGTAAACCAAAACTTCCTCCCTCAAACTAAGTTCAAACCTAACCTAACCTGAAGCCTAACTCAAACCATAGACCTAACCCTAACCCTAGGTGGACACCTGAAGCTCAACCCCAACCCTAATCTGACCCTGACGCTATCTCCAACCGTAACACTGAACCGAAAACTAACAGTAGCCCTAAAGTTACTCCCTAAAAACTAAGTTCAAACCTAACCTAACCTGAAGCCTAAATCAAACCATACACCAAACCCTAACCCTCGGCGGACACCTTAAGCTCAACCCCTACCCTAACCTGACCCTCACGCTAACTCCAACCGTAACACTGAACCGAAAACTAACAGTAGCCCTAAACTTACTCCCTCAAACTAAGTTCAAACCTAACCTAACCTGAAGCCTAACTCAAACCATAGACCTAACCCTAACCCCAGGCGGACACCTTAAGCTCAACCCCAACCCTAACCTGACCCTCACGCTATCTCCAACCGTAACACTGAACCGAAAACTAACAGTAGCCCTAAATTACTCCCTCAAACTAAGATCAATCCTAACCTAACCTGAAGCCTAAATGAAACCATAGAACTAACCCTAACCCTAGGCGGACACCCTAAGCTCAACCCCAACCCTAACCTGACCCTCACGCTAACTCCAACCGTAACACTGAACCGAAAACTAACAGTAGCCCTAAGCTTACTCCCTCAAACTAAGTTCAAACCTAACCTAACCTGAAGCCTAACTCAAACAATAGACCTAACCCTAACAATAGGCGGACACCTTAAGCTTAACCCCAACCCTAACCTGACCCTGAGGCTAAATCCAACCGTAACCCTGAACCGAAAACTAAGAGTAGCCCTAAACTTACTCCCTCAAACTAAGTTCAATCCTAACCTAACCTGAAGCCTAAATGAAACCAAAGACCTAACCCTAACATTGGAGGACACCTTATGCTTAACCCCCACCCTAACCTGACCCTGACGCTTACTCCAAACGTAAGAGTTAAACGAAAACTAACAGAAGCCCTAAACTTACTCCCTCAAATTAAGTTCAAACCTAACCTAACCTGAAGCCTAAATCAAACCATAGACCTAACCCTAACCCTAGGCGGAAACCTGAAGCTAAACCCAAACCCTAACCTGACCGTGACGCTATCTCCAACCGTAACACTGAACCGAAAACTAACAGTAGCCCTAAACTTACTCCCTCAAACGCAGTTCAAACCTAACCTAACCTGAAGCCTATCTCAAACCATAGACCTATCCCTAACCCTAGGCGGACACCTGAAGCTCAACCCCAACCCTAAGCTGACCCTGACGCTATCTCCAACCGTAACACTGAACCGAAAACTAACAGTAGCCCTAAATTTACTCCCTCAAACTAAGTTCAAACCTAACCTAACCTGAAGCCTAAATCAAACCATACACCCAACCCTAACCCTAGGCGGACACCTTAAGCTCAACCTCTACCCTAACCTGACCCTCACGCTAACTCCAACGGTAACACTGAACCGAAAACTACCAGTAGCCCTAAACTTACTCCCTCAAACTAAGTTCAATCCTAACCTAACCTGAAGCCTAAATGAAACCATAGACCTAACCCTACCCTAGGCAGACACCTTATGCTTAACCCCCACCCTAACCTGACCCTGACGCTTACTCCAACCGTAACATTTAAACGAAAACTAAGAGTAGACCTAAACTTACTCCCTCAAACTAAGTTCAAACCTAACCTAACCTGAAGCCTAACTCAAACCATAGACCTAACCCTAACCCTAGGCGGACACCTGAAGCTCAACCCCAACCCTCACCTGACCCTGACGCTATCTCCAACCATAACACTGAACCGAAAACTAACAGTAGCCCTAAACTTACTCTCTCGAACTAAGTTCAAACCTAACCTAATCTGAAGCCTAACTCAATCCATAGACCTATCCCTAACCCTAGGCGGACACCTTAAGCTCAACCACAACCCTAACATTGCCCTGATGCTAACTCCAACCAAAACAGTTACCCGAAAACTAACAGTAGCCCTAAACTTACTCCCTCAAACTAAGTTCAAACCTAACCTAACCTGAAGCCTAACTCAAACAATAGACCTAACCCTAATCCTAGGCGGACACCTTAAGCTCAACCCCAACCGTAACCTGACCCTCACGCTATCTCCAACCGTAACACTGAACCAAAAACTAACAGTAGCCCTAAACTTACTCCCTCAAACTAAGTTCAATCCTAACCTAACCTGAAGCCTAAATCAAACCATACACCTAACCCTAACCCTAGGCGGACACCTTAAGCTCAACCCCAACCCTAACCTGACCGTCACGCTAACTCCAACCATAACACTTAACCGAAAACTAACAGTAACCCTAAACTTACTCCCTCAAACTAAGTTCAAACCTAACCTAAGCTGAAGCCTAACTCAAACCATAGACCTATCCCTAACCCTAGGCGGACACCTTAAGCTCAACCCCAACCCTAACATGGCCCTGATGCTAACTCCAACCATAACAGTTACCCGAAAACTAACAGTAGCCCTAAACTTACTCCCTCAAACTAAGTTCAATCCTAACCTAACCTGAAGCCTAACTCAAACCATAGACCTAACCGTAAACCTAGGCCGACACCTTAATCTCAACCCCAACCGTAACCTTACCCTCACGCTATCTCCAACCGTAACACTCCACCGAAAACTAACAGTAGCCCTAAACTTACTCCCTCAAACTAAGTTCAATCCTAACCTAACCTGAAGCCTAAATGAAACCATACACCTAACCCTAACCCTAGGCGGACACCTTAAGCTCAACCGCAACCCTAACCTGACCCTCACGCTAACTCCAACCGTAACGGTTAACCGAAAACTAAGAGTAGCCCTAAACTGACTCCCTCAAACTAAGTTCAAACCTAACCTAACCTGAAGCCTAAATCATATCATAGACCTAACCCTAACCCTAGGCGGACACCTTATGCTTAACCCCCACCATAACCTGACCCTGACGCTAAATCCAACCGTAACACTGAACCGAAAACTAACAGTAGCCCTAAACTTACTCCCTCAAACTAACTTCAAACCTAAACTAACCTGAAGCCTAACTGAAACCAAAGACCTTACCCTAACCCTAGGCGGACACCTTAAGCCCAACCCCAACGCTAAAATGTCACTGACGCTAACTCCAACCATAACAGTTACCCGAAAACTAACAGTAGACCTAAACTTACTCCCTCAAACTAAGTTCAAACCTAACCTAACCTGAAGCCTAAATCAAACCATACACCTAACCCTAACCCTAGGCGGACACCTTAAGCTCAACCCCAACCCTAACCTGACCCTGACGCTTACTCCAACCGTAACAGTTAAACGAAAACTAACAGTAGCCCTAAAATTACTCCCTCAAACTAAGTTCAAACCTAACCTAACCTGAAGCCTAAATCAAACCATAGACCTAACCCTAACCCTAGGCGGACACCTTAGGCTCAACCCCAACCCTAACCTGCCATCCACGCTAACTCCAACCATATCACTGAACCGAAAACTAAGAGTAGCCCTAAACTTACTCGCTCAAACTAAGTTCAAACCTAACCTAACCTGAAGCCTAACTCAAATCATAGACCTAACCCTAACAAGAGGCGGACACCTGAAGCTCAACCCCATCCCTAACCAGACCCTGACGCTATCTCCAACCAGAACACTGAACCGAAAACTAACAGTAGCCCTAAACTTACTCCCTCAAACTAAGTTCAATCCTAACCTAACCTAAAGCCTAAATCAAACCATACACCTAACCCTAACCCTAGGTGGACACCTGTAGCTCAACCTCAACCGTAACCTGACCCTCACGCTAAGTCCAACCGTAACACTGAACCGAAAACTAACAGTAGCCCTAAACTTACTCCCTCAAACTAAGTTCAAACCTAACCTATCCTGAAGCCTAACTCAAACAATAGACCTAACCCTAACCCTAGGCGGACACCTTAAGCTCAACCCCTACCCTAACCTGACCCTGAGGCTAATTCCAACCGTAACACTGAACCGAAAACTAACAGTAACCCTAAACTTACTCCCTCAAACTAAGTTCAAACCTAACCTAACCTGAAGCCTAACTCAAACCATAGACCTAACCCTAACCCTAGGCGGACACCTGAAGCTCAACCCCAACCCTAACCTGACCCTGACGCTATCTACAACCGTAACACTGAACCGAAAACTAACAGTAGCCCTAAACTTACTCCCTCAAACTAAGTTCAAACCTAACCTAACTTGAAGCCTAACTCAAATCATAGACTTACCCTAACCCTAGGCGGACACCTTAAGCTCAACCCCAACCCTAACCTGGCCCTGACGCTAACTCCAACCATAACAGTTACCCGAAAACTAACAGTAGACCTAAACTTAGTCCCTCAATCTACGTTCAAACCTAACCTAACCTGAAGCCTAAATCAAACCATACACCTAACCCTAACCCTAGGCGGACACCTTAAGCTCAACCCCTACCCTAACCTGACCCTCACGCTAACTCCAACCGTGACACTGAACCGAAAACTAACAGTAGCCCTAAACTTACTTCCTCAAACTAATTTCAAACCTAACCTAACCTGAAGCCTAACTCAAACCATAGACATAACCCTAATCACAGGCGGACACCTGAAGCTCAACCCCAACTCTAACCTGACCCTGACGCTATCTCCAACCATAACAACGAACCAAAAACTAACAGTAGCCCTAAACTTACTCCCTCAAACTAAGTTCAAACCTCACCTAACCTGAAGCCTAACTCAAACCATAGAACTAACCCTAACCCTAGGCTGACACCTTAAGCTCAACCCCAACCCTAACCTGACCCTCACGCTAACTCCAACCGTAACACTGAACCGAAAACTAACAGTAGCTCTAAACTTACTCCCTCAAACTAAGTTCAAACCTAACCTAACCTGAAGCCTAACTCAAACCATAGACCTAACCCTAACCCTAGGCGGACACCTTAATCTCAACCCCAACCCTAACCTGACCCTGACGCTATCTCCAACGGTAACACTGAACCGAAAACTAACAGTAGCCCTAAACTTACTCCGTCAAACTAAGTTCTAACCTAAGCTAACCTGAAGCCTAAATCAAACCATACACCTAACTCTAAACCTAGGCGGACACCTTAAGCTCAACCCCAACACTAAACTGACCCTCACGCTAACTCCAACCGTAACATTGAACCAAAACCTAACAGTAGCCCTAAACTTACTCCCTCAAACTAATTTCAAACCTAACCTAACCTGAAGCCTAATTCAAACCATAGACATAACCCTAACCCTAGACGGACACCTGAAGCTCAACCCCAACCCTAACCTGCCCCTGACGCTATCTCCAAACGTAACACTGAACCAAAAACTAACAGTAGCCCTAAACTTACTCCCTCAAACTAAGTTCATACCTAACCTAACCTGAAGCCTAAATCATACCATACACCTAACCCTAACCCTAGGCGGACACCTTAAGCTCAACCCCAACCCTAACATGACCCTGACGCTATCTCCAACCGTAACACTGAACCGAAAACTAACAGTAGCCCTAAACTTACTCCCTCAAACTAAGTTGAAACCTAACCTAACCTGAAGCCTAACTCAAACCAGAGACCTAACCCTAACCCTAGGCAGACACCTTAAGCTCAACCCCAACCCTAACCTGGCCCTGACGCTAACTCCAACCATAACAGTTACCCGAATATTAACAGTCGCCCTAAACTTACTCCCTCAAACTAAGTTCAAACCTAACCTAACCTGAAGCCTAACTCAAACCCTAGACCTAACCCTAACCCTAGGCGGACACCTTAAGCTCAACCCAAACCCTAACCTGACCCTCACGCTAACTCCAACCGTAACACTGAACCGAAAACTAACAGTAGCCCTAAACTTACTCACTCAAACTAATTTCAAACCTAACCTAACCTGAAGCCTAACTCAAACCATAGACCTAACCCTAACCCTAGGCGGACACCTGAAGTTCAAGCCAAACCATAACCTGACCCTGACGCTACCTCCAACCATAACACTGAACCAAAAACTAACAGTAGCCCTAAACTTACTCCCTCAAACTAAGTTCAAACCTAACCTAACCTGAAGCCTAAATCAAACCATACACCTAACCCTAACCCTAGGCGGACACCTTAAGCTCAACCCCAACCCTAACCTGACCCTGACGCTATCTCCAACCGTAACACTGAACCGAAAACTAACAGTAGCCCTAAACTACTCCCTCAAACTAAGTTCAAACCTAACCTAACCTGAAGCCTTAATCAAATCATACACCTAACCCTAACCCTAGGCGGACACCTTAAGCTCAACCCCTACCCTAACCTGACCCTCACGCTTACTCCAACTGTAACAGTTAACCGAAAAATAACAGTAGCCCTAAGCTTACTCCCTCAAACTAACTTCAAACCTAACCTAACCTGAAGCCTAAATCAAACCATACACCTAACCATAACACTATGCGGACACCATTAGCTCAACGCCAACCCTAACCTGGACCTGACGCTAACTCCAACCGTAACAGTTACCCGAAAACTAACAATACCCTAAACTTACTCCCTCAAACAAAGTTCAAACCTAACCTAACATGAAGCCTAAATCAAACCATACACCTAACCCTAACCCTAGGCGGACACCTTAAGCTCAACCCCAACCCTAACCTGACCCTCACGCTAACGCCAACCGTAACACTGAACTGAAAACTAACATTAGCCCTAAACCTACTACCTCAAACTAATTTCAAACTTAACCTAACATGAAGCCTAACTCAAACCAAAGACCTAACCCTAACCCTAGGTGGACACCTGAAGCTCAACCCCAACCCTAACCTGACCCTGAAGCTATCTCCAACCGTAACACTGAACCGAAAACTAACAGTAGCCCTAAACTTACTCCCTCAAACTAAGTTCAAACCTAACCTAACCTGAAGCCTAAATCAAACCATACACCTAACCCTAACCCTAGGCGGACACCTTAAGCTCAACCCCAACACTAACCTGACCCTCACGCTAAATCCAACCATAACACTGAACCGAAAACTAACAGTAGCCCTAAACTTACTCCCTCAAACTAAGTTCAAACCTAACCTAACCTGAAGCCTAACTCAAACCATAGACCTAACCCTAACCCTAGACAGACACCTGAAGCTCAACCCCAAACCTAACCTGACCCTGACGCTATCTCAAACCGTAACACTGAACCGAAAACTAACAGTAGCCCTAAACTTACTCCCTCAAACTAAGTTCAAACCTAACCTAACCTGAAGCCTAACTCAAACCATAGACCTAACCCTAACCCTAGGCGCACACCTTAAGCTCAACCCCAACCCTAACATGGCCCTGACGCTAACTCCAACCATAACAGTTACCCGAAAACTAACAGTCGCCCTAAACTTACTCCCTCAAACTAAGTTCAAACCTAACCTAACCTGAAGCCTAACTCAAACCATAGACCTAACCCCAACCCTTGGCGGACACCTTAAGCTCAACCCCAATTCTAAAATTGCCCTGACGCTAACTCCAACCATAACAGTTACCCGAAAACTAACAGTAGCCCTAAACTTACTCCCTCAAACTAAGTTCAAACCTAACCTAACCTGAAGCCTAACTCAAACCATAGACCTAACCCTAACCCTAGACGGACACCTGAAGCTCAACCCCAACCCTAACCTGACCCTGACGCTATCTCAAACCGTAACACTGAACCGAAAACTAACAGTAGCCCTAAACTTACTCCCTCAAACTAAGTTCAAACCTAACCTAACCTGAAGCCTAACTCAAACCATAGACCTAACCCTAACCCTAGGCGGACACCTGAAGCTCAACCCCAACCCTAACCTGAACCTGACGCTATGTCCAACCGTAACACTAAACCGAAAACTAACAGTAGCCCTAAACTTACTCCCTCAAACTAAGTTCAAACCTAACCTAACCTGAAGCCTAACTCAAACCATAGACCTAACCCCAACCCTTGGCGGACACCTTAAGCTCAACCCCAATTCTAAAATTGCCCTGACGCTAACTCCAACCATAACAGTTACCCGAAAACTAACAGTAGCCCTAAACTTACTCCCTCAAACTAAGTTCAAAGCTAACCTAACCTGAAGCCTTAATCAAATCATACACCTAACCCTAACCCTAGGCGGACACCTTAAGCTCAACCCCTACCCTAACCTGACCCTCACGCTTACTCCAACTCTAACAGTTAACCGAAAACTAACAGTAGCCCTAAACTTACTCCCTCAAACTAACTTCAAACCTAACCTAACCTGAAGCCTAAATAAAACCATACACCTAACCCTAACCCTAGGCGGACACCATTAGCTCAACGCCAACCCTAACCTGGACCTGACGCTAACTCCAACCGTAACAGTTACCCGAAAACTACCAGTAGCCCTAAACTTACTCCCTCAAACTAAGTTCAAACCTAACCTAACCTGAAGCATAAATCAAACCCAACACCTAACCCTAACCCTAGGCGGACATCTGAAGCTCAACCCCTACCCTAACCTGACCCTCACGCTAACTCCAACCGAAACATTGAACCGAAAACAAACAGTAGCCCTAAACTTACTCCCTCAAACTAAGTTCAAACCTAACCTAACTTGAAGCCTAACTCAAACCATAGACCTAACCCTAACCCTAGGCGGACACCTGAAGCTCAACCCCAACCCTAACCTGACCCTGACGCTATCTCCAACCGTAACACTGAACCGAAAACTAACAGTAGCCCTAAACTTACTCCCTCAAACTAAGTTCAAACCTAACCTAACTTGAAGCCTAACTCAAACCATAGACCTAACCCTAACCCTAGGCGGACACCTTAAGCTCAACCCCAACCCTAACTTCGCCCTGACGCTAACCCCAACCATAACAGTTACCCGAAAACTAACAGTCGCCCTAAACTTACTCCCTCAAACTAAGTTCAAAACTAACCTAACCTGAAGCCTAAATCAAACCATACACCTAACCCTAACCCTAGGCGCACACCTTAAGCTCAACCCCAACCCTAACATGGCCCTGACGCTAACTCCAACCATAACAGTTACCCGAAAACTAACAGTCGCCCTAAACTTACTCCCTCAAACTAAGTTCAAACCTAACCTAACCTGAAGCCTAACTCAAACCATAGACCTAACCCCAACCCTTGGCGGACACCTTAAGCTCAACCCCAATTCTAAAATTGCCCTGACGCTAACTCCAACCATAACAGTTACTCGAAAACTAACAGTCGCCCTAAACTTACTCCCTCAAACTAAGTTCAAAACTAACCTAACCTGAAGCCTAAATCAAACCATACACCTAACCCTAACCCTAGGCGGACACCTTAAGCTCAACCCCAACCCTAACCTGACCCTCACGCTAACTCCAACCGTAACGCTGAACCGAAAACTAACATTAGCCCTAAACTTACTCCCTCAAACTAATTTCAAACCTAACCTAACCTGAAGCCTAACTCAAACCATAGACCTAACCCTCACCCTAGGCGGACACCTGAAGCTCAACCCCAACCCTAAACTGACCCTGACGCTATCTCCAACCGTAACACTGAACCGAAAACTAACAGTAGCCCTAAACTTACTCCCTCAAACTAAGTTCAAACCTAACCTAACCTGAAGCCTAACTCAAACCATAGACCTAACCCTAACCCTAGGCGGACACCTGAAGCTCAACCCCAACCCTAACCTGACCCTCACGCTACCTCCAACCGTAACACTGAACCGAAAACTAACAGTAGCCCTAAACTTACTGCCTCAAACTAAGTTCAAACCTAACCTAACCTGAAGCCTAACTCAAACCATAGACCTAACCCTAACCCTAGGCGGACACCTGAAGCTCAACCCCAACCCTAACCTGACCCTCACGCTATCTCCAACCGTAACACTGAACCGAAAACTAACAGTAGCCCTAAACTTACTCCCTCAAACTAAGTTCAAACCTAACCTAACCTGAAGCCTAAATCAAACCATACACCTAACCCTTACCCTAGGCGGACACCTTAAGCTCAACCCCAACCCTAACCTGACCCTCACGCTAACTCCAACCGTAACACTGAACCGAAAACTAACAGTAACCCTAAACTTACTCCCTCAAACTAAGTTCAAACAAAACCTAACCTGAAGCCTAACTCAAACCATAGACCTAACCCTAACCCTAGGCGGACACCTGAAGCTCAACCCCAACGCTAACCTGACCCTGACGCTATCTCCATCCGTAACACTGAACCGAAAACTAACAGTAGCCCTAAACTTACTCCCTCATACTAAGTTTAAACCTAACCTAACCTGAAGCCTAACTCAAACCATAGACCTAACCCTAACCCTAGGCGGACACCTTAAGCTCAAGCCAACACTAACATGACCCTCACGCTAACTCCAACCGTAACACTGAACCGAAAACTAACAGTAACCCTAAACTTACTCCCTCAAACTAAGTTCAAACCTAACCTAAGCTGAAGCCTAACTCAAACCATAGACCTAACCCTAACCCTAGGCGGACACCTGAAGCTCAACCCCAACCCTAACCTGACCCTCACGCTATCTCCAACCGTAACACTGAACCGAAAACTAACAGTAACCCTAAACTTACTCCCTCAAACTAAGTTCAAACAAAACCTAACCTGAAGCCTAACTCAAATCATACACCTAACCCTAACCCTAGGCGGACACCTTAAGCTCAACCCCAACACTAACCTGACCCTCACGCCAAATCCAACCATAACACTGAACCGAAAACTAACAGTAGCCCTAAACTTACTCCCTCAAACTAAGTTCAAACCTAACCTAACCTGAAGCCTAACTCAAACCATAGACCTAACCCTAACCCTAGGCGGACACCTGAAGCTCAACCCCAACGCTAACCTGACCCTGACGCTATCTCCATCCGTAACACTGAACCGAAAACTAACAGTAGCCCTAAACTTACTCCCTCATACTAAGTTTAAACCTAACCTAACCTGAAGCCTAACTCAAACCATAGACCTAAACATAACCCTAGGCGGACACCTTAAGCTCAACCCCAACACTAACATGACCCTCACGCTAACTCCAACAGTAACACTGAACCGAAAACTAACAGTAACCCTAAACTTACTCCCTCAGACTAAGTTCAAACCTAACCTAACCTGAAGCCTAACTCAAACCATAGACCTAACCCTAACCCTAGGCGGACACCTTAAGCTCAACCCCAACCCTAACCTGGCCCTGACGCTAACTCCAACCGTAACAGTTACCCGAAAACTAACAGTAGCCCTTAACTTACTCCCTCAAACTAAGTTCAAACCTAACCTAACCTGAAGCCTTAATCAAATCATACACCTAACCCTAACCCTAGGCGGACACCTTAAGCTCAACCCCTACCCTAACGTGACCCTCACGCTTACTCCAACTGTAACAGTTAACCGAAAACTAACACTAGCCCTAAACTTACTCCCTCAAACTAACTTCAAACCTAACCTAACCTGAAGCCTAAATCAAACCATACACCTAATCCTAACCCTAGGCGGACACCATTAGCTCAACGCCAACCCTAACCTGGATCTGACGCTAACTCCAACCATAACAGTTAACCGAAAACTAACAGTAGCCCTAAACTTACTCCCTCAAACTAAGTTCAAACTTAACCTAACCTGAAACCTAAATCAAACCATACACCTAACCCTAACCCTAGGCGGACACCTTAAGCTCAACCCCTACCGTAACCTGACCCTCACGCTAACTCCAAACGAAACACTGAACCGAAAACAAACAGGAGCCCTAAACTTACTCCCTCAAACTAAGTTCAAACCTAACCTAACCTGAAGCCTAACTCAAACCATAGACCTAAACCGAACCCTAGGCGGACACCTTAAGCTCAACCCCAACCCTAACCTTACCCTGACGCTATCTCCAACGGTAACACTGAACCGAAAACTAACAGTAGCCCTAAACTTATTCCCTCAAACTAAGTTCAATCCTAACCTAACCTGAAGCCTAAATGAAACCATAGACCTAAACTAACCCTAGGCGGACACCTTTAGCTCAACCCCAACCCTAACCTGACCCTCACGCTAACTCCAACCGTAACACGGAACCGAAAACTAACAGTAGCCCTAATCTTACTCCCTCAAACTAAGTTCATACCTAACCTAACCTGAAGCCTAACTCAAACCATAGACCTAACCCTAACCCTTGGCGGACACCTTAAGCTCAACCCCAACCCTAAAATCCCCTGACGCTAAGTCCAACCATAACAGTTACCTGAAAACTAACAGTAGCCCTAAACTTACTCCCTCAAACTAAGTTCAAACCTAACCTAACCTGAAGCCTAAATCAAACCATACACCTAACCCTAATCCTGGGCGGACACCTTAAGCTCAACCACAACCCTAACCTGACCCTCACGCTAAATCCAACTGTAACACTAAACCGAAAACTAACAGTAGCCCTAAACTTACTCCCTCAAACTAAGTTCAAACCTAACCTAACCTGAAGCCTAACTCAAACCATAGACCTAACCCTAACCCTAGGAGGACACCTGAAGCTCAACCCCAACCCTAACCTGACCCTGACGCTATCTCCAACCGTAACACTGAACCGAAAACTAACAGTAGCCCTAAACTTACTCCCTCAAACTAAGTTCAAACCTAACCTAACCTGAAGCCTAACTCAAACCATAGACCTAACCCTAACCCTTGGCGGACACCTTAAGCTTAACCCCAATCCTAAAATGGCCCTGACGCTAACTCCAACCATAACAGTTACCCGAAAACTAACAGTAGCCCTAAACTTACTCCCTCAAACTAAGTTCAAACCTAACCTAACCTGAAGCCTAAATCAAACCATACACCTAACCCCAACCCTAGGCGGACACCTTAAGCTCAACCCCAACCCTAACCTGACCCTCATGCTAAATCCAACCGTAACACTGAACCGAAAACTAACAGTAGCCCTAAACTTACTCCCTCAAACTAATTTCAAACCTAACCTAACCTGAAGCCTAACTCAAACCATAGACCTAACCCTAACCCTAGGCGGACACCTGAAGCTCAACCACAACCCTAACCTGACCCTGACGCTATCTCCAACCGTAACACTGAACCGAAAACTAACAGTAGCCCTAAACTTACTCCCTCAAACTAAGTTAAAACCTAACCTAACCTGAAGCCTAAATCAAACCATACACCTAACGCTAACCCTAGGCGGACACCTTAAGGTAAACCCCAACACTAACCTGACCATCACGCTAACTCCAACCGTAACACTGAACCGAAAACTAACAGTAACCCTAAACTTACTCCCTCAAACACAGTTCAAACCTAACCTAACCTGAAGCCTAAATCAAACCATACACCTAACCCTAACCCTAGGCGGACACCTTAAGCTCAACCCCAACCCTAACATGACCCTCACGCTAACTCCAAACGTAACACTGAACCGAAAACTAACAGTAGCCCTAAATTTACTCCCTCAAACTAATTTCAAACCTAAACTAACCTGAAGCCTAACTCAAACCACAGACCTAACCCTAACCCTAGCCGGACACCTGAAGCTCAACCCCAACCCTAACCTGACCCTGACGCTATCTCCAACCGTAACACTGAACCGAAAACTACCAGTAGCCCTAAACTTAATCCCTCAAACTAAGTTCAAACCTAAACTAACCTGAAGCCTAACTCAAACCATAGACCTAACCCTAACCCTAGGCAGACACCTGAAGCTCAACCCCAACCCTAACCTGACCCTGACGCTATCTCCAACCGTAACACTGAACCGAAAACTAACAGTAGCCCTAAACATACTCCCTCAAACTAAGTTCAAACCTAACCTAACCTGAAGCCTAAATCAAACCATACACCTAACCCTAACCCTAGGCGGACACCTTAAGCTCAAACCCAACCGTAACCTGACCCTCACGCTAACTCCAACCTTAACACTGAACCGAAAACTAACAGTAGCCCTAAACTTACTCCCTCAAACTAAGTTCAATCCTAACCTAACCTGAAGCCTAACACAAACCATAGACCTAACCCTAACCCTAGGCGGACACCTGAAGCTCAACCCCAACCCTAACCTGACCCTGACGCTATCTCCAACCGTAACACTGAACCGAAAACTAACAGTAGCTCTAAACTTACTCCCTCAAACTAAGTTCAAACCTAACCTAACCTGAAGCCTAACTCAAACCATACACCTAACCCTAATCCTGGGCGGACACCTTAAGCTCAACCCCAACCCTAACCTGACCCTCACGCTAAATCCAACTGTAACACTAAACCGAAAACTAACAGTAGCCCTAAACTTACTCCCTCAAACTAAGTTCAAACCTAACATAACCTGAAGCCTAACTCAAACCATAGACCTAACCCTAACTCTAGGCGGACACCTGAAGCTCAACCACAAACCTAACCTGACCCTGACTCTTACTCCAACCGTAACACTCAACCGAAAACTAACAGTAGCCCTAAACTTACTCCCTCAAACTAAGTTCAAACCTAACCTAACCTGAAGCCTAACTCAAACCATAGACCTAACCCTAACCCTAGGCTGACACCTGAAGCTCAACCCAGACCCTAACCTGACCCTGACGCTATCTCCAAACTCAACACTGAACCGAAAACTAACAGTAGCACTAAACTTACTCCCTCAAACTAAGTTCAAACCTAAACTATCCTGAAGCCTAACTCAAACCATAGACCTAACCCTAACCCTTGCCGGACACCTTAAGCTCAACCCCAATCCTAAAATGGCCCTGACGCTAACTCCAACCATAACAGTTACCCGAAAACTAACAGTAGCCCTAAACTTACTCCCTCAAACTCAGTTCAAACCTAACCTAACCTGAAGCCTAAATCAAACCATACACATAACGCTAACCCTAGGCGGACACCTTAAGCTCAACCCCAACCCTAACCTGACCCTCACGCTAAATCCAACCGTAACACTGAACCGAAAACTAACAGTAGCCCTAAACTTAATCCCTCAAACTAAGTTCAAACCTAACCTACCCTGAAGCCTAACTTAAATCATACACCTAACCCTAACCCTAGGCGGACACCTTAAGCTCAACCCCAACCCTAACCTGACCCTCACGCTAACTCCAACCGTAACACTGAACCGAAAACTAACAGTAGCCCTAAACTTACTCCCTCAAACTAATTTCAAACCTAACCTAACCTGAAGCCTAACTCAAACCATACACCTAACCCTAACCCTAGGCTGACACCTGAAGTTCAAACCCAAACATAACCTGACCCTGACGCTATCTCCAACCATAACACTGAACCGAAAACTAACAGTAGCCCTAAACTTACTCCCTCAAACTACGTTCAAACCTAACCTAACCTGAAGCCTTAATCAAATCATACACCTAACCCTAACCCTAGGCGGACACCTTAAGCTCAACCCCTACCCTAACCTGACGCTCACGCTTACTCCAACTGTAACAGTTAACCGAAAACTAACAGTAGCCCTAAACTTATTCCCTCAAACTAACTTCAAACCTAACCTAACCTGAAGCCTAAATCAAACCATACACCTAACCCTAACCCTAGGCGGACACCATTAGCTCAACGCCAACCCTAACCTGGACCTGACGCTAACTCCAACCGTAACAGTTACCCGAAAACTAACAGTAGACCTAAATTTACTCCCTCAAACTAAGTTCAAACCTAACCTAACCTGAAGCCTAAATCAAACCATACACCTAACCCTAACCCTAGGCGGACACCTTAAGCTCAACCCCTACCCTAACCTGACCCTCACGCTAACTCCAACCGAAACACTGAACCGAACACAAAGAGTAGCCCTAAACTTACTCCCTCAAACTAAGTTCAAACCTAACCTAACCTGAAGCCTAACTCAAACCATAGACCTAACCCTAACCCTAGGAGGACACCTGAAGCACAACCACAACGCTATCCTGACCCTGACGCTATCTCCAACCGTAACACTGAACCGAAAACTAACAGTAGCCCTAAACTTACTCCCTCAAACTAAGTTCAAACCTAACCTAACCTGAAGCCTAAATCAAACCATACACCTAACCCTAACCCTAGGCGGACACCTTAAGCTCAACCCCAACCCTAACATGACCCTCACGATAACTCCAACCGTAACACTGAACCGAAAACTAACATTAGCCCTAAACTTACTCCCTCAAACTAATTTCAAACCTAAACTAACCAGAAGCCTAACTCAAACCATAGACCTAACCCTAACCCTAGGCGGACACCTGAAGCTCAACCCCATCCCTAACCTGACCCTCACGCTATCTCCAACCGTAACACTGAACCGAAAACTAACAGTAGCCCTAAACTTACTGCCTCAAACTAAGTTCAAACCTAACCTAACCTGAAGCCTAAATCAAACCATACACCTAACCCTCACCCTAGGCGGACACCTTAAGCTCAAGCCCAACCCTAACCTGACCCTCACGCTAACTCCAACCATAACACTGAACCGAAAACTAACAGTAGCCCTATACTTACTCCCTCAAACTAAGTTCAAACCTAACCTAACCTGAAGCCTAACTCAAACCATAGACCTAACCCTAACCCTAGGCGGACACCTGAAGCTCAACCCCAACCGTAACCTAACCCTGACGCTATCTCCAACCGTAACACTGAACCGAAAACTAAAAGTAGCCCTAAACTTACTCCCTCAAACTAACTTCAAACCTAACCTAACCTGAAGCCTAACTCAAACCATAGACCTAACCCTAACCCTAGGCGGACACCTGAAGCTCAACCCCAACCCTAACCTAACCCTGACGCTATCTCCAACCGTAACACTGAACCGAAAACTAACAGTAGCCCTAAACTTACTCCCTCAAACTAACTTCAAACATAACCTAACCTGAAGCCTAACTCAAACCATAGACCTAACCCTAACCCTAGGCGGAAACCTTAAGCTCAACCCCAACCCTAACCTGGCCCTGACACTAACTCCAACCATAACAGTTACCAGAAAACTAACAGTCGCCCTAAACTTACTCCCTCAAACTAAGCTCAAACCTAACCTAACCTGAAGCCTAAATCAAACCATACACGTAACCCTAACCCTAGGAGGACACCTTAACCTCAACCCCAACCCTAACCTGACCCTCACGCTAACTCCAACCATAACACTGAACCAAAAACTAACATTAGCCCTAAACTTACTCCCTCAAACTAATTTCAAACCTAACCTAACCTGAAGCCTAACTCAAACCATAGACCTAACCCTAACCCTAGGCGGACACCTGAAGCTCAACCCCAACCCTAACCTGACCCTGACGCTATCTCCAACCGGAACACTGAACCGAAAACTAACAGTACCCCTAAACTTACTCACTCAAACTAAGTTCAAACCTAACCTAACCTGAAGCCTAACTCAAACCATAGACCTAACCCTAACCCTTGGCGGACACCTTACGCTCAAGCCCAATCCTAAAATGGCCCTGACGTTAACTCCAACCATAACAGTTACGCGAAAACTAACAGTAGCCCTAAACTTACTCCCTCAAACTAAGTTCAAACCTAACCTAACCTGAAGCCTAAATCAAACCATACACCTAACCCTAATCCTAGACGGACACCTTAAGCTCAACCCCAACCCTAACCTGACCCTCACGCTAAATCCAACTGTAACACTAAACCGAAAACTAACAGTAGCCCTAAACTTACTCCCTCAAACTAAGTTCAAACCTAACCTAACCTGAAGCCTAACTCAAACCATAGACCTAACCCTAACCCTAGGAGGACACCTGAAGCTCAACCCCAACCCTAACCTGACCCTGACGCTATCTCCAACTGTAACACTGAACCGAAAACTAACAGTAGCCCTAAACTTACTCCCTCAAACTAAGTTCAAACCTAACCTAAACTGAAGCCTTAATCAAATCATACACCTAACCCTAACCCTAGGCGGACACCTTAAGCTCAACCCTTACCCTAACCTGACCCTCACGCTTACTCCAACTGTAACAGTTAACCGAAAACTAACAGTAGCCCTAAACATACTCCTTCAAACTAACTTCAAAACTAACCTAACCTGAAGCCTAAATCAAACCATACACCTAACCCTAACCCTAGGCGGACACCTTAAGCTCAACCCTACCCTAACCTGACCCTCACGCTAACTCCAACCGAAACACTGAACCGAAAACAAACAGTAGCCCTAAACTTACTCCCTCAAACTAAGTTCAAACCTAACGTAACCTGAAGAATAACTCAAACCATAGACCTAACCCTAACCCTAGGCGGACACCTGAAGCTCAACCCAAACCCTAACCTGACCCTGACTCTTACTCCAACCGTAACACTGAACCGAAAACTAACAGTAGCCCTAAACTTACTCCCTCAAACTAAGTTCAAACCTAACCTAACCTGAAGCCTAACTCAAACCATAGACCTAACCCTAACCCTAGGCGGACACCTGAAGCTCAACCCCAACCCTAACCGGACCCTGACGCTATCTCCAACCGTAACACTGAACCGAAAACTAACAGTAGCCCTAAACTTACTCCCTCAAACTAAGTTCAAACCTAACCTAACCTGAAGCCTAAATCAAACCATACACCTAACGCTAACCCTAGGCGGACACCTTAAGGTCAACCCAAACCCTAACCTGACCATCTCGCTAACTCCAACCGTAACACTGAACCAAAAACTAACAGTAACCCTAAACTTACTCCCTCAAACACAGTTCAAACCTAACCTAACCTGAAGCCTAAATCAAACCATACACCTAACCCTAACCCTAGGCGGACACCTTAAGCTCAACCCCAACCCTAACATGACCCTCACGCTAACTCCAACCGAAACACTGAACCGAAAACTAACCATAGCCCTAAACTTACTCCCTCAAACTAAGTTCAAACACAACCTAACCTGAAGCCTAACTCAAACCATAGACATAACCCTAACCCTAGGCGGACACCTGAAGCTCAACCCCAACCCTAACCTGACCCTCACGCTGTCTCCAACCGTAACACTGAACCGAAAACTAACAGTAGCCCTAAACTTACTCCCTCAAACTAAGTTCAAACCTAACCTAACCTGAAGCCTAAATCAAACCACACACCTAACCCTAACCCTAGGCGGACACCTTAAGCTCAAGCCCAACCCTAACCTGACCCTCACGCTAAATCCAACCGTAACAGTGAACTGAAAACTAACAGTAGCCCTAAACTTACTCCCTCAAACTAAGTTCAAACCTAACCTAACCTGAAGCCTAACTCAAACCATAGACCTAACCCTAACCCTAGGAGGACACCTGAAGCACAACCCCAACGCTAACCTGACCCTGACGCTATCTCCAACCGTAACACTGAACCGAAAACTAACAGTAGCCCTAAACTTACTCCCTCAAACTAAGTTCAAACCTAACCTAACCTGAAGCCTAAATCAAACCATACACCTAACCCTAACCCTAGGCGGACACCTTAAGCTCAAGCCCAAACCTAACCTGACCCTCACGCTAAATCCAACCGTAACACTGAACCGAAAACTAACAGTAGCCCTAAACTTACTCCCTCAAACTAACTTCAATCATAACCTAACCTGAAGCCTAACTCAAACCATAGACCTAACCCTAACCCTAGGCGGAAACCTTAAGCTCAACCCCAACCCTAACCTGGCCCTGACACTAACTCCAACCCTAACAGTTACCAGAAAACTAACAGTAGCCCTAAACTTACTCCCTCAAACTAAGCTCAAACCTAACCTAACCAGAAGCCTAAATCAAACCGTACACCTAACCCTAACACTAGGCGGACACCTTAACCTCAACCCCAACCCTAACCTGACCCTCACGCTAACTCCAACCATAACACTGAACCGAAAACTAACATTAGCCCTAAACTTACTCCCTCAAACTAATTTCAAACCTAACCTAACCTGAAGCCTAACTCAAACCATAGACCTAACCCTAACCCTAGGCGGGCACCTGAAGCTCAACCCCAACCCTAACCTGACCCTGACGCTATCTCCAACCGGAACACTGAACCGAAAACTAACAGTAGCCCTAAACTTACTCACTCAAACTAAGTTCAAACCTAACCTAACCTGAAGCCTAACTCAAACCATAGACCTAACCCTAACCCTTGGCGGACACCTTACGCTCAAGCCCAATCCTAAAATGGCCCTGACGCTAACTCCAACCATAACAGTTATCCGAAAACTAACAGTAGCCCTAAACTTACTCCCTCAAACTACGTTCAAACCTAACCTAACCTGAAGCCTTAATCAAATCATACACCTAACCCTAACCCTAGGCGGACACCTTAAGCTCAACCCCTACCCTAACCTGACGCTCACGCTTACTCCAACTGTAACAGTTAACGGAAAACTAACAGTAGCCCTAAACTTATTCCCTCAAACTAACTTCAAACCTAACCTAACCTGAAGCCTAAATCAAACCATACACCTAACCCTAACCCTAGGCAGACACCATTAGCTCAACACCAACCCTAACCTGGACCTGACGCTAACTCCAACCGTAACAGTTACCCGAAAACTAACAGTAGCCCTAAACTTACTCCCTCAAACTAAGTTCAAACCTAACCTAACCTGAAGCCTAAATCAAACCATACACCTAACCCTAACCCTAGGCGGACACCTTAAGCTCAACCCCTACCCTAACCTGACCCTCACGCTAACTCCAACCGAAACACTGAACCGAACACAAAGAGTAGCCCTAAACTTACTCCCTCAAACTAAGTTCAAACCTAACCTAACCTGAAGCCTAACTCAAACCATAGACCTAACCCTAACCCTAGGAGGACACCTGAAGCACAACCCCAACGCTAACCTGACCCTGACGCTATCTCCAACCGTAACACTGAACCGAAAACTAACAGTAGCCCTAAACTTACTCCCTCAAACTAAGTTAAAACCTAACCTAACCTGAAGCCTAAATCAAACCATACACCTAACCCTCACCCTAGGCGGAAACCTTAAGCTCAAACACAACCCTAACCTGACCCTCACGCTAACTCCAACCGTAACACTGAACCGAAAACTAACAGTAGCCCTATACTTACTCCCTCAAACTAAGTTCAAACCTAACCTAACCTGAAGCCTAACTCAAACCATAGACCTAACCCTAACCCTAGGCGGACACCTGAAGCTCAACCCCAACCGTAACCTAACCCTGACGCTACCTCCAACCGTAACACTGAACCGAAAACTAAAAGAAGCCCTAAACTTACTCCCTCAAACTAACTTCAAACCTAACCTAACCTGAAGCCTAACTCAAACCATAGACCTAACCCTAACCCTAGGCGGACACCTGAAGCTCAACCCCAACCCTAACCTAACCCTGACGCTATCTCCAACCGTAACACTGAACCGAAAACTAACAGTAGCCCTAAACTTCCTCCCTCAAACTAACTTCAAACATAACCTAACCTGAAGCCTAACTCAAACCATAGACCTAACCCTAACCCTTGGCGGAAACCTTACGCTCAAGCCCAATCCTAAAATGGCCCTGACGCTAACTGCAACCATAACAGTTACCCGAAAACTAACAGTAGCCCTAAACTTACTCCCTCAAACTAAGTTCAAACCTAACCTAACCTGAAGCCTAAATCAAACCATACACCTAACCCTAATCCTAGGCGGACACCTTAAGCTCAACCCCTACCCTAACCTGACCCTCACGCTAACTCCAACCGAAACACTGAACCGAACACAAAGAGTAGCCCTAAACTTACTCCCTCAAACTAAGTTCAAACCTAACCTAACCTGAAGCCTAACTCAAACCATAGACCAAACCCTAACCCTAGGAGGACACCTGAAGCACAACCCCAACGCTAACCTGACCCTGACGCTATCTCCAACCGTAACACTGAACCGAAAACTAACAGTAGCCCTAAATTTACTCCCTCAAACTAAGTTCAAACCTAACCTAACCTGAAGCCTAAATCAAACCATACACCTAACCCTCACCCTAGGCGGACACCTTAAGCTCAAACCCAACCCTAACCTGACCCTCACGCTAACTCCAACCGTAACACTGAACCGAAAACTAACAGTAGCCCTATACTTACTCCCTCAAACTAAGTTCAAACCTAACCTAACCTGAAGCCTAACTCAAACCATAGACCTAACCCTAACCCTAGGCGGACACCTGAAGCTCAATCCCAACCGTAACCTAACCCTGACGCTACCTCCAACCGTAACACTGAACCGAAAACTAAAAGTAGCCCTAAACTTACTCCCTCAAACTAACTTCAAGCCTAACCAAACCTGAAGCCTAACTCAAACCATAAACCTAACCCTAACCCTAGGCGGACACCTGAAGCTCAACCCCAACCCTAACCTAACCCTGACGCTATCTCCAACCGTAACACTGAACCGAAAACTAACAGTAGCCCTAAACTTACTCCCTCAAACTAACTTCAAACATAACCTAACCTGAAGCCTAACTCAAACCATTGACCTAACCCTAACACTAGGCCGAAACCTTAAGCTCAACCCCAACCCTAACCTGGCCCTGACACTAACTCCAACCATAACAGTTAAAAGAAAACTAACAGTCGCCCTAAACTTACTCCCTCAAACTCAGCTCAAACCTAACCTAACCTGAAGCCTAAATCAAACCATACACCTAACCCTAACGCTAGGCGGACACCTTAACCTCAACCCCAACCCTAACCTGACCCTCACGCTAACTCCAACCATAACACTGAACCGAAAACTAACATTAGCCCTAAACTTACTCCCTCAAACTAATTTCAAACCTAACCCTAACCTGAAGCCTAACTCAAACCCTAGACCTAACCCTAACCCTAGGCGGACACCTGAAGCTCAACCCCAACCCTAACCTGACCCTGACGCTATCTCCAACCGGAACACTGAACCGAAAACTAACAGTAGCCCTAAACTTACTCACTCAAACTAAGTTCAAACCTAACCTAACCTGAAGCCTAACTCAAACCATAGACCTAACCCTAACCCTTGGCGGACACCTTACGCTCAAGCCCAATCCTAAAATGGCCCTGACGCTAACTCCAACCATAACAGTTACCCGAAAACTAACAGTAGCCCTAAACTTACTCCCTCAAACTAAGTTCAAACCTAACCTAACCTGAAGCCTAAATCAAACCATACACCTAACCCTAATCCTAGGCGGACACCTTAAGCTCAACCCCAACCCTAACCTGACCCTCACGCTAAATCCAACTGTAACACTAAACCGAAAACTAACAGTAGCCCTAAACTTACTCCCTCAAACTAAGTTCAAACCTAACCTAACCTGAAGCCTAACTCAAACCATAGACCTAACCCTAACCCTAGGAGGACACCTGAAGCTCAACCCCAACCCTAACCTGACCCTGACGCTATCTCCAACTGTAACACTGAACCGAAAACTAACAGTAGCCCTAAAATTACTCCCTCAAACTAAGTTCAAACCTAACCTAAACTGAAGCCTTAATCAAATCATACACCTAACCCTAACCCTAGGCGGACACCTTAAGCTCAACCCCTACCCTAACCTGACCCTCACGCTTACTCCAACTGTAACAGTTAACCGAAAACTAACAGTAGCCCTAAACTTACTCCCTCAAACTAACTTCAAACCTAACCTAACCTGAAGCCTAAATCAAACCATACGCCTAACCCTAACCCTAGGCGGACACCTTAAGCTCAACCCCAACCCTAACCTGACCCTCACGCTAAATCCAACTGTAACACTAAACCGAAAACTAAAAGTAGCCCTAAACTTACTCCCTCAAACTAAGTTCAAACCTAACCTAACCTGAAGCCTAACTCAAACCATAGACCTAACCCTAACCCTAGGAGGACACCTGAAGCTCAACCCCAACCCTAACCTGACCCTGACGCTATCTCCAACTGTAACACTGAACCGAAAACTAACAATAGCCCTAAAATTACTCCCTCAAACGAAGTTCAAACCTAACCTAAACTGAAGCCTTAATCAAATCATACACCTAACCCTAACCCTAGGCGGACACCTTAAGCTCAACCCCTACCCTAACCTGACCCTCACGCTTACTCCAACTGTAACAGTTAACCGAAAACTAACAGTAGCCCTAAACTTACTCCCTCAAACTAACTTCAAACCTAACCTAACCTGAAGCCTAAATCAAACCATACACCTAACCCTAACCCTAGGCGGACACCTTAAGCTCAACCCCTACCCTAACCTGACCCTCACGCTAACTCCAACCGAAACACTGAACCGAAAACAAACAGTAGCCCTAAACTTACTCCCTCAAACTAAGTTCAAACCTAACGTAACCTGAAGAATAACTCAAACCATAGAACTAACCCTAACCCTAGGCGGACACCTGAAGCTCAACCCAAACCCTAACCTGACCCTGACTCTTACTCCAACCGTAACACTGAACTGAAAACTAACAGTAGCCCTAAACTTACTCCCTCAAACTAAGTTCAAACCTAACCTAACCTGAAGCCTAACTCAAATCATAGACCTAACCCTAACCCTAGGCGGACACCTGAAGCTCAACCCCAACCCTAAACTGACCCTGACGCTATCTCCAAACGTAACACTGAACCGAAAACTAACAGTAGCCCTAAACTTACTCCCTCAAACTAAGTTCAAACCTAACCTAACCTGAAGCCTAACTCAAACCATAGACCTAACCCTAACCCTTGGCGGACACCTTAAGCTTAACCCCAATCCTAGAATGGCCCTGACGCTAACTCCAACCATAACAGTTACCCGAAAACTAACAGTAGCCCTAAACTTACTCCCTCAAACTAAGTTCAAAACTAACCTAACCTGAAGCCTAAATCAAACCATACACCTAACCCCAACCCTAGGCGGACACCTTAAGCTCAACCCCAACCCTAACCTGACCCTCATGCTAAATCCAACCGTAACACTGAACCGAAAACTAACAGTAGCCCTAAACTTACTCCCTCAAACTAAGTTCAAACCTAACCTAACCTGAAGCCTAAATCAAACCATACACCTAACGCTAACCCTTGGCGGACACCTTAAGCTCAACCCCAACCCTAACCTGACCCTCACGCTAACTCCAACCGTAACACTGAACCGAAAACTAACAGTAACCCTAAACTTACTCCCTCAAACTAAGTTCAAACCTAACCTAACCTGAAGCCTTACTCAAACCGTAGACCTAACCCTAACCCTAGGCGGACACCTGAAGCTCAACCCCAACCCTAACCTGACCCTGACGCTATCTCCAACCGTAACACTGAACCGAAAACTAACAGTAGCCCTAAACTTACTCCCTCAAACTAAGTTCAAACCAAACCTAACCTGAAGCCTAAATCAAACCATACACCTAAAGCTAACCCTAGGCGGACACCTTAAGGTCAACCCCAACCCTAACCTGACCATCACGCTAACTCCAACCGTAACACTGAACCGAAAACTAACAGTAACCCTAAACTTACTCCCTCAAACACAGTTCAAACCTAACCTAACCTGAAGCCTAAATCAAACCATACACCTAACCCTAACCCTAGGCGGACACCTTAAGCTCAACCCCAACCCTAACATGACCCTCACACTAACTCCAACCGTAACACTGAACCGAAAACTAACCATAGCCCTAAACTTACTCCCTCAAACTAAGTTCAAACCTAACCTAACCTGAAGCCTAACTCAAACCATAGACATAACCCTAAACCTAGGCGGACACCTTAAGCTCAACCCCAACCGAACCTGGCCCTGACGCTAACTCCAACCATAACAGTTACCCGAAAACTAACAGTAGCCCTAAACTTACTCCCTCAAACTAAGTTCAAACCTAACCTAACCTGAAGCCTAAATCAAACCATACACCTAACCCTAAGCCTAGGCGGACACCATAAGCTCAACCCCATCCCTAACATGACCCTCACGCTAACTCCAACCGTAACACTTCACCGAAAACTAACATTAGCCCTAAACTTACTCCCTCAAACTAATTTCAAACCTAACCTAACGTGAAGCCTAACTCAAACCATAGACCTAACCCTAACCCTAGGCGGACACCTGAAGCTCAACCCTAACCATAACCTGACCCTGACGCTATATCCAACCGTAACACTGAACCGAAAACTAACAGTAGCCCTAAACTTACTCCCTCAAACTAAGTTCAAACCTAACCTAACCTGAAGCCTAACTCAAACCATAGACCTAACCCTAACCCTAGGCGGACACCTGAAGCTCAACCCCAACCCTAACCTGACCCTCACGCTGTCTCCAACCGTAACACTGAACCGAAAACTAACAGTACCCCTAAACTTACTCCCTCAAACTAAGTTCCAACCTAACCTAACCTGAAGCCTAAATCAAACCACACACCTAACCCTAACCCTAGGCGGACACCTTAAGCTCAAGCCCAACCCTAACCTGACCCTCACGCTAAATCCAACCGTAACAGTGAACTGAAATCTAACAGTAGCCCTAAACTTACTCCCTCAAAATAAGTTCAAACCTAACCTAACCTGAAGCCTAACTCAAACCATAGACCTAACCCTAACCCTAGGAGGACACCTGAAGCACAACCCCAACGCTAACCTGACCCTGACGCTATCTCCAACCGGAACACTGAACCGAAAACTAACAGTAGCCCTAAACTTACTCCCTCAAACTAAGTTCAAACCTAACCTAACCTGTAGCCTAAATCAAACCATACACCTAACCCTAACCCTAGGCGGACACCTGAAGCTCAACCCCAACCCTAACATGACCCTCACGCTAACTCCAACCGTAACACTGAACCGAAAACTAACATTAGCCCTAAACTTACTCCCTCAAACTAATTTCAAACCTAAACTAACCTGAAGCCTAACTCAAACCATAGAGCTAACCCTAACCCTAGGCGGACACCTTAAGCTCAAGCCCAACCCTAACCTGACCCTCACGCTAACTCCAACCGTAACACTGAACCGAAAACTAACAGTAGCCCTATACTTACTCCCTCAAACTAAGTTCAAACCTAACCTAACCTGAAGCCTAACTCAAACCATAGACCTAACCCTAACCCTAGGCGGACACCTGAAGCTCCACCCCAACCATAACCTAACCCTGACGCTATCTCCAACCGTAACACTGAACCGAAAACTAAAATTAGCCCTAAACTTACTCCCTCAAACTAAGTTCAAACCTAACCTAACCTGAAGCCTAACTCAAACCATAGACCTAACCCTAACCCTAGGCGGACACCTGAAGCTCAACCCCAACCCTAACCTAACCCTGACGCTATCTCCAACCGTAACACTGAACCGAAAACTAACAGTAGCCCTAAACTTACTCCCTCAAACTAACTTCAAACATAACCTAACCTGAAGCCTAACTCAAACCATAGACCTAACCCTAACCCTAGGCGGAAACCTTAAGCTCAACCCCAACCCTAACCTGGCCCTGACACTAACTCCAACCATAACAGTTACCAGAAAACTAACAGTCGCCCTAAACTTACTCCCTCAAACTAAGCTCAAACCTAACCTAACCAGAAGCCTAAATCAAACCATACACCTAACCCTAACCCTAGGCGGACACCTTAACCTCAACCCCAACCCTAACCTGACCCTCACGCTAACTCCAACCATAACACTGAACCGAAAACTAACATTAGCCCTAAACTTACTCCCTGAAACTAATTTCAAACCTAAACTAACCTGAAGCCTAACTCAAACCATAGAGCTAACCCTAACCCTAGGCGGACACCTGAAGCTCAACCCCAACCCTAACCTGACCCTCACGCTATCTCCAACCGTAACAGTGAACCGAAAACTAACAGTAGCCCTAAACTTACACCCTCAAACTAAGTTCAAACCTAACCTAACCTGAAGCCTAAATCAAACCATACACCTAACCCTAACCCTAGGCGGACACCTTAAGCTCAAGCCCAACCCTAACCTGACCCTCACGCTAACTCCAACCGTAACACTGAACCGAAAACTAACAGTAGCCCTATACTTACTCCCTCAAACTAAGTTCAAACCTAACCTAACCTGAAGCCTAACTCAAACCATAGACCTAACACTAACCCTTGGCGGACACCTTAAGCTTAACCCCAATCCTAAAATGGCCCTGAAGCTAACTCCAACCATAACAGTTACCCGAAAACTAACAGTAGCCCTAAACTTACTCCCTCAAACTAAGTTCAAACCTAACCTAACCTGAAGCCTTACTCAAACCGTAGACCTAACCCTAACCCTAGGCGGACACCTGAAGCTCAACCCCAACCCTAACCTGACCCTGACGCTATCTCCAATCGTAACACTGAACCGAAAACTAACAGTAGCCCTAAACTTACTCCCTCAAACTAAGTTCAAACCAAACATAACCTGAAGCCTAACTCAAACCATAGCCCTAATCGTAAACCTTGGCGGACACCTTAAGCTCAACCCCATTCCTAATATGGCCCTGACGCTAACTCCAACCATAACAGTTACCCGAAAGCTAACAGTAGCCCTAAACTTACTCCCTCAAACTAAGTTCAAACCTAACCTAACCTGAAGCCTAAATCAAACCATACACCTAACCCTAACCCTAGGCGGACACCTTAAGGTCAACCCCAACCCTAACCTGACAATCACGCTAACTCCAACCGTAACACTGAACCGAAAACTAACAGTAGCCCTAAACTTACTCCCTCAAACTAAGTTCAAACCTAACCTAACCTGAAGCCTAACTCAAATCATAGACCTAACCCTAACCCTAGGCGGACACCTGAAGCTCAACCCCAACCCTAAACTGACCCTGACGCTATCTCCAAACGTAACACTGAACCGAAAACTAACAGTAGCCCTAAACTTACTCCCTCAAACTAAGTTCAAACCTAACCTAACCTGAAGCCTAACTCAAACCATAGACCTAACCCTAACCCTTGGCGGACACCTTAAGCTTAACCCCAATCCTAAAATGGCCCTGACGCTAACTCCAACCATAACAGTTACCCGAAAACTAACAGTAGCCCTAAACTTACTCCCTCAAACTAAGTTCAAAACTAACCTAACCTGAAGCCTAAATCAAACCATACACCTAACCCCAACCCTAGGCGGACACCTTAAGCTCAACCCCAACCCTAACCTGACCCTCATGCTAAATCCAACCGTAACACTGAACCGAAAACTAACAGTAGCCCTAAACTTACTCCCTCAAACTAAGTTCAAACCTAACCTAACCTGAAGCCTAAATCAAACCATACACCTAACGCTAACCCTTGGCGGACACCTTAAGCTCAACCCCAACCCTAACCTGACTCTCACGCTAACTCCAACCGTAACACTGAACCGAAAACTAACAGTAACCCTAAACTTACTCCCTCAAACTAAGTTCAAACCTAACCTAACCTGAAGCCTTACTCAAACCGTAGACCTAACCCTAACCCTAGGCGGACACCTGAAGCTCAACCCCAACCCTAACCTGACCCTGACGCTATCTCCAATCGTAACACTGAACCGAAAACTAACAGTAGCCCTAAACTTACTCCCTCAAACTAAGTTCAAACCAAACATAACCTGAAGCCTAACTCAAACCATAGACCTAACCGTAAACCTTGGCGGACACCTTAAGCTCAACCCCATTCCTAATATGGCCCTGACGCTAACTCCAACCATAACAGTTACCCGAAAGCTAACAGTAGCCCTAAACTTACTCCCTCAAACTAAGTTCAAACCTAACCTAACCTGAAGCCTAAATAAAACCATACACCTAACCCTAACCCTAGGCGGACACCTTAAGCTCAACCACAACCCTACCCTGACCCTCACGCTAACTCCAACCGTAACACTGAACCGAAAACTAACATTAGGCCTAAACTTACTCCCTCAAACTAATTTCAAACTTAACCTAACCTGAAGCCTAACTCAAACCATAGACCTAACCCTAACCCTTGGCGGACACCTGAAGCTCAACCCCAACCCTAACCTGACCCTGACGCTATCTCCAACCGTAACACTGAACCGAAAACTAACAGTAGCCCTAAACTTACTCCCTCAAACTAAGTTCAAACCTAACCTAACCTGAAGCCTAAATCAAACCATACACCTAACGCTAACCCTAGGCGGACACCTTAAGTCAACCCCAACCCTAACCTGACAATCACGCTAACTCCAACCGTAACACTGAACCGAAAACTAACAGTAACCCTAAACTTACTCCCTCAAACACAGTTCAAAGCTAACCTAACTTGAAGCCTAAATCAAACCATACATCTAACCCTAACCCTAGGCGGACACCTTAAGCTCAACCCCAACCCTAACATGACCCTCACGCTAACTCCAACCGTAACACTGAACCGAAAACTAACCATAGCCCTAAACTTACTCCCTCAAACTAAGTTCAAACCTAACCTAACCTGAAGCCTAACTCAAACCATAGACATAACCCTAACCCTAGGCGGACACCTTAAGCTCAACCCCAACCGAACCTGGCCCTGACGCTAACTCCAACCATAACAGTTACCCGAAAACTAACAGTAGCCCTAAACTTACTCCCTCAAACTAAGTTCAAACCTAACCTAACCTGAAGCCTAAATCAAACCATACACCTAACCCTAATCCTAGGCGGACACCTTAAGCTCAACGCCTACCCTAACCTGACCCTCACGCTAACTCCAACCGAAACACTGAACCGAACACAAAGAGTATCCCTAAACTTACTCCCTCAAACTAAGTTCAAACCTAACCTAACCTGAAGCCTAACTCAAACCATAGACCTAACCCTAACCCTAGGAGGACACCTGAAGCACAACCCCAACGCTAACCTGACCCTGACGCTATCTCCAACTGTAACACTGAACCGAAAACTAACAGTAGCCCTAAACTTACTCCCTCAAACTAAGTTCAAACCTAACCTAACCTGAAGCCTAAATCAAACCATACACCTAACCCTCACCCTAGGCGGACACCTCAAGCTCAAACCCAACCCTAACCTGACCCTCACGCTAACTCCAACCGTAACACTGAACTGAAAACTAACAGTAGCCCTATACTTACTCCCTCAAACTAAGTTCAAACCTAACCTAACCTGAAGCCTAACTCAAACCATAGACCTAACCCTAACCCTAGGCGGACACCTGAAGCTCAACCCCAACCGTAACCTAACCCTGACGCTATCTCCAACCGTAACACTGAACCGAAAACTAAAAGTAGCCCTAAACTTACTCCCTCAAACTAACTTCAAACCTAACCTAACCTGAAGCCTAACTCAAACCATAGACCTAACCCTAACCCTAGGCGGACACCTGAAGCTCAACCCCAACCCTAACCTAACCCTGATGCTATCTCCAACCTTAACACTGAACCGAAAACTAACAGTAGCCCTAAACTTACTCCCTCAAACTAACTTCAAACATAACCTAACCTGAAGCCTAACTCAAACCATAGACCTAACCCTAACCCTAGGCGGAAACCTTAAGCTCAACCCCAACCCTAACCTGGCCCTGACACTAACTCCAACCATAACAGTTACCAGAAAACTAACAGTCGCCCTAAACTTACTCCCTCAAACTAAGCTCAAACCTAACCTAACCAGAAGCCTAAATCAAACCATACACCTAACCCTAACCCTAGGCGGACACCTTAACCTCAACCCCAACCCTAACCTGACCCTCACGCTAACTCCAACCATAACACTGAACCGAAAACTAACATTAGCCCTAAACTTACTCCCTCAAACTAATTTCAAACCTAAACAAACCTGAAGCCTAACTCAAACCATAGAGCTAACCCTAACCCTAGGCGGACACCTGAAGCTCAACCCCAACCCTAACCTGACCCTCACGCTATCTCCAACTGTAACACTGAACCGAAAACTAACAGTCGCCCTAAACTTACACCCTCAAACTAAGTTCAAACCTAACCTAACCTGAAGCCTAAATCAAACCATACACCTAACCCTAACCCTAGGCGCACACCTGAAGCTCAACCCCAACCCTAACCTGACCCTGACGCTATCTTCAACCGTAACACTGAACCGAAAACTAACAGTAGCCCTAAACTTACTCCCTCAAACTAAGTTAAAACCTAACCTAACCTGAAGCCTAACTCAAACCATAGGCCTAACCCTAACCCTAGGTGGACACCTTAAGCTCAACGCCAACCCTAACCTGGCCCTGACTCCAATTCCAACCATAACAGTTACCAGAAAACTAACAGTCGCCCTAAACTTACTCCCTCAAACTAAGTTCAAACCTAACCTAACCTGAAGCCTAAATCAAACCGTACACCTAACCCTAACCCTAGGCGGACACCTTAAGCTCAACCCCAAACCTAACCTGACCCTCACGCTAACTCCAACCGTAACACTGAACCGAAAACTAACAGTAACCCTAAACTTACTCCCTCAAACTAAGTTCAAACCTAACCTAACCTGAAGCCTAACTCAAACCATAGACCTAACACTAACCCTAGGCGGACACCTGAAGCTCAACCCCAACCCTAACCTGTCCCTGACGCTATCTCTAACCGTAACACTGAACCGAAAACTAACAGTAGACCTAAACTTACTCCCTCAAACTAAGTTCAAACCTAACCTAACCTGAAGCCTAACGCAAACCATAGACCTAACCCTAAACCCTGGCGGAAACCTTAAGCTCAATCCCAACCCTAAAATGGCCCTGACGCTAACTCCAACAATAACAGTTACCTGAAAACTAACAGTAGCCCTAAACTTACTCCCTCAAACTAAGTTCAAACCTAACCTAACCTGAAGCCTAAATCAAACCATACACCTAACCCTAACCCTAGGCGGACACCTTAAGCTCAACCCCAATCCTAACCTGACCCTCACGCTAAATCCAACCGTAACACTGAACCTAAAACTAACAGTAGCCCTAAACTTACTCCCTCAAACTAACTTCAAACCTAACCTAACCTGAAGACTAACTCAAACCCTAGACCTAACCCGAACGCTAGGCGGACACCTGAAGGTCAACCCCAACCCTAACCTGACCCTGACGCTATCTCCAACCGTAACACTGAACCGAAAACTAACAGTAGCCCTAAACTTACTCGCTCAAACTAAGTTCAAACCTAACCTAACCTGAAGCCTAACTCAAACCATAGACCTAACCCTAACCCTAGGCGGACACCTGAAGCTCAACCCCAACCCTAACATGACCTTGACGCTATCTCCAACGGTAACACTGAACCGAAAACTAACAGTAGCCCTAAACTTACTCCCTCAAACTAAGTTTAATCCAAACCTAACCTGAAGATCAAATGAAACCATAGACCTAAACCTAACCCTACACGGACACCTTTAGCTCAACCCCAACCCTAACCTGACCCTCACGCTAACTCCAACCGTAACACTGAACCGAAAACTAACAGTATTCCTAAACTTACTGCCTCAAACTAAGTTCAATCCTAACCTAACCTGAAGCCTAAATGAAACCATAGACCTAACCCTAACCCTAGGCGGACACTTTATGCTTAACCCCCACCCTAACCTGACCCTGACGCTTACTCCAACCGTAACAGTTAACCGAAAACTAACAGTACCCCTAAACTGACTCCCTCAAACTAAGTTCAAACCTAACCTAACTTGAAGCCTAAATCAAATCATAGACCTAACCCTAACCCTAGGCGGACACCTTAAGCTCAACCCCAACCCTAACCTGACATTCACGCTAACTCCAACCGTAACACTGAACCGAAAACTAACAGTATTCCTAAACTTACTCCCTCAAACTAAGTTCAAACCTAACCTAACCTGAAGCCTAAATCAAACCATACACCTAACCCTAAACCTAGGCGGACACCTTAAGCTCAACCCCAACCCTATCCTGACCCTCACGCTAACTCCAACCGTAACACGGAACCGAAAACTAACAATAGCCCTAAACTTACTCCCTCAAACTAATTTCGAACCTAACCTAACCTGAAGCCTAACTCAAACCATAGACCTAACCCTAACCCTAGGCGGACACCTGAAGCTCAACCCCAACGCTAACATGACCCTGACGCTATCTCCAACCGTAACACTGAACCGAAAAGTAACAGTAGCCCTAAACTTACTCCCTCAAACTAAGTTTAATCCAAACCTAACCTGAAGATCAAATGAAACCATAGTCCTAAACCTAACTCTAGGCGGACACCTTAAGCTCAACCCGAACCCTAACCTGACCCTCACGCTAACTCCAACCGTAACACTGAACCGAAAACTAACAGTATCCCTAAACTTACTGCCTCAAACTAAGTTCAATCCTAACCTAACCTGAAGCCTAAATGAAACCATAGACCTAACCCTAACCCGATGCGGACACTTTATGCTTAACTCCCACCCTAACCTGACCCTGTCGCTTACTCCAACCGTAACAGTTAAACGAAAACTAACAGTAGCCCTAAACTTACTCCCTCAAACTAAGTTCAAACCTTACCTAACCTGAAGCCTAAATCAAACCATACACCTAACCCTAACCCTAGGCGGACACCTTAAGCTCAACCCCAAACCTAACCTGACCCTGACGCTTACTCCAACCGTAACAGTTAACCGAAAACTAACAGTAGCCCTAAACTGACTCCCTCAAACTAAGTTCAAACCTAACCTAACTTGAAGCCTAAATCAAATCATAGACCTAACCCTAACCCTAGGCGGACACCTTAAGCTCAACCCCAACCCTAACCTGACATTCACGCTAACTCCAACCGTAACACTGAACCGAAAACTAACAGTATCCCTAAACTTACTCCCTCAAACTAACTTCAAACCTAACCTAACCTGAATCCTAACTGAAAATATAGACCTAACCCTTACCCTAGGCAGACACCTTAAGTTCAACCCAAACTCTAAAAGGGCCCTGACGCTAACTCCAACCATAACAGTTACCCGAAAACTAACTGTAGCCCTAAACTTACTCCCTCAAACTAAGTTCAAACCTAACCTAACCTGAAGCCTAAATCAAACCATAGACCTAACCCTAACCCTAGGCGGACACCTTAAGCACAACCCCAACCCTAACCTGAACCTCACGCTAACTCCAACCGTAACACTGAACAGAAAACTAACAGTAGAACTAAACTTACTCCCTCAAACTAAGTTCAAACCTAACCTAACCTGAAGCCTAACTCAAACCATAGACCTAACCCTAACCCTAGGCGCACACCTGAAGCTCAACCCCAACCCTAACCTGACCCTGACGCTGTCTTCAACCGTAACACTGAACCGAAAACTAACAGTAGCCCTAAACTTACTCCCTAAAACTAAGTTCAAACCTAACCTAACCTGAAGCCTAACTCAAACCATAGACCTAACCCTAACCCTAGGTGGACACCTTAAGCTCAACGCCAACCCTAACCTGGCCCTGACGCTAACTCCAACCATAACAGTTACCCGAAAACTAACAGTCGCCCTAAACTTACTCCCTCAAACTAAGTTCAAACCTAACCTAACGTGAAGCCTAAATCAAACCATACACCTAACCCTAACCATAGGCGGACACCTTAAGCTCAACCCCAACCCTAACCTGACCCTCACGCTAACTCCAACCGTAACACTGAACCGAAAACTAACATTAGCCCTAAACTTACTCCCTCAAACTAATTTCGAACCTAACCTAACCTGAAGCCTAACTCAAACCATAGACCTAACCCTAACCCTAGGCGGACACCTTAAGCTCAACCACAACCCTAACCTGACCCAGACGCTATCTCCGACCGTAACACTGAACCGAAAACTAACAGTAGCCCTGAACTTACTCCCTCAAACTAAGTTCAAACCTAACCTAACCTGAAGCCTAAATCAAACCATACACCTAACCCTAACCCTAGGCGGACACCTTAAGCTCAACCCCAACCCTAACCTGACCCTCACGCTAACTCCAACGGTAACACTGAACTGAAAACTAACAGTAACCCTAAACTTACTCCCTCAAACTAAGTTCAAACCTAACCTAACCTGAAGCCTAACTCAAACCATAGACCTAACCCTAACCCTAGGTGGATACATTAAGCTCAACCCCAACCCTAACCTGGCCCTGACGTTAACTCCAACCATAACAGTTACCCGAAAACTAACTGTAGCCCTAAACTTACTCCCTCAAACTAAGTTCAAACCTAACCTACCTGAAGCCTTAATCAAATCATACACCTAACCCTAACCCTAGCTGGACACCTTAAGCTAAATCCCTACCCTAACCTGACCCTGACGCTATCTCCAACCGTAACACTGAACCGAAAACTAACAGTAGCCCTAAACTTACTCCCTCAAACTAAGTTCAAACCTAACCTAACCTGAAGCCTAAATCAAACCGTAGACCTAACCCTAACCCTAGGCGGACACCTTAAGCTCAACCCCAACCCTAACCTGACCCTCACGCTAACTCCAACCGTAACACTGAACCGAAAACTAACAGTAACCCTAAACTTACTCCCTCAAACTAAGTTCAAACCTAACCTAACCTGAAGCCTAACTCAAACCATAGACCTAACCCTAACCCTAGGCGGATACATTAAGCTCAACCCCAACCCTAACCTGGCCCTGACGCTAACTCCAACCATAACAGTTACCCGAAAACTAACTGTAGCCCTAAACTTACTCCCTCAAACTAAGTTCAAACCTAACCTACCTGAAGCCTTAATCAAATCATACACCTAAACCTAACCCTAGGCGGACACCTTAAGCTCAACCCCAACCCTAACCTGACCCTCACGCTAACTCCAACCGTAACACTGAACTGAAAACTAACAGTAACCCTAAACTTACTCCCTCAAACTAAGTTCAAACCTAACCTAACCTGAAGCCTAACTCAAACCATAGACCTAACCCTAACCCTAGGTGGATACATTAAGCTCAACCCCAAACCTAACCTGGCCCTGACGCTAACTCCAACCATAACAGTTACCCGAAAACTAACTGTAGCCCTAAACTTACTCCCTCAAACTAAGTTCAAACCTAACCTACCTGAAGCCTTAATCAAATCATACACCTAACCCTAACCCTAGGCGGACACCTTAAGCTCAACCCCTACCCTAACCTGACCCTGACGCTATCTCCAATCGTAACACTGAACCGAAAACTAACAGTAGCCCTAAACTTACTCCCTCAAACTAAGTTCAAACCTAACCTAACCTGAAGCCTAAATCAAACCATACACCTAACCCTAACCCTAGGCGGACACCTTAAGCTCAACCCCAACCCTAACCTGACCCTCACGCTAACTCCAACCGTAACACTGAACCGAAAACTAACAGTAAACCTAAACTTACTGCCTCAAACTAAGTTCAAACCTAACCTAACCTGAAGCCTAGCTCAAACCATAGACCTAACCCTAACCCTAGGCAGACACCTGAAGCTCAACCCCAACCCTAACCTGACCCTGACGCTATCTCCAACCGTAACACTGAACCGAAAACTAACAGTAGCCCTAAACTTACTCCCTCAAACTAAGTTCAAACCTAACCTACCTGAAGCCTTAATCAAATCATACACCTAACCCTAACCCTAGGCGGACACCTTAAGCTCAACCCCTACCCTAACCTGACCCTGACGCTATCTCCAACCGTAACACTGAACCGAAAACTAACAGTAGCCCTAAACTTACTCCCTCAAACTAAGTTCAAACCTAACCTAACCTGAAGCCTAAATCAAACCATACACCTAACCCTAACCCTAGGCGGACACCTTAAGCTCAACCCCAACCCTAACCTGACCCTCACGCTAACTCCAACCGTAACACTGAACCGAAAACTAACAGTAAACCTAAACTTACTGCCTCAAACTAAGTTCAAACCTAACCTAACCTGAAGCCTAGCTCAAACCATAGACCTAACCCTAACCCTAGGCGGACACCTGAAGCTCAACCCCAACCCTAACCTGGCCCTGACGCTAACTCCAACCATAACAGTTACCGGAAATCTTACAGTAGCCCTAAACTTACTCCCTCAAACTAAGTTCAAACCTAACCTAACCTGAACCCTTAATCAAATCATACACCTAAACCTAACCCTAGGCGGACACCTTAAGCTCAACCCCCACCCTAACCTGACCCTCACGCTTACTCCAACTGTAACAGTTAACCGAAAACTAACAGTAGCCCTAAACTAACTGCCTCAAACTAACTTCAAACCTAACCTAACCTGAAGCCTAAATCAAACCATAGACCTAACCCTAACCCTAGGCAGACAGCTGAAGCTCAACCCCAACCCTAACCTGACGCTGACTCTTACTCCAACCGTAACACTGAAACAAAAACTAACACTAGTCCTAAACTTACTCCCTCAAACTAAGTTGAAACCCAACCTCACCTGAAGCCTAACTCAAACCACAGGCCTAACCCTAACCCTAGGCGGACACCTTAAGCTCAACCCCAACCCTAACCTGACCCTGACGCTATCTCCAACCGTAACACTGAACCGAAAACTAACAGTAGCCCTAAACTTACTCCCTCAAACTAAGTTCAAACCTAACCTACCTGAAGCCTTAATCAAATCATACACCTAACCCTAACCCTAGGCGGACACCTTAAGCTCAACCCCTACCCTAACCTGACCCTGACGCTATCTCCAACCGTAACACTGAACCGAAAACTAACAGTAGCCCTAAACTTACTCCCTCAAACTAAGTTCAAACCTAACCTAACCTGAAGCCTAAATCAAACCATACACCTAACCCTAACCCTAGGCGGACACCTTAAGCTCAACCCCAACCCTAACCTGACCCTCACGCTAACTCCAACCGTAACACTGAACCGAAAACTAACAGTAAACCTAAACTTACTGCCTCAAACTAAGTTCAAACCTAACCTAACCTGAAGCCTAGCTCAAACCATAGACCTAACCCTAACCCTAGGCGGACACCTGAAGCTCAACCCCAACCCTAACCTGGCCCTGACGCTAACTCCAACCATAACAGTTACCGGAAATCTTACAGTAGCCCTAAACTTACTCCCTCAAACTAAGTTCAAACCTAACCTAACCTGAAGCCTTAATCAAATCATACACCTAAACCTAACCCTAGGCGGACACCTTAAGCTCAACCCCCACCCTAACCTGACCCTCACGCTTACTCCAACTGTAACAGTTAACCGAAAACTAACAGTAGCCCTAAACTAACTGCCTCAAACTAACTTCAAACCTAACCTAACCTGAAGCCTAAATCAAACCATAGACCTAACCCTAACCCTAGGCAGACAGCTGAAGCTCAACCCCAACCCTAACCTGACGCTGACTCTTACTCCAACCGTAACACTGAAACAAAAACTAACACTAGTCCTAAACTTACTCCCTCAAACTAAGTTGAAACCCAACCTCACCTGAAGCCTAACTCAAACCACAGGCCTAACCCTAACCCTAGGCGGACACCTTAAGCTCAACACCAACCCTAACCTGACCCTGACGCTAACTCCAACCGTAACACTGAGCCGAAAACTAACAGTAGGCCTAAACTTAATCCCTCAAACTAAGTTTAATCCAAACCTAACCTGAAGATCAAATGAAACCATAGACCTAAACGTAACCCTAGGCGGACACGTTTAGCTCAACCCCAACCCTAACCTGACCCTCACGCTAACTCCAACCGTAACAATGAACCGAAAACTAACAGTATTCCTAAACTTACTGCCTCAAACTAAGTTCAATCCTAACCTAACCTGAAGCCTAAATGAAACCATAGACCTAACCCTAACCCTAGGCGGACACTTTATGCTTAACCCACACCCTAACCTGACCCTGACGCTTACTCCAACCGTAACAGTTAAACGAAAACTAGCAGTAGCCCTAAACTTACTCCCTCAAACTAAGTTCAAACCTAACCTAACCTGAAGCCTAAATCAAACCATACACCTAACCCTAACCCTAGGCGGACACCTTAAGCTCAACCCCAACCCTATCCTGACCCTCACGCTAACTCCAACCGTAACACTGAACCGAAAACTAACAGTAACCCTAAACTTACTCCCTCAAACTAAGTTCAAACTTAACCTAACATGAAGCCTAACTCAAACCATAGACCTAACCCTAACCCTAGGCGGACACCTGAAGCTCAACCCCAACCCTAACCTGACCCTGACTCTTACTCCAACCGTAACACTGAACAAAAAACTAACAGTAGCCCTAAACTTACTCCCTCAAACTAAGTTCAAACCTAACCTAACCTGAAGCCTAACTCAAACCATAGACCTAACCCTAACCCTAAGTGGACACCTTAAGCTCAACGCCAACCCTAACCTGGCCCTGACGCTAACTCCAACCATAACAGTTACCCGAAAACTAACAGTCGCCCTAAACTTACTCCCTCAAACTAAGTTCAAACCTAACCTAAACTGAAGGCTAAATCAAACCATACACCTAACCCTAACCCTAGGCGGACACCTTAAGCTCAACCCCAACCCTAACCTGACCCTCACGCTAACTCCAACCGTAACACGGAACCGAAAACTAACATTAGCCCTAAACTTACTCCCTCAAACTAAATTCGAACCTAACCTAACCTGAAGCCTAACTCAAATCATAGACCTAACCCTCACCCTAGGCGGACACCTGAAGCTCAACCCCAACCCTAACAAGACCTTGACGCTATCTCCAACGGTAACACTGAACCGAAAACTAACAGTAGCCCTAAACTTACTCCCTCAAACTAAGGTTAATCCAAACCTAACCTGAAGATCAAATGAAACCATAGACCTAAACCTAACCCTAGGCGGACACCTTAAGCTCAACCCCAACCCTAACCTGACCCTCACGCTAACTCCAACCGTAACACTGAACTGAAAACTAACAGTATCCCTAAACTTACTGCCTCAAACTAAGTTCAATCCTAACCTAACCTGAAGCATAAATGAAACCATAGCCCTAACCCTAACCCTAGGCGGACACTTTATGCTTAACCCCCACCCTAACCTGACCCTGTCGCTTACTCCAACCGTAACAGTTAAAAGAAAACTAACAGTAGCCCTAAACTTACTCCCTCAAACTAAGTTCAAACCTTACCTAACCTAAAGCCTAAATCAAACCATACACCTAACCCTAACCCTAGGCGGACACCTTAAGCTCAACCCCAAACCTAACCTGACCCTGACGCTTACTCCAACCGTAACAGTTAACCGAAAACTAACAGTAGCCCTAAACTGACTCCCTCAAACTAAGTTCAAACCTAACCTAACCTAAAGCTTAAATCAAATCATAGACCTAACCCTAACCCTAGGCGGACACCTTATGCTTAACTCCCACCATAACCTGACCATGACGCTAACTCCAACCGTAACACTGAACCGAAAACTAACAGTATCCCTAAACTTACTCCCTCAAACTAACTTCAAACCTAACCTAACCTGAAGCCTAACTGAAAACATAGACCTAACCCTTACCCTAAGCAGACACCTTAAGTTCAACCCAAACCCTAAAATGGCCCTGACGCTAAATCCAACCATAACAGTTACCCGAAAACTAACAGTAGCCCTAAACTTACTCCCTCAAACTAAGTTCAAACCTATCTAACCTGAAGCCTAACTCAAACCATAGACCTAACCCTAACCCTAGGCGAACACCTGAAGCTCAACCCCAAACCTAACCTGACACTGACGCTATCTCCAAACGTAACACTGAACCGAAAACTAACAGTAGCCCTAAACTTATTCCCTCAAACTAAGTTCAAACTTAACCTAACCTGAAGACTAAATCAAACCAAACACCTAACCCTAACCCTAGGCGGACACCTTAAGCTCAACCCCAACCCTAACCTGACCCTCACGCTAACTCCAACCGTAACACTGAACCGAAAACTAACAGTAACTCTAAACTTACTCCCTCAAACTAAGTTCAAACCTAACCTAACCTGAAGCCTAACTCAAACCATAGACCTAACCCTAACCCTAGGCGGACACCTGAAGCTCAACCCCAACCCTAACCTGTCCCTGACGCTATCTCTAACCGTAACACTGAACCGAAAACTAACAGTAGACCTAAACTTGCTCCCTCAAACTAAGTTCAAACCTAACCTAACCTGAAGCCTAACGCAAACCTTAGACCTAACCCTAAACCCTGGCGGAAACCTTAAGCTCAACCCCAACCCTAAAATGGCCCTGACGATAACTCCAACAATAACAGATACCCGAAAACTAACAGTAGCCCTAAACTTACTCCCTCAAACTAAGTTAAAACCTAACCTAACCTGAAGCCTAAATCAAACCATACACCTAACCCTAACCCTAGGCGGACACCTTAAGCTCAACCCCAAACCTAACCTGACCCTCACGATAAATGCAACCGTAACACTGAACCTAAAACTAACAGTAGCCCTAAACTTACTCCCTCAAACTAAGTTCAAACCTAACCTAACCTGAAGACTAACTCAGACCATAGACCTAACCCTAACCCTAGGCAGACACCTGAAGCTCAACCCCAACCCTAACCTGACCCTGACGCTATCTCCAACCGTAACACTGAACCGAAAACTAGCAGTAGCCCTAAACTTACTCGCTCAAACTAAATTCAAACCTAACCTAACCTGAAGCCTAACTCAAACCATAGACCTAACCCTAACCCTAGGCGGACACCTGAAGCTCAACGCCAACCCTAACCTGGCCCTGACGCTAACTCCAACCATAACAGTTACCCGAAAACTAACAGTCGCCCTGAACTTACTCCCTCAAACTAAGTTCAAACCTAACCTAACCTGAAGCCTAAATCAAACCATACACCTAACCCTAACCCTAGGCGGACACCTTAAGCTCAATCCCAACCCTAACCTGACACTCACGCTAACTCCAACCGTAACACTGAACCGAAAACGAACATTAGCCCTAAACTTACTCCCTCAAACTAATCTCGAACCTAACCTAACCTGAAGCCTAACTCAAACCGTAGACCTAACCCTAACCCTAGGCGGACACCTGAAGCTCAACCCCAACCCTAACCCGACCCTGACGCTATCTCCAACCGTAACACTGAACCGAAAACTAACAGTAGCCCTAAACTTACTCCCTCAAACTAAGTTCAAACCTAACCTAACCTGAAGCCTAACTCAAACCATAGACCTAACCCTAACCCTAGGCGGACACCTGAAGCTCAACCCCAAACCTAACATGAACTTGACGCTATCTCCAACGGTAACACTGAACCGAAAACTAACAGTAGCCCTAAACTTACTCCCTCAAACTAAGTTTAATCCAAACCTAACCTGAAGATCAAATGAAACCATAGACCTAAACCTAACCTAGGCGGACACCTTTAGCTCAACCCCAACCCTAACCTGACCCTCACGCTAACTCCAACCGTAACACTGAACCGAAAACTAACAGTATTCCTAAACTTACTGCCTCAAACTAAGTTCAATCCTAACCTAACCTGAAGCCTAAATGAAACCATAGACCTAAACCTAACCCTAGGCGGACAATTTATGCTTAACCCCCACCCTAACCTGACCCAGAGGCTAAATACAACCGTAACACTGAACCGAAAACTAACAGTAGCCCTAAACTTACTCCCTCAAACTAAGTTCAATCCTAAACTAACCTGAAGCCTAAATGAAACCATAAACCTAACCCTAACCCTATGTGGACACCTTATGCTTAACCCCCACCCTAACCTGACCCTGAGGTTTACTCCATCCGTAACAGTTACCCGAAAACTAACAGTAGACCTAAACTTACTCCCTCAAACTAAGTTCAAACCTAACCTAACCTGAAGCCTAAATCAAACCATACACCTAACCCTAACCCTAGGCGGACACCTGAAGCTCAACCCCAATCCTAACCTGACCCTCACGCTAAATCCAACCGTAACACTGAACCTAAAACTTACAGTAGCCCTAAACTTACTCCCTCAAACTAAGTTCAAACCTAACCTAACCTGAAGCCTAACTCAAACCATAGACCTAACCCAAACCCTAGGCGGACACCTGAAGCTCAACCCCAACCCTAACCTGACCCTGATGCTATCTCCAACCGTAACACTGAACCGAAAACTAACAGTAGCCCTAAACTTACTCGCTCAATCTAAGTTCAAACCTAACCTAACCTGAAGCTTAAGTCAAACCATAGACCTAACCCTAACCCTATGCGGACACCTTAAGCTCAACCCCAACCCTAACCTGGCCCTGACGCTAACTCCAACCATAACAATTACCCGAAAAATAACAGTAGACCTAAACTTACTCCCTCAAACTAAGTTCAAACCTAACCTAACCTGAAGCCTTAATCAAATCATACACCTAAACCTAACCCTAGGCGGACACCTTAAGCTCAACCCCTACCCTAACCTGACCCTCACGCTTACTCCAACTGTAACAGTTAACCGAAAACTAACAGTAGCCCTAAACTAACTCCCTCAAACTAACTTAAAACCTAACCTAACCTGAAGCCTAAGTCAAACCATACACCTAACCCTAACCCTATGCGGACACCATTATCTCAACGCCAACCCTAACCTGGACCTGACGATAACTCCAACCGTAACAGTTACCCGAAAAACTAACAGTAGCCCTAAACTTACTCCCTCAAACTAAGTTCAAACCTAAGCTAACCTGAAGCCTATATCAAACCATACACCTAACCCTAACCCTAGGCGGACATCTTAAGCTCAACCCCTACCCTAACCTGACCCTCACGCCACCTCCAACCGAAACACTGAACCGAAAACAAACAGTAGCCCTAAACTTACTCCCTCAAACTAAGTTCAAACCTAACCTAACCTGAAGCCTAACTCAAACCATAGACCTAACCCTAACCCTAGGCGGATACCTGAAACTCAACCCCAACCCTAACCTGACCCTGACTCTTACTCCAGCCGTAACACTGAACCAAAAACTCACACTAGCCCTAAACTTACTCCCTCAAACTAAGTTCAAACCTAACCTCACCTGAAGCCTAACTCAAACCACAGGCCTAACCCTAACCCTAGGCGGACACCTTAAGCTCAACCCCCACCCTAACCTGACCCTGACGCTTACTCCAACCGTAACAGTTAAACGAAAACTAACAGTAGCCCTAAACATACTCCCTCAAACTAATTTCAAACCTAACCTAACCTGAAGCCTAAATCAAACCATAAACCTAACCCTAACCCTAGGCGGACACCTTAAGCTCAATCCCAACCCTAACCTGACACTCACGCTAACTCCAACCGTAACACTGAACCGAAAACTATCATTAGCCCTAAACTTACTCCCTCAAACTAATTTCGAACCTAACCTAACCTGAAGCCTAACTCAAACCATAGACTTAACCCTAACCCTAGGCGGACACCTGAAGCTCAACCCCAACCCTAACCTGACCATGACGCTATCTCCGACCGTAACACTGAACCGAAAACTAACAGTAGCCCTAAACTTACTCCCTCAAACTAAGTTCAAACCTAACCTAACCTGAAGCCCAAATCAAACCATACACCTAACCCTAACCCTAGGCAGACACCTTAAGCTCAACCCCAACCCTAACCTGACCCTCACACTTACTCCAACCGTAACACTGAACCGAAAACTAACAGTAGCCCTAAACTTACTCCCTCAAACTAATTTCAAACCTAACCTAACCTGAAGCCTAACTCAAACCATAGACCTAACCCTAACCCTAGGCGGACACCTGAAGCTCATCCCCAACCCTAACCCGACCCTGACGCTATCTCCAACCGTAACACTGAACCGAAAACTAACAGTAGCCCTAAACTTACTCCCTCAAACTAAGTTCAATCCTAACCTAACCTGAAGCCTAACTCAAACCATAGACCTAAACCTAACCCTAGGCGGACACCTTTAGCTCAACCCCAAACCTAACCTGACCCTCACGCTAACTCCAACCGTAACACTGAACCGAAAACTATCAGTGGGCCTAAACTTACTCCCTCAAACTAAGTTCAAACCTAACCTAACCTGAAGCCTAACTAAAACCATAGACCTAGCCCTAACCCTAGGCGGACACCTTAAGCTTAACCCCAAACCTAACCTGACCCTGAGGCTAAATCCAACCGTAACACTGAACCGAAAACTAACAGTAGCCCTAAACTTACTCCCTCAAACTAAGTTCAATCCTAACCTAACCTGAAGCCTAAATGAAACCATAAACCTAACCCTAACCCTAGGTGGACACCTTATGCTTAACCCCCACCCTAACCTGACCCTGATGCTTACTCCAACCGTAACAGTTACCCGAAAACTAACAGTAGCCCTAAACTTACTCGCTCAAACTAAGTTCAAACCTAACCTAACCTGAAGCCTAACTCAAACCATAGACCTAACCCTAACCCTAGGCGGACACCTGAAGCTCAACCCCAACCCTAACCTGACCCTGACTCTTACTCCAACCGTAACACTGAACCAAAAACTAACACTAGTCCAAAACTTACTCCCTCAAACTAAGTTCAAAGCTAACCTCACCTGAAGCCTAACTCAAACCACAGGCCTAACCCTAACCCTAGGCGGACACCTTAAGCTCAACCCCAACCCTAACCTGACCCTGACGCTAACTCCAACCGTAACACTGAACCGAAAACTAACAGTAGGCCTAAACTTACTCCCTCAAACTAAGTTCAAACCTAACCTAACCTCAAGCCTAACTCAAACAATAGACCTAACCCTAACCCTAGGCGGACACCTGAAGCTCAACCCCAACCCTAACATGAACTTGACGCTATCCCCAATGGTAACACTGAACCGAAAACTAACAGTAGCCCTAAACTTACTCCCTCAAACTAAGTTTAATCCAAACCTAACCTGAAGATCAAATGAAACCATAGACCTAAACCTAACCTAGGCGGACACCTTTAGCTCAACCCCAACCCTAACCTGACCCTGACGCTAACTCCAACCGTAACACTGAACCGAAAACTAACAGTAGCCCTAAACTTACTCCCTCAAACTAAGTTCAAACCTAACCTAACCTGAAGCTTAACTCAAACCATAGACCTAACCCTAACCCTAGGCGGACACCTTAAGCTCAACCCCCAACCCTAACCTGGCCCTGACGCTAATTCCAACCATAACAGTTACCCGAAAACTAACAGTAGCCCTAAACTTACTCCCTCAAACTAAGTTCAAACCTAACCTAACCTGAAGCCTTAATCAAATCATACACCTAAACCTAACCCTAGGCGGACACCTTAAGCTCAACCCGTACCCTAACCTGACCCTCACGCTTACTCCAACTGTAACAGTTAACCGAAAACTAACAGTAGCCCTAAACTAACTCCCTCAAACTAACTTAAAACCTAACCTAACCTGAAGCCTAAATCAAACCATACACCTAACCCTAACCCTATGCGGACACCATTAGCTCAACGCCAACCCTAACCTGGACCTGACGATAACTCCAACCGTAACAGTTACCCGAAAACTAACAGTAGCCCTAAACTTACTCCCTCAAACTAAGTTCAAACCTAACCTAACCTGAAGCCTATATCAAACCATACACCTAACCCTAACCCTAGGCGGACATCTTAAGCTCAACCCCTACCCTAACCTGACCCTCACGCCACCTCCAACCGAAACACTGAACCGAAAACAAACAGAAGCCCTAAACTTACTCCCTCAAACTAAGTTCAAACCTAACCTAACCTGAAGCCTAACTCAAACCATAGACCTAACCCTAACCCTAGGCGGACACCTGAAGCTCAACCCCAACCCTAACCTGACCCTGACTCTTACTCCAACCGTAACACTGAACCAAAAACTCACACTAGCCCTAAATTTACTCCCTCAAACTAAGTTCAAACCTAACCTCACCTGAAGCCTAACTCAAACCACAGGCCTAACCCTAACACTAGGCGGACACCTTAAGCTCAACCCCCACCCTAACCTGACCCTGACGCTTACTCCAACCGTAACAGTTAAACGAAAACTAACAGTAGCCCTAAACTGACTCCCTCAAACTAAGTTCAAACCTAACCTAACTTGACGCCTAAATCAAATCATAGACCTAACTCTAACCCTATTCGGACACCTTATGCTTAACTCCCACCATAACCTGACCATGACGCTAACTCCAACCGTAACACTGAACCGAAAACTATCAGTATCCCTAAACTTACTCCCTCAAACTAATTTCAAACCTAACCTAACCTGAAGCCTAAATCAAACCATACACCTAACCCTAACCCTAGGCGGACACCTTAAGCTCAACCCAAAACCTAACCTGACCCTGACGCTTACTCCAACCTAACAGTTAACCGAAAACTAACAGTAGCCCTAAACTGACTCCCTCAAACTAAGTTCAAACCTAACCTAACTTGAAGCCTAAATCAAATCATAGACCTAACCCTAACCCTAGGCGGACACCTTAAGCTCAACCCCAACCCTAACCTGACCCTCACGCTAACTCCAACCGTAACACTGAACCGAAAACTAACAGTAGCCCTAAACTTACTCCCTCAAACTAAGTTCAAACCTAACCTAACCTGAAGCCTAACTCAAACCATAGACCTAACCCTAACCCTAGGCGGACACCTGAAGCTCAACCCCAACCCTAACCTGACCCTGACGCTATCTCCAACCGTAAAACTGAACCAAAAACTCACAGTAGCCCTAAACTTACTCCCTCAAACTAAGTTCAAACCTAACCTCACCTGAAGCCTAACTCAAACCACAGGCCTAACCCTAACCCTAGGCGGACACCTTAAGCTCAACCCCCACCCTAACCTGACCCTGACGCTTACTCCAAACGTAACAGTTAAACAAAAACTAACAGTAGCCCTAAACATACTCCCTCAAACTAATTTCAAACCTAACCTAACCTGAAGCCTAAATCAAACCATAAACCTAACCCTAACCCTAGGCGGACACCTTAAGCTCAATCCCAACCCTAACCTGACACTCACGCTAACTCCAACCGTAACACTGAACCGAAAACTAACATTAGCCCTAAACTTACTCCCTCAAACTAATTTCGAACCTAACCTAACCTGAAGCCTAACTCAAACCATAGACCTAACCCTAACCCTAGGCGGACACCTGAAGCTCAACCCCAACCCTAACCTGACCATGACGCTATCTCCGACCGTAACACTGAACCGAAAACTAACAGTAGCCCTAAACTTACTCCCTCAAACTAAGTTCAAACCTAACCTAACCTGAAGCCCAAATCAAACCATACACCTAACCCTAACCCTAGGCAGACACCTTAAGCTCAACCCCAACCCTAACCTGACCCTCACACTTACTCCAACCGTAACACTGAACCGAAAACTAACAGTAGCCCTAAACTTACTCCCTCAAACTAATTTCAAACCTAACCTAACCTGAAGCCTAACTCAAACCATAGACCTAACCCTAACCCTAGGCGGACACCTGAAGCTCATCCCCAACCCTAACCCGACCCTGACGCTATCTCCAACCGTAACACTGAACCGAAAACTAACAGTAGCCCTAAACTTACTCCCTCAAACTAAGTTCAATCCTAACCTAACCTGAAGCCTAACTCAAACCATAGACCTAAACCTAACCCTAGGCGGACACCTTTAGCTCAACCCCAAACCTAACCTGACCCTCACGCTAACTCCAACCGTAACACTGAACCGAAAACTATCAGTGGGCCTAAACTTACTCCCTCAAACTAAGTTCAAACCTAACCTAACCTGAAGCCTAACTAAAACCATAGACCTAGCCCTAACCCTAGGCGGACACCTTAAGCTTAACCCCAAACCTAACCTGACCCTGAGGCTAAATCCAACCGTAACACTGAACCGAAAACTAACAGTAGCCCTAAACTTACTCCCTCAAACTAAGTTCAATCCTAACCTAACCTGAAGCCTAAATGAAACCATAAACCTAACCCTAACCCTAGGTGGACACCTTATGCTTAACCCCCACCCTAACCTGACCCTGATGCTTACTCCAACCGTAACAGTTACCCGAAAACTAACAGTAGCCCTAAACTTACTCGCTCAAACTAAGTTCAAACCTAACCTAACCTGAAGCCTAACTCAAACCATAGACCTAACCCTAACCCTAGGCGGACACCTGAAGCTCAACCCCAACCCTAACCTGACCCTGACTCTTACTCCAACCGTAACACTGAACCAAAAACTAACACTAGTCCAAAACTTACTCCCTCAAACTAAGTTCAAAGCTAACCTCACCTGAAGCCTAACTCAAACCACAGGCCTAACCCTAACCCTAGGCGGACACCTTAAGCTCAACCCCAACCCTAACCTGACCCTGACGCTAACTCCAACCGTAACACTGAACCGAAAACTAACAGTAGGCCTAAACTTACTCCCTCAAACTAAGTTCAAACCTAACCTAACCTCAAGCCTAACTCAAACAATAGACCTAACCCTAACCCTAGGCGGACACCTGAAGCTCAACCCCAACCCTAACATGAACTTGACGCTATCCCCAATGGTAACACTGAACCGAAAACTAACAGTAGCCCTAAACTTACTCCCTCAAACTAAGTTTAATCCAAACCTAACCTGAAGATCAAATGAAACCATAGACCTAAACCTAACCTAGGCGGACACCTTTAGCTCAACCCCAACCCTAACCTGACCCTGACGCTAACTCCAACCGTAACACTGAACCGAAAACTAACAGTAGCCCTAAACTTACTCCCTCAAACTAAGTTCAAACCTAACCTAACCTGAAGCTTAACTCAAACCATAGACCTAACCCTAACCCTAGGCGGACACCTTAAGCTCAACCCCAACCCTAACCTGGCCCTGACGCTAATTCCAACCATAACAGTTACCCGAAAACTAACAGTAGCCCTAAACTTACTCCCTCAAACTAAGTTCAAACCTAACCTAACCTGAAGCCTTAATCAAATCATACACCTAAACCTAACCCTAGGCGGACACCTTAAGCTCAACCCGTACCCTAACCTGACCCTCACGCTTACTCCAACTGTAACAGTTAACCGAAAACTAACAGTAGCCCTAAACTAACTCCCTCAAACTAACTTAAAACCTAACCTAACCTGAAGCCTAAATCAAACCATACACCTAACCCTAACCCTATGCGGACACCATTAGCTCAACGCCAACCCTAACCTGGACCTGACGATAACTCCAACCGTAACAGTTACCCGAAAACTAACAGTAGCCCTAAACTTACTCCCTCAAACTAAGTTCAAACCTAACCTAACCTGAAGCCTATATCAAACCATACACCTAACCCTAACCCTAGGCGGACATCTTAAGCTCAACCCCTACCCTAACCTGACCCTCACGCCACCTCCAACCGAAACACTGAACCGAAAACAAACAGAAGCCCTAAACTTACTCCCTCAAACTAAGTTCAAACCTAACCTAACCTGAAGCCTAACTCAAACCATAGACCTAACCCTAACCCTAGGCGGACACCTGAAGCTCAACCCCAACCCTAACCTGACCCTGACTCTTACTCCAACCGTAACACTGAACCAAAAACTCACACTAGCCCTAAATTTACTCCCTCAAACTAAGTTCAAACCTAACCTCACCTGAAGCCTAACTCAAACCACAGGCCTAACCCTAACACTAGGCGGACACCTTAAGCTCAACCCCCACCCTAACCTGACCCTGACGCTTACTCCAACCGTAACAGTTAAACGAAAACTAACAGTAGCCCTAAACTGACTCCCTCAAACTAAGTTCAAACCTAACCTAACTTGACGCCTAAATCAAATCATAGACCTAACTCTAACCCTATTCGGACACCTTATGCTTAACTCCCACCATAACCTGACCATGACGCTAACTCCAACCGTAACACTGAACCGAAAACTATCAGTATCCCTAAACTTACTCCCTCAAACTAATTTCAAACCTAACCTAACCTGAAGCCTAAATCAAACCATACACCTAACCCTAACCCTAGGCGGACACCTTAAGCTCAACCCAAAACCTAACCTGACCCTGACGCTTACTCCAACCTAACAGTTAACCGAAAACTAACAGTAGCCCTAAACTGACTCCCTCAAACTAAGTTCAAACCTAACCTAACTTGAAGCCTAAATCAAATCATAGACCTAACCCTAACCCTAGGCGGACACCTTAAGCTCAACCCCAACCCTAACCTGACCCTCACGCTAACTCCAACCGTAACACTGAACCGAAAACTAACAGTAGCCCTAAACTTACTCCCTCAAACTAAGTTCAAACCTAACCTAACCTGAAGCCTAACTCAAACCATAGACCTAACCCTAACCCTAGGCGGACACCTGAAGCTCAACCCCAACCCTAACCTGACCCTGACGCTATCTCCAACCGTAAAACTGAACCAAAAACTCACAGTAGCCCTAAACTTACTCCCTCAAACTAAGTTCAAACCTAACCTCACCTGAAGCCTAACTCAAACCACAGGCCTAACCCTAACCCTAGGCGGACACCTTAAGCTCAACCCCCACCCTAACCTGACCCTGACGCTTACTCCAAACGTAACAGTTAAACAAAAACTAACAGTAGCCCTAAACATACTCCCTCAAACTAATTTCAAACCTAACCTAACCTGAAGCCTAAATCAAACCATAAACCTAACCCTAACCCTAGGCGGACACCTTAAGCTCAATCCCAACCCTAACCTGACACTCACGCTAACTCCAACCGTAACACTGAACCGAAAACTAACATTAGCCCTAAACTTACTCCCTCAAACTAATTTCGAACCTAACCTAACCTGAAGCCTAACTCAAACCATAGACCTAACCCTAACCCTAGGCGGACACCTGAAGCTCAACCCCAACCCTAACCTGACCATGACGCTATCTCCGACCGTAACACTGAACCGAAAACTAACAGTAGCCCTAAACTTACTCCCTCAAACTAAGTTCAAACCTAACCTAACCTGAAGCCCAAATCAAACCATACACCTAACCCTAACCCTAGGCAGACACCTTAAGCTCAACCCCAACCCTAACCTGACCCTCACACTTACTCCAACCGTAACACTGAACCGAAAACTAACAGTAGCCCTAAACTTACTCCCTCAAACTAATTTCAAACCTAACCTAACCTGAAGCCTAACTCAAACCATAGACCTAACCCTAACCCTAGGCGGACACCTGAAGCTCATCCCCAACCCTAACCCGACCCTGACGCTATCTCCAACCGTAACACTGAACCGAAAACTAACAGTAGCCCTAAACTTACTCCCTCAAACTAAGTTCAATCCTAACCTAACCTGAAGCCTAACTCAAACCATAGACCTAAACCTAACCCTAGGCGGACACCTTTAGCTCAACCCCAAACCTAACCTGACCCTCACGCTAACTCCAACCGTAACACTGAACCGAAAACTATCAGTGGGCCTAAACTTACTCCCTCAAACTAAGTTCAAACCTAACCTAACCTGAAGCCTAACTAAAACCATAGACCTAGCCCTAACCCTAGGCGGACACCTTAAGCTTAACCCCAAACCTAACCTGACCCTGAGGCTAAATCCAACCGTAACACTGAACCGAAAACTAACAGTAGCCCTAAACTTACTCCCTCAAACTAAGTTCAATCCTAACCTAACCTGAAGCCTAAATGAAACCATAAACCTAACCCTAACCCTAGGTGGACACCTTATGCTTAACCCCCACCCTAACCTGACCCTGATGCTTACTCCAACCGTAACAGTTACCCGAAAACTAACAGTAGCCCTAAACTTACTCGCTCAAACTAAGTTCAAACCTAACCTAACCTGAAGCCTAACTCAAACCATAGACCTAACCCTAACCCTAGGCGGACACCTGAAGCTCAACCCCAACCCTAACCTGACCCTGACTCTTACTCCAACCGTAACACTGAACCAAAAACTAACACTAGTCCAAAACTTACTCCCTCAAACTAAGTTCAAAGCTAACCTCACCTGAAGCCTAACTCAAACCACAGGCCTAACCCTAACCCTAGGCGGACACCTTAAGCTCAACCCCAACCCTAACCTGACCCTGACGCTAACTCCAACCGTAACACTGAACCGAAAACTAACAGTAGGCCTAAACTTACTCCCTCAAACTAAGTTCAAACCTAACCTAACCTCAAGCCTAACTCAAACAATAGACCTAACCCTAACCCTAGGCGGACACCTGAAGCTCAACCCCAACCCTAACATGAACTTGACGCTATCCCCAATGGTAACACTGAACCGAAAACTAACAGTAGCCCTAAACTTACTCCCTCAAACTAAGTTTAATCCAAACCTAACCTGAAGATCAAATGAAACCATAGACCTAAACCTAACCTAGGCGGACACCTTTAGCTCAACCCCAACCCTAACCTGACCCTGACGCTAACTCCAACCGTAACACTGAACCGAAAACTAACAGTAGCCCTAAACTTACTCCCTCAAACTAAGTTCAAACCTAACCTAACCTGAAGCTTAACTCAAACCATAGACCTAACCCTAACCCTAGGCGGACACCTTAAGCTCAACCCCAACCCTAACCTGGCCCTGACGCTAATTCCAACCATAACAGTTACCCGAAAACTAACAGTAGCCCTAAACTTACTCCCTCAAACTAAGTTCAAACCTAACCTAACCTGAAGCCTTAATCAAATCATACACCTAAACCTAACCCTAGGCGGACACCTTAAGCTCAACCCCTACCCTAACCTGACCCTCACGCTTACTCCAACTGTAACAGTTAACCGAAAACTAACAGTAGCCCTAAACTAACTCCCTCAAACTAACTTAAAACCTAACCTAACCTGAAGCCTAAATCAAACCATACACCTAACCCTAACCCTATGCGGACACCATTAGCTCAACGCCAACCCTAACCTGGACCTGACGATAACTCCAACCGTAACAGTTACCCGAAAACTAACAGTAGCCCTAAACTTACTCCCTCAAACTAAGTTCAAACCTAACCTAACCTGAAGCCTATATCAAACCATACACCTAACCCTAACCCTAGGCGGACATCTTAAGCTCAACCCCTACCCTAACCTGACCCTCACGCCACCTCCAACCGAAACACTGAACCGAAAACAAACAGAAGCCCTAAACTTACTCCCTCAAACTAAGTTCAAACCTAACCTAACCTGAAGCCTAACTCAAACCATAGACCTAACCCTAACCCTAGGCGGACACCTGAAGCTCAACCCCAACCCTAACCTGACCCTGACTCTTACTCCAACCGTAACACTGAACCAAAAACTCACACTAGCCCTAAATTTACTCCCTCAAACTAAGTTCAAACCTAACCTCACCTGAAGCCTAACTCAAACCACAGGCCTAACCCTAACACTAGGCGGACACCTTAAGCTCAACCCCCACCCTAACCTGACCATGACGCTTACTCCAACCGTAACAGTTAAACGAAAACTAACAGTAGCCCTAAACTGACTCCCTCAAACTAAGTTCAAACCTAACCTAACTTGACGCCTAAATCAAATCATAGACCTAACTCTAACCCTATTCGGACACCTTATGCTTAACTCCCACCATAACCTGACCATGACGCTAACTCCAACCGTAACACTGAACCGAAAACTATCAGTATCCCTAAACTTACTCCCTCAAACTAATTTCAAACCTAACCTAACCTGAAGCCTAAATCAAACCATACACCTAACCCTAACCCTAGGCGGACACCTTAAGCTCAACCCAAAACCTAACCTGACCCTGACGCTTACTCCAACCTAACAGTTAACCGAAAACTAACAGTAGCCCTAAACTGACTCCCTCAAACTAAGTTCAAACCTAACCTAACTTGAAGCCTAAATCAAATCATAGACCTAACCCTAACCCTAGGCGGACACCTTAAGCTCAACCCCAACCCTAACCTGACCCTCACGCTAACTCCAACCGTAACACTGAACCGAAAACTAACAGTAGCCCTAAACTTACTCCCTCAAACTAAGTTCAAACCTAACCTAACCTGAAGCCTAACTCAAACCATAGACCTAACCCTAACCCTAGGCGGACACCTGAAGCTCAACCCCAACCCTAACCTGACCCTGACGCTATCTCCAACCGTAAAACTGAACCGAAAACTAACAGTAGCCCTAAACTTACTCCCTCAAACTAAGTTCAAACCTAACCTAACCTGAACCCTAACTCAAACCATAGACCTAATCCTAACCCTAGGTGGACACCTTAAGCTCAACGCCAACCCTAACCTGGCCCTGACGCTAACTCCAACCATAACAGTTACCCGAAAACTAACAGTCGCCCTGAACTTACTCCCTCAAACTAAGTTCAAACCTAACCTAACCTGAAGCCTAAATCAAACCATACACCTAACCCTAACCCTAGGCGGACACCTTAAGCTCAATCCCAACCCTAACCTGACACTCACGCTAACTCCAACAGTAACACTGAACCGAAAACTAACATTAGCCCTAAACTTACTCCCTCAAACTAATTTCGAACCTAACCTAACCTGAAGCCTAACTCAAACCATAGACCTACCCCTAACCCTAGGCGGACACCTGAAGCTCAACCCCAACCCTAACCTGACCATGACGCTATCTCCGATCGTAACACTGAACCGAAAACTAACAGTAGCCCTAAACTTACTTCCTCAAACTAACTTCAAACCTAACCTAACCTGAAGCCCAAATCAAACCATACACCTAACCCTACCCCTAGGCAGACACCTTAAGCTCAACCCCAACCCTAACCTGACCCTCACACTTACTCCAACCGTAACACTGAACCGAAAACTAACAGTAGCCCTAAAGTTACTCCCTCAAACTAATTTCAAACCTAACCTAACCTGAAGCCTAACTCAAACCATAGACCTAACCCTAACCCTAGGCGGACACATGAAGCTCAACCCCAACCCTAACCCGACCCTGACGCTATCTCCAACCGTAACACTGAACCGAAAACTAACAGTAGCCCTAAACTTACTCCCTCAAACTAAGTTTAATCCAAACCTAACCTGAAGATCAAATGAAACCATAGACCTAAACCTAACCTAGGCGGACACCTTTAGCTCAACCCCAACCCTAACCTGACCCTCACGCTAACTCCAACCGTAACACTGAACCGAAAACTAACAGTAGCCCTAAACTTACTCGCTCAATCTAAGTTCAAACCTAACCTAACCTGAAGCTTAACTCAAACCATAGACCTAACCCTAACCCTAGGCGGACACCTTAAGCTCAACCCCAACCCTAACCTGGCCCTGACGCTAATTCCAACCATAACAGTTACCCGAAAACTAACAGTAGCCCTAAACTTACTCCCTCAAACTAAGTTCAAACCTAACCTAACCTGAAGCCTTAATCAAATCATACACCTAAACCTAACCCTAGGCGGACACCTTAAGCTCAACCCCTACCCTAACCTGACCCTCACGCTTACTCCAACTGTAACAGTTAACCGAAAACTAACAGTAGTCCTAAACTAACTCCCTCAAACTAACTTAAAACCTAACCTAACCTGAAGCCTAAATCAAACCATACACCTAACACTAACCCTATGCGGACACCATTAGCTCAACGCCAACCCTAACCTGGACCTGACGATAACTCCAACCGTAACAGTTACCCGAAAACTAACAGTAGCCCTAAACTTACTCCCTCAAACTAAGTTCAAACCTAACCTAACCTGAAGCCTATATCAAACCATACACCTAACCCTAACCCTAGGCGGACATCTTAAGCTCAACCCCTACCCTAACCTGACCCTCACGCCACCTCCAACCGAAACACTGAACCGAAAACAAACAGAAGCCCTAATCTTACTCCCTCAAACTAAGTTCAAACCTAACCTAACCTGAAGCCTAACTCAAACCATAGACCTAACCCTAACCCTAGGCGGACACCTGAAGCTCAACCCCAACCCTAACCTGACCCTGACTCTTACTCCAACCGTAACACTGAACCGAAAACTAACAGTAGCCCTAAACTTACTCCCTCAAACTAAGTTCAATCCTAACCTAACCTGAAGCCTAAATGAAACCATAGACCTAAACCTAACCCTAGGCGGACACCTTTAGCTCAACCCCAAACCTAACCTGACCCTCACGCTAACTCCAAACGTAACACTGAACCGAAAACTATCAGTGGGCCTAAACTTACTCCCTCAAACTAAGTTCAAACCTAACCTAACCTGAAGCCTAACTAAAACCATAGACCTAACCCTAACCCTAGGCGGACACCTTAAGCTTAACCCCAAACCTAACCTGACCCTGAGGCTAAATCCAACCGTAACACTGAACCGAAATCTAACAGTAGCCCTAAACTTACTCCCTCAAACTAAGTTCAATCCTAACCTAACCTGAAGCCTAAATGAAACCATAAACCTAACCCTAACCCTAGGTGGACACCTTATGCTTAACCCCCACGCTAACCTGACCCTGATGCTTACTCCAACCGTAACAGTTACCCGAAAACTAACAGTAGCCCTAAACTTACTCCCTCAAACTAAGTTCAAACCTAACCTAACCTGAAGCCTAACGCAAACCATAGACCTAACCCTAAACCCTGGCGGAAACCTTAAGCTCAACCCCAACCATAAAATGGCCCTGACGCTAAGTCCAACAATAACAGTTACCCGAAAACTAACAGTAGCCCTAAACTTACTCGCTCAAACTAAGTTCAAACCTAACCTAACCTGAAGCCTAACTCAAACCATAGACCTAACCCTAACCCTAGGCAGACACCTGAAGCTCAACCCCAACCCTAACCTGACCCTGACTCTTACTCCAACCGTAACACTGAACCAAAAACTAACACTAGTCCAAAACTTACTCCCTCAAACTAAGTTCAAAGCTAACCTCACCTGAAGCCTAACTCAAACCACAGGCCTAACCCTAACCCTAGGCGGACACCTTAAGCTCAACCCCAAACCTAACCTGACCCTGACGCTAACTCCAACCGTAACACTGAACCGAAAACTAACAGTAGGCCTAAACTTACTCCCTCAAACTAAGTTCAAACCTAACCTAACCTGAAGACTAACTCAAACCATAGACCTAACCCTAACCCTAGGCGGACACCTGAAGCTCAACCCCAACCCTAACATGAACTTGACGCTATCTCCAACGGTAACACTGAACCGAAAACTAACAGTAGCCCTAAACTTACTCCCTCAAACTATGTTTAATCCAAACCTAACCTGAAGATCAAATGAAACCATAGACCTAAACCTAACCTAGGCGGACACCTTTAGCTCAACCCCAACCCTAACCTGACCCTCACGCTAAATCCAACCGTAACACTGAACCGAAAACTAACAGTATTCCTAAACTTACTGCCTCAAACTAACTTCAATCCTAACCTAACCTGAAGCCTAAATGAAACCATAGACCTAACCCTAACCCTAGGCGGACAATTTATGCTTAACCCCCACCCTAACCTGACCCTGAGGCTAAATCCAACCGTAACACTGAACCGAAAACTAACAGTAGCCCTAAACTTACTCCCTCAAACTAAGTTCAATCCTAACCTAACCTGAAGCCTAAATGAAACCATAAACCTAACCCTAACCCTATGTGGACACCTTATGCTTAACCCCCACCCTAACGTGACCCTGAGGCTTACTCCAACCGTAACAGTTACCCGAAAACTAACAGTAGACCTAAACTTACTCCCTCAAACTAAGTTCAAACCTAACCTAACCTGAAGCCTAAATCAAACCATACACCTAACCCTAACCCTAGGCGGACACCTGAAGCTCAACCCCAATCCTAACCTGACCCTCACGCTAAATCCAACCGTAACACTGAACCTAAAACTAACAGTAGCCCTAAACTTACTCCCTCAAACTAAGTTCAAACCTAACCTAACCTGAGGCCTAACTCAAACCATAGACCTAACCCTAACCCTAGGCGGACACCTGAAGCTCAACCCCAACCCTAACCTGACCCTGACTCTTACTCCAACCGTAACACTGAACCAAAAACTCACACTAGCCCTAAATTTACTCCCTCAAACTAAGTTCAAACCTAACCTCACCTGAAGCCTAACTCAAACCACAGGCCTAACCCTAACCCTAGGCGGACACCTTAAGCTCAACCCAAAACCTAACCTGACCCTGACGCTTACTCCAACCTAACAGTTAACCGAAAACTAACAGTAGCCCTAAACTGACTCCCTCAAACTAAGTTCAAACCTAACCTAACTTGAAGCCTAAATCAAATCATAGACCTAACCCTAACCCTAGGCGGACACCTTAAGCTCAACCCCAACCCTAACCTGACCCTCACGCTAACTCCAACCGTAACACTGAACCGAAAACTAACAGTAGCCCTAAACTTACTCCCTCAAACTAAGTTCAAACCTAACCTAACCTGAAGCCTAACTCAAACCATAGACCTAACCCTAACACTAGGCGGACACCTGAAGCTCAACCCCAACCCTAACCTGACCCTGACGCTATCTCCAACCGTAAAACTGAACCGAAAACTAACAGTAGCCCTAAACTTACTCCCTCAAACTAAGTTCAAACCTAACCTAACCTGAAGCCTAACTCAAACCATAGACCTAACCCTAACCCTAGGTGGACACCTTAAGCTCAACGCCAACCCTAACCTGGCCCTGACGCTAACTCCAACCATAACAGTTACCCGAAAACTAACAGTCGCCCTGAACTTACTCCCTCAAACTAAGTTCAAACCTAACCTAACCTGAAGCCTAAATCAAACCATACACCTAACCCTAACCCTAGGCGGACACCTTAAGCTCAATCCCAACCCTAACCTGACACTCACGCTAACTCCAACAGTAACACTGAACCGAAAACTAACATTAGCCCTAAACTTACTCCCTCAAACTAATTTCGAACCTAACCTAACCTGAAGCCTAACTCAAACCATAGACCTAACCCTAACCCTAGGCGGACACCTGAAGCTCAACCCCAACCCTAACCTGACCATGACGCTATCTCCGATCGTAACACTGAACCGAAAACTAACAGTAGCCCTAAACTTACTCCCTCAAACTAAGTTCAAACCTAACCTAACCTGAAGCCCAAATCAAACCATACACCTAACCCTAACCCTAGGCGGACACCTTAAGCTCAACCCCAACCCTAACCTGACCCTCACACTTACTCCAACCGTAACACTGAACCGAAAACTAACAGTAGCCCTAAACTTACTCCCTCAAACTAAGTTCAATCCTAACCTAACCTGAAGCCTAAATGAAACCATAGACCTAAACCTAACCCTAGGCGGACACCTTTAGCTCAACCCCAAACCTAACCTGACCCTCACGCTAACTCCAAACGTAACACTGAACCGAAAACTATCAGTGGGCCTAAACTTACTCCCTCAAACTAAGTTCAAACCTAACCTAACCTGAAGCCTAACTAAAACCATAGACCTAACCCTAACCCTAGGCGGACACCTTAAGCTTAACCCCAAACCTAACCTGACCCTGAGGCTAAATCCAACCGTAACACTGAACCGAAATCTAACAGTAGCCCTAAACTTACTCCCTCAAACTAAGTTCAATCCTAACCTAACCTGAAGCCTAAATGAAACCATAAACCTAACCCTAACCCTAGGTGGACAACTTATGCTTAACCACCACGCTAACCTGACCCTGATGCTTACTCCAACCGTAACAGTTACCCGAAAACTAACAGTAGCCCTAAACTTACTCCCTCAAACTAAGTTCAAACCTAACCTAACCTGAAGCCTAACGCAAACCATAGACCTAACCCTAAACCCTGGCGGAAACCTTAAGCTCAACCCCAACCCTAAAATGGCCCTGACGCTAAGTCCAACAATAACAGTTACCCGAAAACTAACAGTAGCCCTAAACTTACTCCCTCAAACTAAGTTCAAACCTAACCTAACCTGAAGCCTAAATCAAACCATACACCTAACCCTAACCCTAGGCGGACACCTTAAGCTCAACCCCAATCCTAACCTGACCCTCACGCTAAATCCAACCGTAACACTGAACCTAAAACTAACAGTAGCCCTAAGCTTACTCCCTCAAACTAAGTTCAAACCTAACCTAACCTGAAGACTAACTCAAACCATAGACCTAACCCTAACCCTAGGCGGACACCTGAAGCTCAACCCCAACCCTAACCTGACCCTGACGCTATCTCCAACCGTAACACTGAACCGAAAACTAACAGTAGCCCTAAACTTACTCGCTCAAACTAAGTTCAAACCTAACCTAACCTGAAGCCTAACTCAAACCATAGACCTAACCCTAACCCTAGGCAGACACCTGAAGCTCAACCCCAACCCTAACCTGACACTGACTCTTACTCCAACCGTAACACTGAACCAAAAACTAACACTAGTCCAAAACTTACTCCCTCAAACTAAGTTCAAAGCTAACCTCACCTGAAGCCTAACTCAAACCACAGGCCTAACCCTAACCCTAGGCGGACATCTTAAGCTCAACCCCAACCCTAACCTGACCCTGACGCTAACTCCAACCGCAACACTGAACCGAAAACTAACAGTAGGCCTAAACTTACTCCCTCAAACTAAGTTCAAACCTAACCTAACCTGAAGACTAACTCAAACCATAGACCTAACCCTAACCCTAGGCGGACACCTGAAGCTCAACCCCAACCCTAACATGAACTTGACGCTATCTCCAACGGTAACACTGAACCGAAAACTAACATTAGCCCTAAACTTACTCCCTCAAACTAAGTTTAATCCAAACCTAACCTGAAGATCAAATGAAACCATAGACCTAAACCTAACCTAGGCGGACACCTTTAGCTCAACCCCAACCCTAACCTGACCCTCACGCTAACTCCAACCGTAACACTGAACCGAAAACTAAAAGTATTCCTAAACTTACTGCCTCAAACTAAGTTCAATCCTAACCTAACCTGAAGCCTAAATGAAACCATAGACCTAACCCTAACCCTAGGCGGACAATTTATGCTTAACCCCCACCCTAACCTGACCCTGAGGCTAAATCCAACCGTAACACTGAACCGAAAACTAACAGTAGCCCTAAACTTACTCCCTCAAACTAAGTTCAATCCTAACCTAACCTGAAGCCTAAATGAAACCATAAACCTAACCCTAACCCTATGTGGACACCTTATGCTTAACCCCCACCCTAACGTGACCCTGAGGCTTACTCCAACCGTAACAGTTACCCGAAAACTAACAGTAGACCTAAACTTACTCCCTCAAACTAAGTTCAAACCTAACCTAACCTGAAGCCTAAATCAAACCATACACCTAACCCTAACCCTAGGCGGACACCTGAAGCTCAACCCCAATGCTAACCTGACCCTCACGCTAAATCCAACCGTAACACTGAACCTAAAACTAACAGTAGCCCTAAACTTACTCCCTCAAACTAAGTTCAAACCTAACCTAACCTGAAGCCTAACTCAAACCATAGACCTAACCCTAACCCTAGGCGGACACCTGAAGCTCAACCCCAACCCTAACCTGACCCTGACGCTATCTCCAACGGTAACACTGAACCGAAAACTAACAGTAGCCCTAAACTTACTCGCTCAATCTAAGTTCAAACCTAACCTAACCTGAAGCTTGACTCAAACCATAGACCTAACCCTAACCCTAGGCGGACACCTTAAGCTCAACCCCAACCCTAACTTGGCCCTGACGCTAATTCCAACCATAACAGTTACCCGAAAACTAACAGTAGCCCTAAACTTACTCCCTCAAACTAAGTTCAAACCTAACCTAACCTGAAGCCTTAATCAAATCATACACCTAAACCTAACCCTAGGCGGACACCTTAAGCTCAACCCCTACCCTAACCTGACCCTCACGCTTACTCCAACTGTAACAGTTAACCGAAAACTAACAGTAGCCCTAAACTAACTCCCTCAAACTAACTTAAAACCTAACCTAACCTGAAGCCTAAATCAAACCATACACCTAACCCTAACCCTATGCGGACACCATTAGCTCAACGCCAACCCTAACCTGGACCTGACCATAACTCCAACCGTAACAGTTACCCGAAAACTAACAGTAGCCCTAAACTTACTCCCTCAAACTAAGTTCAAACCTAACCTAACCTGAAGCCTATATCAAACCATACACCTAACCCTAACCCTAGGCGGACATCTTAAGCTCAACCCCTACCCTAACCTGACCCTCACGCCACCTCCAACCGAAACACTGAACCGAAAACAAACAGTAGCCCTAAACTTACTCCCTCAAACTAAGTTCAAACCTAACCTAACCTGAAGCCTAACTCAAACCATAGACCTAGCCCTAACCCTAGGCGGACACCTGAAGCTCAACCCCAACCCTAACCTGACCCTGACTCTTACTCCAGCCTTAACACTGAACCAAAAACTCACACTAGCCCTAAACTTACTCCCTAAAACTAAGTTCAAACCTAACCTCACCTGAAGCCTAACTCAAACCATAGACCTAACCCTAACCCTAGGTGGACACCTTAAGCTCAACGCCAACCCTAACCTGGCCCTGACGCTAACTCCAACCATAACAGTTACCCGAAAACGAACAGTCGCCCTGAACTTACTCCCTCAAACTAAGTTCAAACCTAACATAACCTGAAGCCTAAATCAAACCATAAACCTAACCCTAACCCTAGGCGGACACCTTAAGCTCAATCCCAACCCTAACCTGACACTCACGCTAACTCCAACCGTAACACTGAACCGAAAACTAACATTAGCCCTAAACTTACTCCCTCAAACTAATTTCGAACCTAACCTAACCTGAAGCCTAACTCAAACCATAGACCTAACCCTAACCCTAGGCGGACACCTGAAGCTTAACCCCAACCCTAACCTGACCATGACGCTATCTCCGACCGTAACACTGAACCGAAAACTAACAGTAGCCCTAAACTTACTCCCTCAAACTAAGTTCAAACCTAACCTAACCTGAAGCCTATATCAAACCATACACCTAACCCTAACCCTAGGCGGACATCTTAAGCTCAACCCCTACCCTAACCTGACCCTCACGCCACCTCCAACCGAAACACTGAACCGAAAACAAACAGAAGCCCTAAACTTACTCCCTCAAACTAAGTTCAAACCTAACCTAACCTGAAGCCTAACTCAAACCATAGACCTAACCCTAACCCTAGGCGGACACCTGAAGCTCAACCCCAACCCTAACCTGACCCTGACTCTTAAGCCAACCGTAACACTGAACCAAAAACTCACACTAGCCCTAAACTTACTCCCTCAAACTAAGTTCAAACCTAACCTTACCTGAAGCCTAACTCAAACCACAGGCCTAACCCTAACCCTAGGCGGACATCTTAAGCTCAACCCCCACCCTAACCTGACCATGACGCTAACTCCAACCGTAACACTGAACCGAAAACTAACAGTAGCCCTAAACTGACTCTCTCAAACTAAGTTCAAACCTAACCTAACCTGAAGCCTAAATCAAACCATACACCTAACCCTAACCCTAGGCGGACACCTTAAGCTCAACCCCAAACCAAACCTGACCCTGACGCTTACTCCAACCTAACAGTTAACCGAAAACTAACAGTAGCCCTAAACTGACTCCCTCAAACTAAGTTCAAACCTAACCCAACTTGAAGCCTAAATCAAATAATAGACCTAACCCTAACCCTAGGCGGACACCTTAAGCTCAATCCCAACCCTAACCTGACACTCACGCTAACTCCAACCGTAACACTGAACCAAAAACTAACATTAGCCCTAAACTTACTCCCTCAAACTAATTTCGAACCTAACCTAACCTGAAGCCTAACTCAAACCATAGACCTAACCCTAACCCTAGGCGGACACCTGAAGCTCAACCCCAACCCTAACCTGACCATGACGCTATCTCCGACCGTAACACTGAACCGAAAACTAACAGTAGCCCTAAACTTACTCCCTCAAACTAAGTTCAAACCTAACCTAACCTGAAGCCCAAATCAAACCATACACCTAACCCTAACCCTAGGCGGACACCTTAAGCTCAACCCCAACCCTAACCTGACCCTCACACTTACTCCAACCGTAACACTGAACCGAAAACTAACAGTAGCCCTAAACTTACTCCCTCAAACTAATTTCAAACCTAACCTAACCTGAAGCCTAAATCAAACCATACACCTAACCCTAACCCTATGCGGACACCATTAGCTCAACGCCAACCCTAACCTGGACCTGACGATAACTCCAACCGTAACAGTTACCCGAAAACTAACAGTAGCCCTAAACTTACTCCCTCAAACTAAGTTCAAACCTAACCTAACCTGAAGCCTATATCAAACCATACACCTAACCCTAACCCTAGGCGGACATCTTAAGCTCAACCCCTACCCTAACCTGACCCTCACGCCACCTCCAACCGAAACACTGAACCGAAAACAAACAGAAGCCCTAAACTTACTCCCTCAAACTAAGTTCAAACCTAACCTAACCTGAAGCCTAACTCAAACCATAGACCTAACCCTAACCCTAGGCGGACACCTGAAGCTCAACCCCAACCCTAACCTGACCCTGACTCTTACTCCAACTGTAACACTGAACCAAAAACTCACACTAGCCCTAAACTTACTCCCTCAAACTAAGTTCAAACCTAACCTCACCTGAAGCCTAACTCAAACCACAGGCCTAACCCTAACCCTAGGCGGACACCTTAAGCTCAACCCCCACCCTAACCTGACCCTGACGCTTACTCCAACCGTAACAGTTAAACGAAAACTAACAGTAGCCCTAAACTGACTCCCTCAAACTAAGTTCAAACCTAACCTAACTTGACGCCTAAATCAAATCATAGACCTAACTCTAACCCTATTCGGACACCTTATGCTTAACTCCCACCATAACCTGACCATGACGCTAACTCCAACCGTAACACTGAACCGAAAACTAACAGTATCCCTAAACTTACTCCCTCAAACTAAGTTCAAACCTAACCTAACCTGAAACCTAAATCAAACCATACACCTAACCCTAACCCTAGGCGGACACCTTAAGCTCAACCCAAAACCTAACCTGACCCTGACGCTTATCTCCAACCTAACAGATAACCGAAAACTAACAGTAGCCCTAAACTGACTCCCTCAAACTAAGTTCAAACCTAACCTAACTTGAAGCCTAAATCAAATCATAGACCTAACCCTAACCCTAGGCGGACACCTTAAGCTCAACCCCAACCCTAACCTGACCCTCACGCTAACTCCAACCGTAACACTGAACCGAAAACAAACAGTAGCCCTAAACTTACTCCCTCAAACTAAGTTCAAACCTAACCTAACCTGAAGCCTAACTCAAACCATAGACCTAACCCTAACACTAGGCGGACACCTGAAGCTCAACCCCAACCCTAACCTGACCCTGACGCTATCTCCAACCGTAAAACTGAACCGAAAACTAACAGTAGCCCTAAACTTACTCCCTCAAACTAAGTTCAAACCTAACCTAACCTGAAGCCTAACTCAAACCATAGACCTAACCCTAACCCTAGGTGGACACCTTAAGCTCAACGCCAACCCTAACCTGGCCCTGACGCTAACTCCAACCATAACAGTTACCCGAAAACTAACAGTCGCCCTGAACTTACTCCCTCAAACTAAGTTCAAACCTAACCTAACCTGAAGCCTAAATCAAACCATACACCTAACCCTAACCCTAGGCGGACACCTTAAGCTCAATCCCAACCCTAACCTGACACTCACGCTAACTCCAACAGTAACACTGAACCGAAAACTAACATTAGCCCTAAACTTACTCCCTCAAACTAATTTCGAACCTAACCTAACCTGAAGCCTAACTCAAACCATAGACCTAACCCTAACCCTAGGCGGACACCTGAAGCTCAACCCCAACCCTAACCTGACCATGACGCTATCTCCGATCGTAACACTGAACCGAAAACTAACAGTAGCCCTAAACTTACTCCCTCAAACTAAGTTCAAACCTAACCTAACCTGAAGCCCAAATCAAACCATACACCTAACCCTAACCCTAGGCGGACACCTTAAGCTCAACCCCAACCCTAACCTGACCCTCACACTTACTCCAACCGTAACACTGAACCGAAAACTAACAGTAGCCCTAAACTTACTCCCTCAAACTAATTTCAAACCTAACCTAACCTGAAGCCTAACTCAAACCATAGACCTAACCCTAACCCTAGGCGGACACCTGAAGCTCAACCCCAACCCTAACCCGACCCTGACGCTATCTCCAACCGTAACCCTGAACCGAAAACTAACAGTAGCCCTAAACTTACTCCCTCAAACTAAGTTCAATCCTAACCTAACCTGAAGCCTAAATGAAACCATAGACCTAAACCTAACCCTAGGCGGACACCTTTAGCTCAACCCCAAACCTAACCTGACCCTCACGCTAACTCCAAACGTAACACTGAACCGAAAACTATCAGTGGGCCTAAACTTACTCCCTCAAACTAATTTCAAACCTAACCTAACCTGAAGCCTAACTAAAACCATAGACCTAACCCTAACCCTAGGCGGACACCTTAAGCTTAACCCCAAACCTAACCTGACCCTGAGGATAAATCCAACCGTAACACTGAACCGAAAACTAACAGTAGCCCTAAACTTACTCCCTCAAACTAAGTTCAATCCTAACCTAACCTGAAGCCTAAATGAAACCATAAACCTAACCCTAACCCTAGGTGGACACCTTATGCTTAACCCCCACCCTAACCTGACCCTGATGCTTATTCCAACCGTAACAGTTACCCGAAAACTAACAGTAGCCCTAAACTTACTCCCTCAAACTAAGTTCAAACCTAACCTAACCTGAAGCCTAAATCAAACCATACACCTAACCCTAACCCTAGGCGGACACCTTAAGCTCAACCCCAATCCTAACCTGACCCTCACGCTAAATCCAACCGTAACACTGAACCTAAAACTAACAGTAGCCCTAAACTTACTCCCTTAAACTAAGTTCAAACCTAACCTAACCTGAAGACTAAATCAAACCATAGACCTAACCCTAACCCTAGGCGGACACCTGAAGCTCAACCCCAACCCTAACCTGACCCTGACGCTATCTCCAACCGTAACACTGAACCGAAAACTAACAGTATTCCTAAACTTACTGCCTCAAACTAAGTTCAATCCTAACCTAACCTGAAGCCTAAATGAAACCATAGACCTAACCCTAACCATAGGCGGACAATTTATGCTTAACCCCCACCCTAACCTGACCCTGAGGCTAAATCCAACCGTAACACTGAACCTAAAACTAACAGTAGCCCTAAACTTACTCCCTCAAACTAAGTTCAAACCTAACCTAACCTGAAGCTTGACTCAAACCATAGACCTAACCCTAACCCTAGGCGGACACCTTAAGCTCAACCCCAACCCTAACCTGTCCCTGACGCTATCTCTAACCGTAACACTGAACCGAAAACTAACAGTAGCCCTAAACTTACTCGCTCAATCTAAGTTCAAACCTAACCTAACCTGAAGCTTAACTCAAACCATAGACCTAACCCTAACCCTATGCGGACACCTTAAGCTCAACCCCAACCCTAACCTGGCCCTGACGCTAACTCCAACCATAACAGTTACCCGAAAACTAACAGTAGACCTAAACTTACTCCCTCAAACTAAGTTCAAACCTAACCTAACCTGAAGCCTTAATCAAATCATACACCTAAACCTAACCCTAGGCGGACACCTTAAGCTCAACCCCTACCCTAACCTGACCCTCACGTTTACTCCAACTGTAACAGTTAACCGAAAACTAACAGTAGCCCTAAACTAACTCCCTCAAACTAGCTTAAAACCTAACCTAACCTGAAGCCTAAATCAAACCATACACCTAACCCTAACCCTATGCGGACACCATTAGCTCAACGCCAACCCTAACCTGGACCTGACGATAACTCCAACCGTAACAGTTACCCGAAAACTAACAGTAGCCCTAAACTTACTCCCTCAAACTAAGTTCAAACCTAACCTAACCTGAAGCCTATATCAAACCATACACCTAACCCTAACCCTAGGCGGACATCTTAAGCTCAACCCCTACCCTAACCTGACCCTCACGCCACCTCCAACCGAAACACTGAACCGAAAACAAACAGTATCCCTAAACGTACTCCCTCAAACTAAGTTCAAACCTAACCTAACCTGAAGCCTAACTCAAACCATAGACCTAACCCTAACCCTAGGCGGACACCTGAAGCTCAACCCCAACCCTAACCTGACCCTGACTCTTACTCCAGCCGTAACACTGAACCAAAAACTCACACTAGCCCTAAACTTACTCCCTCAAACTAAGTTCAAACCTAACCTCACCTGAAGCCTAACTCAAACCACAGGCCTAACCCTAACCCTAGGCGGACACCTTAAGCTCAACCCCCACCGTAACCTGACCCTGACGCTTACTCCAACAGTAACAGTTAAACGAAAACTAACAGTAGCCCTAAACATACTCCCTCAAACTAAGTTCAAACCTAACCTAACCTGAAGCCTAAATCAAACCATACACCTAACCCTAACCCTAGGCGGACACCTTAAGCTCAACCCCAAACCTAACCTGACCCTGACGAGTACTCCAGCCGTAACAGTTAACCTAAAACTAACAGTAGCCCTAAACTGACTCCCTCAAACTAAGTTCAAACCTAACCTAACTTGACGCCTAAATCAAATCATAGACCTAACTCTAACCCTAGGCGGACACCTTAGACTTAACTCCCACCATAACCTGGCCATGACGCTAACTCCAACCGTAACACTGAACCGAAAACTAACAGTATCCCTAAACTTACTCCCTCAAACTAAGTTCAAACCTAACCTAACCTGAAGCCTAAATCAAACCATACACCTAACCCTAACCCTAGGCGGACACCTTAAGCTCAACCCCAAACCTAACCTGACCCTGACGCTTACTCCAACCGTAACAGTTAACCGAAAACTAACAGTAGCCCTAAACTGACTCCCTCAAACTAAGTTCAAACCTAACCTAACTTGAAGCCTAAATCAAATCATAGACCTAACCCTAACCCTAGGCGGACACCTTAAGCTCAACCCCAACCCTAACCTGACCCTCACGCTAACTCCAACCGTAACACTGAACTGAAAACTAACAGTAGCCCTAAACTTACTCCCTCAAACTAAGTTCAAACCTAACCTAACCTGAAGCCTAACTCAAACCATAGACCTAACCCTAACCCTAGGCGGACACCTGAAGCTCAACCCCAACCCTAACCTGACCCTGACGCTATCTCCAACCGTAACACTGAACCGAAAACTAACAGTAGCCCTAAACTTACTCCCTCAAACTAAGTTCAAACCTAACCTAACCTGAAGCCTCATTCAAACCATAGACCTAACCCTAACCCTAGGTGGACACCTTAAGCTCAACGCCAACCCTAACCTGGCCCTGACGCTAACTCCAACCATAACAGTTACCCGAAAACTAACAGTCGCCCTGAACTTACTCCCTCAAACTAAGTTCAAACCTAACCTAACCTGAAGCCTAAATCAAACCATAAACCTAACCCTAACCCTAGGCGGACACCTTAAGCTCAATCCCAACCCTAACCTGACACTCACGCTAACTCCAACCGTAACACTGAACCGAAAACTAACATTAGCCCTAAACTTACTCCCTCAAACTAATTTCGAACCTAACCTAACATGAAGCCTAACTCAAACCATAGACCTAACCCTAACCCTAGGCGGACACCTGAAGCTCAACCCCAACCCTAACCTGACCATGACGCTATCTCCGACCGTGACACTGAACCGAAAACTAACAGTAGCCCTAAACTTACTCCCTCAAACTAAGTTCAAACCTAACCTAACCTGAAGCCCAAATCAAACCATACACCTAACCCTAACCCTAGGCGGACACCTTAAGCTCAACCCCAACCCTAACCTGACCCTCACACTTACTCCAACCGTAACACTGAACCGAAAACTAACAGTAGCCCTAAACTTACTCCCTCAAACTAATTTCAAACCTAACCTAACCTGAAGCCTAACTCAAACCATAGAACTAACCCTAACCCTAGGCGGACACCTGAAGCTCAACCCCAACCCTAACCCGACGCTGACGCTATCTCCAACCGTAACACTGAACCAAAAACTAACAGTAGCCCTAAACTTACTCCCTCAAACTAAGTTCAATCCTAACCTAACCTGAAGCCTAAATGAAACCATAGACCTAAACCTAACCCTAGGCGGACACCTTTAGCTCAACCCCAAACCTAACCTGACCCTCACGCTAACTCCAACCGTAACACTGAACCGAAAACTATCAGTGGGCCTAAACCTACTCCCTCAAACTAAGTTCAAACCTAACCTAACCTGAAGCCTAACTAAAACCATAGACCTAACCCTAACCCTAGGCGGACACCTTAAGCTGAACCCCAAACCTAACCTGACCCTGAGGCTAAATCCAACCGTAACACTGAACCGAAAACTAACAGTAGCCCTAAACTTACTCCCTCAAACTAAGTTCAATCCTAACCTAACCTGAAGCCTAAATGAAACCATAAACCTAACCCTAACCCTAGGTGGACACCTTATGCTTAACCCCCACCCTAACCTGACCCTGATGCTTACTCCAACCGTAACAGTTACCCGAAAACTAACAGTAGCCCTAAACTTACTCGCACAAACTAAGTTCAAACCTAAGCTAACTTGAAGCCTAACTCAAACCATAGACCTAACCCTAACCCTAGGCGGACACCTGAAGCTCAACCCCAACCCTAACCTGACCCTGACTCTTACTCCAACCGTAACACTGAACCAAAAAGTAACACTAGTCCAAAACTTACTCCCTCAAACTAAGTTCAAAGCTAACCTCACCTGAAGCCTAACTCAAACCACAGGCCTAACCCTAACCCTAGGCGGACACCTTAAGCTCAACCCCAACCCTAACCTGACCCTGACGCTATCTCCAACCGTAACACTGAACCGAAAACTAACAGTAGGCCTAAACTTACTCCCTCAAACTAAGTTCAAACCTAACCTAACCTGAAGCCTAACTCAAACCATAGATCTAACCCTAACCCTAGGCGGACACCTGAAGCTCAACCCCAACCCTAACGTGAACTTGACGCTATCTCCAACGGTAACACTGAACCGAAAACTAACAGTAGCCCTAAACTTACTCCCTCAAACTAAGTTTAATCCAAACCTAACCTGAAGATCAAATGAAACCATAGACCTAAACCTAACCTAGGCGGACACCTTTAGCTCAACCCCAACCCTAACCTGACCCTCACGCTAACTCGAACCATAACACTGAACCGAAAACTAACAGTATTCCTAAACTTACTGCCTCAAACTAAGTTCAATCCTAACCTAACCTGAAGCCTAAATGAAACCATAGACCTAACCCTAACCCTAGGCGTACAATTTATGCTTAACCCCCACCCTAACCTGACCCTGAGGATAAATACAAACGTAACACTGAACCGAAAACTAACAGTAGCCCTAAACTTACTCCCTCAAACTAAGTTCAATCCTAACCTAACCTGAAGCCTAACTCAAACCATAGACCTAACCCTAACCCTAGGCGGACACCTGAAGCTCAACCCCAACCCTAACCTGACCCTGACTATTACTCTAACCGTAACACTGAACCAAAAACTCACACTAGCCCTAAACTTACTCCCTCAAACTAAGTTCAAACCTAACCTCACCTGAAGCCTAACTCAAACCACAGGCCTAACCCTAACCCTAGGCGGACACGTTAAGCTCAACCCCCACCCTAACCTGACCCTGACGCTTACTCCAACCGTAACAGTTAAACGAAAACTAACAGTAGCCCTAAACTGACTCCCTCAAACTAAGTTCAAACCTAACCTAACTTGACGCCTAAATCAAATCATAGACCTAACTATAACCCTAGGCGGACACCTTATGCTTAACTCCCACCATAACCTGACCATGACGCTAACTCCAACCGTAACACTGAACCGAAAACTAACAGTATCCCTAAACTTACTCCCTCAAACTAAGTTCAAACCTAACCTAACCTGAAGCCTAAATCAAACCATACACCTAACCCTAACCCTAGGCGGACACCTTAAGCTCAACCCCAAACCTAACCTGACCCTGATGCTTACTCCAACCGTAATAGTTAACCGAAAACTAACAGTAGCCCTAAACTGACTCCCTCAAACTAAGTTCAAACCTAACCTAACTTGAAGCCTAAATCAAATCATAGACCCAGCCCTAAACCTAGGCTGACACCTTAAGCACAACCCCAACCCTAACCTGACCCTCACGCTAACTCCAACCCTAACACTGAACCGAAAACTAACAGTAGCCCTAAACTTACTCCCTCAAACTAAGTTCAAACCTAACCTAACCTGAAGCCTAACTCAAACCATAGACCTAACGCTAACCCTAGGCGGACACCTGAAGCTCAACCCCAACCCTAACCTGACCCTGACGCTATCTCCAACCGTAACACTGAACCGAAAACTAACAGTAGCCCTAAACTTACTCCCTCAAACTAAGTTCAAACCTAACCTAACCTGAAGCCTAACTCAAACCATAGACCTAACCCTAACCCTAGGTGGACACCTTAAGCTCAACGCCAACCCTAACCTGGCCCTGACGCTAACTCCAACCATAACAGTTACCCGAAAACTAACAGTCGCCCTGAACTTACTCCCTCAAACTAAGTTCAAACCTAACCTAACCTGAAGCCTAAATCAAACCATACACCTAACCCTAACCCTAGGCGGACACCTTAAGCTCAATCCCAACCCTAACCTGACACTCACGCTAACTCCAACAGTAACACTGAACCGAAAACTAACATTAGCCCTAAACTTACTCCCTCAAACTAATTTCGAACCTAACCTAACCTGAAGCCTAACTCAAACCATAGACCTAACCCTAACCCTAGGCGGACACCTGAAGCTCAACCCCAACCCTAACCTGACCATGACGCTATCTCCGATCGTAACACTGAACCGAAAACTAACAGTAGCCCTAAACTTACTCCCTCAAACTAAGTTCAAACCTAACCTAACCTGAAGCCCAAATCAAACCATACACCTAACCCTAACCCTAGGCGGACACCTTAAGCTCAACCCCAACCCTAACCTGACCCTCACACTTACTCCAACCGTAACACTGAACCGAAAACTAACAGTAGCCCTAAACTTACTCCCTCAAACTAATTTCAAACCTAACCTAACCTGAAGCCTAACTCAAACCATAGACCTAACCCTAACCCTAGGCGGACACCTGAAGCTCAACCCCAACCCTAACCCGACCCTGACGCTATCTCCAACCGTAACACTGAACCGAAAACTAACAGTAGCCCTAAACTTACTCCCTCAAACTAAGTTCAATCCTAACCTAACCTGAAGCCTAAATGAAACCATAGACCTAAACCTAACCCTAGGCGGACACCTTTAGCTCAACCCCAAACCTAACCTGACCCTCACGCTAACTCCAAACGTAACACTGAACCGAAAACTATCAGTGGGCCTAAACTTACTCCCTCAAACTAATTTCAAACCTAACCTAACCTGAAGCCTAACTAAAACCATAGACCTAACCCTAACCCTAGGCGGACACCTTAAGCTTAACCCCAAACCTAACCTGACCCTGAGGATAAATCCAACCGTAACACTGAACCGAAAACTAACAGTAGCCCTAAACTTACTCCCTCAAACTAAGTTCAATCCTAACCTAACCTGAAGCCTAAATGAAACCATAAACCTAACCCTAACCCTAGGTGGACACCTTATGCTTAACCCCCACCCTAACCTGACCCTGATGCTTATTCCAACCGTAACAGTTACCCGAAAACTAACAGTAGCCCTAAACTTACTCCCTCAAACTAAGTTCAAACCTAACCTAACCTGAAGCCTAAATCAAACCATACACCTAACCCTAACCCTAGGCGGACACCTTAAGCTCAACCCCAATCCTAACCTGACCCTCACGCTAAATCCAACCGTAACACTGAACCTAAAACTAACAGTAGCCCTAAACTTACTCCCTTAAACTAAGTTCAAACCTAACCTAACCTGAAGACTAAATCAAACCATAGACCTAACCCTAACCCTAGGCGGACACCTGAAGCTCAACCCCAACCCTAACCTGACCCTGACGCTATCTCCAACCGTAACACTGAACCGAAAACTAACAGTATTCCTAAACTTACTGCCTCAAACTAAGTTCAATCCTAACCTAACCTGAAGCCTAAATGAAACCATAGACCTAACCCTAACCATAGGCGGACAATTTATGCTTAACCCCCACCCTAACCTGACCCTGAGGCTAAATCCAACCGTAACACTGAACCTAAAACTAACAGTAGCCCTAAACTTACTCCCTCAAACTAAGTTCAAACCTAACCTAACCTGAAGCTTGACTCAAACCATAGACCTAACCCTAACCCTAGGCGGACACCTTAAGCTCAACCCCAACCCTAACCTGTCCCTGACGCTATCTCTAACCGTAACACTGAACCGAAAACTATCAGTAGACCTAAACTTACTCCCTCAAACTAAGTTCAAACCTAACCTAACCTGAAGCCTAACTCAAACCATAGACCTAACCCTAACCCTAGGCGGACACCAGAAGCTCAACCCCAACCCTAACCTGACCATGACGCTATGTCCGACCGTAACACTGAACAGAAAACTAACAGTAGCCCTAAACTTACTCCCTCAAACTAAGTTCAAACCTAACCTAACCTGAAGCCCAAATCAAACCATACACCTAACCCTAACCCTAGGCGGACACCTTAAGCTCAACCCCAACCCTAACCTGACCCTCACACTTACTCCAACCGTAACACTGAACCGAAAACTAACAGTAGCCCTAAACTTACTCCCTCAAACTAATTTCAAACCTAACCTAACCTGAAGCCTAACTCAAACCATAGACCTAACCCTAACCTTAGGCGGACACCTGAAGCTCAACCCCAACCCTAACCCGACCCTGACGCTATCTCCAACCGTAACACTGAACCGAAAACTAACAGTAGCCCTAAACTTACTCGCTCAATCTAAGTTCAAACCTAACCTAACCTGAAGCTTAACTCAAACCATAGACCTAACCCTAACCCTATGCGGACACCTTAAGCTCAACCCCAACCCTAACCTGGCCCTGACGCTAACTCCAACCATAACAGTTACCCGAAAACTAACAGTAGACCTAAACTTACTCCCTCAAACTAAGTTCAAACCTAACCTAACCTGAAGCCTTAATCAAATCATACACCTAAACCTAACCCTAGGCGGACACCTTAAGCTCAACCCCTACCCTAACCTGACCCTCACGTTTACTCCAACTGTAACAGTTAACCGAAAACTAACAGTAGCCCTAAACTAACTCCCTCAAACTAGCTTAAAACCTAACCTAACCTGAAGCCTAAATCAAACCATACACCTAACCCTAACCCTATGCGGACACCATTAGCTCAACGCCAACCCTAACCTGGACCTGACGATAACTCCAACCGTAACAGTTACCCGAAAACTAACAGTAGCCCTAAACTTACTCCCTCAAACTAAGTTCAAACCTAACCTAACCTGAAGCCTATATCAAACCATACACCTAACCCTAACCCTAGGCGGACATCTTAAGCTCAACCCCTACCCTAACCTTACCCTCACGCCACCTCCAACCGAAACACTGAACCGAAAACAAACAGTATCCCTAAACGTACTCCCTCAAACTAAGTTCAAACCTAACCTAACCTGAAGCCTAACTCAAACCATAGACCTAACCCTAACCCTAGGCGGACACCTGAAGCTCAACCCCAACCCTAACCTGACCCTGACTCTTACTCCAGCCGTAACACTGAACCAAAAACTCACACTAGCCCTAAACTTACTCCCTCAAACTAAGTTCAAACCTAACCTCACCTGAAGCCTAACTCAAACCACAGGCCTAACCCTAACCCTAGGCGGACACCTTAAGCTCAACCCCCACCGTAACCTGACCCTGACGCTTACTCCAACAGTAACAGTTAAACGAAAACTAACAGTAGCCCTAAACATACTCCCTCAAACTAAGTTCAAACCTAACCTAACCTGAAGCCTAAATCAAACCATACACCTAACCCTAACCCTAGGCGGACACCTTAAGCTCAACCCCAAACCTAACCTGACCCTGACGAGTACTCCAGCCGTAACAGTTAACCTAAAACTAACAGTAGCCCTAAACTGACTCCCTCAAACTAAGTTCAAACCTAACCTAACTTGACGCCTAAATCAAATCATAGACCTAACTCTAACCCTAGGCGGACACCTTAGACTTAACTCCCACCATAACCTGGCCATGACGCTAACTCCAACCGTAACACTGAACCGAAAACTAACAGTATCCCTAAACTTACTCCCTCAAACTAAGTTCAAACCTAACCTAACCTGAAGCCTAAATCAAACCATACACCTAACCCTAACCCTAGGCGGACACCTTAAGCTCAACCCCAAACCTAACCTGACCCTGACGCTTACTCCAACCGTAACAGTTAACCGAAAACTAACAGTAGCCCTAAACTGACTCCCTCAAACTAAGTTCAAACCTAACCTAACTTGAAGCCTAAATCAAATCATAGACCTAACCCTAACCCTAGGCGGACACCTTAAGCTCAACCCCAACCCTAACCTGACCCTCACGCTAACTCCAACCGTAACACTGAACTGAAAACTAACAGTAGCCCTAAACTTACTCCCTCAAACTAAGTTCAAACCTAACCTAACCTGAAGCCTAACTCAAACCATAGACCTAACCCTAACCCTAGGCGGACACCTGAAGCTCAACCCCAACCCTAACCTGACCCTGACGCTATCTCCAACCGTAACACTGAACCGAAAACTAACAGTAGCCCTAAACTTACTCCCTCAAACTAAGTTCAAACCTAACCTAACCTGAAGCCTCATTCAAACCATAGACCTAACCCTAACCCTAGGTGGACACCTTAAGCTCAACGCCAACCCTAACCTGGCCCTGACGCTAACTCCAACCATAACAGTTACCCGAAAACTAACAGTCGCCCTGAACTTACTCCCTCAAACTAAGTTCAAACCTAACCTAACCTGAAGCCTAAATCAAACCATAAACCTAACCCTAACCCTAGGCGGACACCTTAAGCTCAATCCCAACCCTAACCTGACACTCACGCTAACTCCAACCGTAACACTGAACCGAAAACTAACATTAGCCCTAAACTTACTCCCTCAAACTAATTTCGAACCTAACCTAACATGAAGCCTAACTCAAACCATAGACCTAACCCTAACCCTAGGCGGACACCTGAAGCTCAACCCCAACCCTAACCTGACCATGACGCTATCTCCGACCGTGACACTGAACCGAAAACTAACAGTAGCCCTAAACTTACTCCCTCAAACTAAGTTCAAACCTAACCTAACCTGAAGCCCAAATCAAACCATACACCTAACCCTAACCCTAGGCGGACACCTTAAGCTCAACCCCAACCCTAACCTGACCCTCACACTTACTCCAACCGTAACACTGAACCGAAAACTAACAGTAGCCCTAAACTTACTCCCTCAAACTAATTTCAAACCTAACCTAACCTGAAGCCTAACTCAAACCATAGAACTAACCCTAACCCTAGGCGGACACCTGAAGCTCAACCCCAACCCTAACCCGACGCTGACGCTATCTCCAACCGTAACACTGAACCAAAAACTAACAGTAGCCCTAAACTTACTCCCTCAAACTAAGTTCAATCCTAACCTATCCTGAAGCCTAAATGAAACCATAGACCTAAACCTAACCCTAGGCGGACACCTTTAGCTCAACCCCAAACCTAACCTGACCCTCACGCTAACTCCAACCGTAACACTGAACCGAAAACTATCAGTGGGCCTAAACCTACTCCCTCAAACTAAGTTCAAACCTAACCTAACCTGAAGCCTAACTAAAACCATAGACCTAACCCTAACCCTAGGCGGACACCTTAAGCTGAACCCCAAACCTAACCTGACCCTGAGGCTAAATCCAACCGTAACACTGAACCGAAAACTAACAGTAGCCCTAAACTTACTCCCTCAAACTAAGTTCAATCCTAACCTAACCTGAAGCCTAAATGAAACCATAAACCTAACCCTAACCCTAGGTGGACACCTTATGCTTAACCCCCACCCTAACCTGACCCTGATGCTTACTCCAACCGTAACAGTTACCCGAAAACTAACAGTAGCCCTAAACTTACTCGCACAAACTAAGTTCAAACCTAAGCTAACTTGAAGCCTAACTCAAACCATAGACCTAACCCTAACCCTAGGCGGACACCTGAAGCTCAACCCCAACCCTAACCTGACCCTGACTCTTACTCCAACCGTAACACTGAACCAAAAAGTAACACTAGTCCAAAACTTACTCCCTCAAACTAAGTTCAAAGCTAACCTCACCTGAAGCCTAACTCAAACCACAGGCCTAACCCTAACCCTAGGCGGACACCTTAAGCTCAACCCCAACCCTAACCTGACCCTGACGCTATCTCCAACCGTAACACTGAACCGAAAACTAACAGTAGGCCTAAACTTACTCCCTCAAACTAAGTTCAAACCTAACCTAACCTGAAGCCTAACTCAAACCATAGATCTAACCCTAACCCTAGGCGGACACCTGAAGCTCAACCCCAACCCTAACGTGAACTTGACGCTATCTCCAACGGTAACACTGAACCGAAAACTAACAGTAGCCCTAAACTTACTCCCTCAAACTAAGTTTAATCCAAACCTAACCTGAAGATCAAATGAAACCATAGACCTAAACCTAACCTAGGCGGACACCTTTAGCTCAACCCCAACCCTAACCTGACCCTCACGCTAACTCCAACCATAACACTGAACCGAAAACTAACAGTATTCCTAAACTTACTGCCTCAAACTAAGTTCAATCCTAACCTAACCTGAAGCCTAAATGAAACCATAGACCTAACCCTAACCCTAGGCGTACAATTTATGCTTAACCCCCACCCTAACCTGACCCTGAGGATAAATACAAACGTAACACTGAACCGAAAACTAACAGTAGCCCTAAACTTACTCCCTCAAACTAAGTTCAATCCTAACCTAACCTGAAGCCTAACTCAAACCATAGACCTAACCCTAACCCTAGGCGGACACCTGAAGCTCAACCCCAACCCTAACCTGACCCTGACTATTACTCTAACCGTAACACTGAACCAAAAACTCACACTAGCCCTAAACTTACTCCCTCAAACTAAGTTCAAACCTAACCTCACCTGAAGCCTAACTCAAACCACAGGCCTAACCCTAACCCTAGGCGGACACGTTAAGCTCAACCCCCACCCTAACCTGACCCTGACGCTTACTCCAACCGTAACAGTTAAACGAAAACTAACAGTAGCCCTAAACTGACTCCCTCAAACTAAGTTCAAACCTAACCTAACTTGACGCCTAAATCAAATCATAGACCTAACTATAACCCTAGGCGGACACCTTATGCTTAACTCCCACCATAACCTGACCATGACGCTAACTCCAACCGTAACACTGAACCGAAAACTAACAGTATCCCTAAACTTACTCCCTCAAACTAAGTTCAAACCTAACCTAACCTGAAGCCTAAATCAAACCATACACCTAACCCTAACCCTAGGCGGACACCTTAAGCTCAACCCCAAACCTAACCTGACCCTGATGCTTACTCCAACCGTAATAGTTAACCGAAAACTAACAGTAGCCCTAAACTGACTCCCTCAAACTAAGTTCAAACCTAACCTAACTTGAAGCCTAAATCAAATCATAGACCCAGCCCTAAACCTAGGCTGACACCTTAAGCACAACCCCAACCCTAACCTGACCCTCACGCTAACTCCAACCCTAACACTGAACCGAAAACTAACAGTAGCCCTAAACTTACTCCCTCAAACTAAGTTCAAACCTAACCTAACCTGAAGCCTAACTCAAACCATAGACCTAACGCTAACCCTAGGCGGACACCTGAAGCTCAACCCCAACCCTAACCTGACCCTGACGCTATCTCCAACCGTAACACTGAACCGAAAACTAACAGTAGCCCTAAACTTACTCCCTCAAACTAAGTTCAAACCTAACCTAACCTGAAGCCTAACTCAAACCATAGACCTAACCCTAACCCTAGGTGGACACCTTAAGCTCAACGCCAACCCTAACCTGGCCCTGACGCTAACTCCAACCATAACAGTTACCCGAAAACTAACAGTCGCCCTGAACTTACTCCCACAAACTAAGTTCAAACCTAACCTAACCTGAAGCCTAAATCAAACCATAAACCTAACCCTAACCCTAGGCGGACACCTTAAGCTCAATCCCAACCCTAACCTGACACTCACGCTAACTCCAACCGTAACACTGAACCGAAAACTAACATTAGCCCTAAACGTACTCCCTCAAACTAATTTCGAACCTAACCTAACTTGAAGCCTAACTCAAACCATAGACCTAACCCTAACCCTAGGCGGACACCTGAAGCTCAACCCCAACCCTAACCTGACCATGACGCTATCTCCGACCGTAACACTGAACCGAAAACTAACAGTAGCCCTAAACTTACTCCCTCAAACTAAGTTCAAACCTAACCTAACCTGAAGCCCAAATCAAACCACACACCTAACCCTAACCCTAGGCGGACACTTTAAGCTCAACCCCAACCCTAACCTGACCCTCACACTTACTCCAACCGTAACACTGAACCGAAAACTAACAGTAGCCCTAAACTTACTCAATCAAACTAATTTCAAACCTAACCTAACCTGAAGCCTAACTCAAACCATAGACCTAACCCTAACCCTAGGCGGACACCTGAAGCTCAACCCCAACCCTAACCCGACCCTGACGCTATCTCCAACCGTAACACTGAACCGAAAACTAACAGTAGCCCTAAACTTACTCCCTCAAACTAAGTTCAATCCTAACCTAACCTGAAGCCTAAATGAAACCATAGACCTAAACCTAACCCTAGGCGGACACCTTTAGCTCAACCCCAAACCTAACCTGACCCTCACGCTAACTCCAACCGTAACACTGAACCGAAAACTATCAGTGGGCCTAAACTTACTCCCTCAAACTAAGTTCAAACCTAACCTAACCTGAAGCCTAACTAAAACCATAGACCTAACCCTAACCCTAGGCGGACACCTTAAGCTTAACCCCAAACCTAACCTGACCCTGAGGCTAAATCCAACCGTAACACTGAACCGAAAACTAACAGTAGCCCTAAACTTACTCCCTCAAACTAAGTTCAATCCTAACCTAACCTGAAGCCTAAATGAAACCATAAACCTAACCCTAACCCTAGGTGGACACCTTATGCTTAACCCCCACCCTAACCTGACCCTGATGCTTACTCCAACCGTAACAGTTACCCGAAAACTAACAGTAGCCCTAAACTTAATCCCTCAAACTAAGTTCAAACCTAACCTAACCTGAAGCCTAACGCAAACCATAGACCTAACCCTAAACACTGGCGGAAACCTTAAGCTCAACCCCAACCCTAAAATGGCCCTGACGCTAACTCCAACAATAACAGTTACCCGAAAACTAACAGTAGCCCTAAACTTACTCCCTCAAACTAAGTTCAAACCTAACCTAACCTGAAGCCTAAATCAAACCCTACACCTAACCCTAACCCTAGGCGGACACCTTAAGCTCAACCCCAATCCTAACCTGACCCTCACGCTAAATCCAACCGTAACACTGAACCTAAAACTAACAGTAGCCCTAAACTTACTCCCTCAAACTAAGTTCAAACCTAACCTAACCTGAAGACTAACTCAAACCATAGACCTAACCCTAACCCTAGGCGGACACCTGAAGCTCAACCCCAACCCTAACCTGACCCTGACGCTATCTACAACCGTAACACTGAACCGAAAACTAACAGTATCCCTAAACTTACTGCCTCAAACTAAGTTCAATCCTAACCTAACCTGAAGCCTAAATGAAACCATAGACCTAACCCTAACCCTAGGCGGACACTTTATGCTTAACCCCCACCCTAACCTGACCCTGTCGCTTACTCCAACCGTAACAGTTAAACGAAAACTAACAGTAGCCCTAAACTTACTCCCTCAAACTAAGTTCAAACCTTACCTAACCTAAAGCCTAAATCAAACCATACACCTAACCCTAACCCTAGGCGGACACCTTAAGCTCAACCCCAAACCTAACCTGACCCTGACGCTTACTCCAACCGTAACAGTTAACCGAAAACTAACAGTAGCCCTAAACTGACTCCCTCAAACTAAGTTCAAACCTAACCTAACCTAAAGCTTAAATCAAATCATAGACCTAACCCTAACCCTAGGCGGACACCTTATGCTTAACTCCCACCATAACCTGACCATGACGCTAACTCCAACCGTAACACTGAACCGAAAACTAACAGTATCCCTAAACTTACTCCCTCAAACTAACTTCAAACCTAACCTAACCTGAAGCCTAACTGATAACATAGACCTAACCCTTACCCTAGGCAGACACCTTAAGTTCAACCCAAACCCTAAAATGGCCCTGACGCTAAACCCAACCATAACAGTTACCCGAAAACTAACAGTAGCCCTAAACTTACTCGCTCAAACTAAGTTCAAACCTAACCTAACCTGAAGCCTAAATCAAACCATACACCTAACTCTAACCCTAGGCGGACACCTTAAGATCAACCCCAACCCTAACCTGACCCTCACGCTAACTCCAACTGTAACACTTAACCGAAAACTAACATTAGCGCTAAACTTACTCCCTCAAACTAATTTCAAACCTATCTAACCTGAAGCCTAACTCAAACCATAGACCTAACCCTAACCCTAGGCGGACACCTGAAGCTCAACCCCAACCCTAACCTGACCCTGACGCTATCTCCAACCGTAACACTGAACCGAAAAATAACAGTAGCCCTAAACTTACTCCCTCAAACTAATTTCAAACCTAACCTAACCTGAAGACTAAATCAAACCAAACACCTAACCCTAACCCTAGGCGGACACCTGAAGTTCAACCCCAACCCTAACCTGACCCTGACGCTATCTCCGACCGTAACACTGATCCGAAAACTAACAGTAGCCCTAAACTTACTCCCTCAAACTAAGTTCAAACCTAACCTAACCTGAAGCCTAACTCAAACCATAGACCTAACCCTAACCCTAGGTGGACACCTTAAGCTCAACGCCAACCCTAACCTGGCCCTGACGCTAACTCCAACCATAACAGTTACCCGAAAACTAACAGTCGCCCTGAACTTACTCCCACAAACTAAGTTCAAACCTAACCTAACCTGAAGCCTAAATCAAACCATAAACCTAACCCTAACCCTAGGCGGACACCTTAAGCTCAATCCCAACCCTAACCTGACACTCACGCTAACTCCAACCGTAACACTGAACCGAAAACTAACATTAGCCCTAAACTTACTCCCTCAAACTAATTTCGAACCTAACCTAACTTGAAGCCTAACTCAAACCATAGACCTAACCCTAACCCTAGGCGGACACCTGAAGCTCAACCCCAACCCTAACCTGACCATGACGCTATCTCCGACCGTAACACTGAACCGAAAACTAACAGTAGCCCTAAACTTACTCCCTCAAACTAAGTTCAAACCTAACCTAACCTGAAGCCCAAATCAAACCACACACCTAACCCTAACCCTAGGCGGACACTTTAAGCTCAACCCCAACCCTAACCTGACCCTCACACTTACTCCAACCGTAACACTGAACCGAAAACTAACAGTAGCCCTAAACTTACTCAATCAAACTAATTTCAAACCTAACCTAACCTGAAGCCTAACTCAAACCATAGACCTAACCCTAACCCTAGGCGGACACCTGAAGCTCAACCCCAACCCTAACCCGACCCTGACGCTATCTCCAACCGTAACACTGAACCGAAAACTAACAGTAGCCCTAAACTTACTCCCTCAAACTAAGTTCAATCCTAACCTAACCTGAAGCCTAAATGAAACCATAGACCTAAACCTAACCCTAGGCGGACACCTTTAGCTCAACCCCAAACCTAACCTGACCCTCACGCTAACTCCAACCGTAACACTGAACCGAAAACTATCAGTGGGCCTAAACTTACTCCCTCAAACTAAGTTCAAACCTAACCTAACCTGAAGCCTAACTAAAACCATAGACCTAACCCTAACCCTAGGCGGACACCTTAAGCTTAACCCCAAACCTAACCTGACCCTGAGGCTAAATCCAACCGTAACACTGAACCGAAAACTAACAGTAGCCCTAAACTTACTCCCTCAAACTAAGTTCAATCCTAACCTAACCTGAAGCCTAAATGAAACCATAAACCTAACCCTAACCCTAGGTGGACACCTTATGCTTAACCCCCACCCTAACCTGACCCTGATGCTTACTCCAACCGTAACAGTTACCCGAAAACTAACAGTAGCCCTAAACTTAATCCCTCAAACTAAGTTCAAACCTAACCTAACCTGAAGCCTAACGCAAACCATAGACCTAACCCTAAACACTGGCGGAAACCTTAAGCTCAACCCCAACCCTAAAATGGCCCTGACGCTAACTCCAACAATAACAGTTACCCGAAAACTAACAGTAGCCCTAAACTTACTCCCTCAAACTAAGTTCAAACCTAACCTAACCTGAAGCCTAAATCAAACCCTACACCTAACCCTAACCCTAGGCGGACACCTTAAGCTCAACCCCAATCCTAACCTGACCCTCACGCTAAATCCAACCGTAACACTGAACCTAAAACTAACAGTAGCCCTAAACTTACTCCCTCAAACTAAGTTCAAACCTAACCTAACCTGAAGACTAACTCAAACCATAGACCTAACCCTAACCCTAGGCGGACACCTGAAGCTCAACCCCAACCCTAACCTGACCCTGACGCTATCTACAACCGTAACACTGAACCGAAAACTAACAGTATCCCTAAACTTACTGCCTCAAACTAAGTTCAATCCTAACCTAACCTGAAGCCTAAATGAAACCATAGACCTAACCCTAACCCTAGGCGGACACTTTATGCTTAACCCCCACCCTAACCTGACCCTGTCGCTTACTCCAACCGTAACAGTTAAACGAAAACTAACAGTAGCCCTAAACTTACTCCCTCAAACTAAGTTCAAACCTTACCTAACCTAAAGCCTAAATCAAACCATACACCTAACCCTAACCCTAGGCGGACACCTTAAGCTCAACCCCAAACCTAACCTGACCCTGACGCTTACTCCAACCGTAACAGTTAACCGAAAACTAACAGTAGCCCTAAACTGACTCCCTCAAACTAAGTTCAAACCTAACCTAACCTAAAGCTTAAATCAAATCATAGACCTAACCCTAACCCTAGGCGGACACCTTATGCTTAACTCCCACCATAACCTGACCATGACGCTAACTCCAACCGTAACACTGAACCGAAAACTAACAGTATCCCTAAACTTACTCCCTCAAACTAACTTCAAACCTAACCTAACCTGAAGCCTAACTGATAACATAGACCTAACCCTTACCCTAGGCAGACACCTTAAGTTCAACCCAAACCCTAAAATGGCCCTGACGCTAAACCCAACCATAACAGTTACCCGAAAACTAACAGTAGCCCTAAACTTACTCGCTCAAACTAAGTTCAAACCTAACCTAACCTGAAGCCTAAATCAAACCATACACCTAACTCTAACCCTAGGCGGACACCTTAAGATCAACCCCAACCCTAACCTGACCCTCACGCTAACTCCAACTGTAACACTTAACCGAAAACTAACATTAGCGCTAAACTTACTCCCTCAAACTAATTTCAAACCTATCTAACCTGAAGCCTAACTCAAACCATAGACCTAACCCTAACCCTAGGCGGACACCTGAAGCTCAACCCCAACCCTAACCTGACCCTGACGCTATCTCCAACCGTAACACTGAACCGAAAAATAACAGTAGCCCTAAACTTACTCCCTCAAACTAATTTCAAACCTAACCTAACCTGAAGACTAAATCAAACCAAACACCTAACCCTAACCCTAGGCGGACACCTGAAGTTCAACCCCAACCCTAACCTGACCCTGACGCTATCTCCGACCGTAACACTGAACCGAAAACTAACAGTAGCCCTAAACTTACTCCCTCAAACTAAGTTCAAACCTAACCTAACCTCAAGCCTAAATCAAACCATACACCTAACCTTAACCCTAGGCGGACACCTTAAGCTCAACCCCAACCCTAACCTGACCGTCACGCTAACTCCAACTGTAACACTGAACCGAAAACTAACAATAACCCTAAACTTACTCCCTCAAACGAAATTCAAACCTTACCTAACCTGAAGCCTAACTCAAACCATAGACCTAACCCTAACCCTAGGCGGATACATTAAGCTCAACCCCAACCCTAACCTGTCCCTGACGCTATCTCTAACCGTAACACTGAACCGAAAACTAGCAGTAGACCTAAACTTACTCCCTCAAACTAAGTTCAAACCTAACCTAACCTGAAGCCTAACGCAAACCATAGACCTAACCCTAACCCTAGGCGGACACCTTAAGTTCAACCCCACCCTAACCTGGCCCTGACGCTAACTCCAACCATAACAGTTACCGGAAATCTAACAGTAGCCCTAAACTTACTCCCTCAAACTAAGTTCAAACCTAACCTAACCTGAAGCCTTAATCAAATCATACACCTAAACCTAACCCTCGGCGGACACCTAAAGCTCAAACCCTACCCTAACCTGATCCTCACGCTTACTCCAACTGTAACAGTTAACCGAAAACTAACAGTAGCCCTAAACTAACTCCCTCAAACTAACTTCAAACCTAACCTAACCTGAAGCCTAAATCAAACCATAGACCTAACCCTAACCCTAGGCCGACAGCTGAAGCTCAACCCTAACCCTAACCTGACGCTGACTCTTACTCCAACCGTAACACTGAACCAAAAACTAACACTAGTCCTAAACTTACTCCCTCAAACTAAGTTCAAACCCAACCTCACCTGAAGCCTAACTCAAACTCAGGCCTAACCCTAACCCTAGGCGGACACCTTAAGCTCAACACCAACCCTAACCTGACCCTGACGCTAACTCCAACCGTAACACTGAACCGAAAACTAACAGTAGGCCTAAACTTAATCCCTCAAACTAAGTTTAATCCAAACCTAACCTGAAGATCAAATGAAACCATAGACCTAAACGTAACCCTAGGCGGACACCTTTAGCTCAACCCCAACCCTTCCCTGACCCTCACGCTAACTCCAACCGTAACACTGAACCGAAAACTAACAGTATTCCTAAACTTACTGCCTCAAACTAAGTTCAATCCTAACCTAACCTGAAGCCTAAATGAAACCATAGACCTAACCCTAACCCTAGGCGGACACTTTATGCTTAACCCACACCCTAACCTGACCCTGACGCTATCTCCAACCGTAACACTGAACCGAAAAATAACAGTAGCCCTAAACTTACTCCCTCAAACTAAGTTCAAACCTTACCTAACCTGAAGCCTAAATCAAACCATACACCTAACCCTAACCCTAGGCGGACACCTTAAGCTCAACCCCAACCCTAACCTGACCCTCACGCTAACTCCAACCGTAACACTGAACCGAAAACTAACTGTAACCCTAAACTTACTCCCTCAAACTAAGTTCAAACCTAACCTAACCTGAAGCCTAACTCAAACCATAGACCTAACCCTAACCCTAGGCGGACACCTGAAGCTCAACACCAACCCTAACCTGACCCTGACGCTATCTCCAACCGTAACACTGAACCGAAAACTAACAGTAGCCCTAAACTTACTCCCTCAAACTAAGTTCAAACCTTACCTAACCTGAAGCCTAACTCAAACCATAGACCTAACCCTAACCCTAGGTGGACACCTTAAGCTCAACGCCAACCCTAACCTGGCCCTGACGCTAACTCCAACCATAACAGTTACCCGAAAACTAACAGTCGCCCTAAACTTACTCCCTCAAACTAAGTTCAAACCTAACCTAACCTGAAGGCTAAATCAAACCATACACCTAACCCTAACCCTAGGCGGACACCTTAAGCTCAACCCCAACCCTAACCTGACCCTCACGCTAACTCCAACCGTAACACGGAACCGAAAACTAACATTAGCCCTAAACTTACTCCCTCAAACTAATTTCGAACCTAACCTAACCTGAAGCCTAACTCAAACCATAGACCTAACCCTCACCCTAGGCGGACACCTGAAGCTCAACCCCAACCCTAACAAGACCTTGACGCTATCTCCAACGGTAACACTGAACCGAAAACTAACAGTAGCCCTAAACTTACTCCCTCAAACTAAGGTTAATCCAAACCTAACCTGAAGATCAAATGAAACCATAGACCTAAACCTAACCCTAGGCGGACACCTTAAGCTCAACCCCAACCCTAACCTGACCCTCACGCTAACTCCAACCGTAACACTGAACCGAAAACTAACAGTATCCCTAAACTTACTGCCTCAAACTAAGTTCAATCCTAACCTAACCTGAAGCCTAAATGAAACCATAGACCTAACCCTAACCCTAGGCGGACACTTTATGCTTAACCCCCACCCTAACCTGACCCTGTCGCTTACTCCAACCGTAACAGTTAAACGAAAACTAACAGTAGCCCTAAACTTACTCCCTCAAACTAAGTTCAAACCTTACCTAACCTAAAGCCTAAATCAAACCATACACCTAACCCTAACCCTAGGCGGACACCTTAAGCTCAACCCAAAACCTAACCTGACCCTGACGCTTACTCCAACCGTAACAGTTACCGAAAACTAACAGTAGCCTTAAACTCACTCCCTCAAACTAAGTTCAAATCTAACCTAACCTAAAGCTTAAATCAAATCATAGACCTAACCCTAACCCTAGGCGGACACCTTATGCTTAACTCCCACCATAACCTGACCATGACGCTAACTCCAACCGTAACACTGAACCGAAAACTAACAGTATCCCTAAACATACTCCCTCAAACTAACTTCAAACCTAACCTAACCTGAAGCCTAACTGAAAACATAGACCTAACCCTTACCCTAGGCAGACACCTTAAGTTCAACCCAAACCCTAAAATGGCCCTGATGCTAAATCCAACCATAACAGTTACCCGAAAACTAACAGTAGCCCTAAACTTACTCCCTCAAACTAAGTTCAAACCTAACCTAACCTGAAGCCTAAATCAAACCATACACCTAACCCTAACCCTAGGCGGACACCTGAAGCTCAACCCCAACCCTAACCTGACCCTCACGCTAACTCCAACCGTAACACTGAACCGAAAACTAACAGTAACCCTAAACTTACTCCCTCAAACTAAGTTCAAACCTAACCTAACCTGAAGCCTAACTCAAACCATAGACCTAACCCTAACCCTAGGCGGACACCTGAAGCTCAACCCCAACCCTAACCCGACCCTGACGCTATCTCCAACCGTAACACTGAACCGAAAACTAACAGTAGCCCTAAACTTACTCCCTCAAATTAAGTTCAATCCTAACCTAACCTGAAGCCTAAATGAAACCATAGACCTAAACCTAACCCTAGGCGGACACCTTTAGCTCAACCCCAAACCTAACCTGACCCTCACGCTAACTCCAACCGTAACACTGAACCGAAAAATATCAGTGGGCCTAAACTTACTCCCTCAAACTAAGTTCAAACCTAACCTAACCTGAAACCTAACTAATACCATAGACCTAACCCTAACCCTAGGCGGACACCTTAAGCTTAACCCCAAACCTAACCTGACCCTGAGGCTAAATCCAACCGTAACACTGAACCGAAAACTAACATTAGCCCTAAACTTACTCCCTCAAACTAAGTTCAATCCTAACCTAACCTGAAGCCTAAATGAAACCATAAACCTTACCCTAACCCTAGGTGGACACCTTATGCTTAACCCCCACCCTAACCTGACCCTGATGCTTACTCCAACCGTAACAGTTACCCGAAAACTAACAGTAGCCCTAAACTTACTCGCTCAAACTAAGTTCAAACCTAACCTAACCTGAAGCCTAACTCAAACCAAAGACCTAACCCTAACCCTAGGCGGACACCTGAAGCTCAACCCCAACCCTAACATGACCCTGACGCTATCTCCAACCGTAACACTGTACCGAAAACTTACAGTAGCCCTAAACTTACTCCCTCAAACTAAGTTCAAACGTAACCTAACCTGAAGCCTAACTCAAACCATAGACCTAACCCTAACCCTAGGCGGACACCTGAAACTCAACCCCAACCCTAACCTGACCCTCACGCTTACTCCAACTGTAACAGTTAACCGAAAACTAACAGTAGCCCTAAACTTACTCCCTCAAACTAACTTCAAACCTAACCTAACCTGTAGCCAAAATCAAAACATACACCTAACCCTAATCCTAGGAGTACACCATTAGCTCAATGCCAACCCTAACCTGGACCTGACGCTAACTCCAACTATAACAGTTACCCGAAAACAAACAGTAGCCCTAAACTTACTCCCTCAAACTAAGTTCAAACATAACCTAACCTGAAGCCTAAATCAAACCATACACCTAACCCTAACCCTAGACGGACACCTTAAGCTCAACCGCAACCCTAAAATGACACTCACGCTAACTCCAACCGAAACACTGAATCGAAAACAAACAGTAGCCCTAAACTTACTCCCTCAAACTAAGTTCAAACCTAACCTAACCTGAAGCCTAAATCAAACCATACACCTAACCCTAACCCTAGGCGGACACCTTAAGCTCAACCCCAAACCTAACCTGACCCTGACGATTACACCAACCGTAACAGTTAACCGAAAACTAACAGTAGCCCTAAACTGACTCCCTCAAACTAAGTACAAAGCTAACCTAACCTGAAGCCTAACTCAAACCATAGACCTAACCCTAACCCTAGGCGGACACCTGAAGCTCAACCCCAACCCTAACCTGACCCTGACGCTATCTCCAACCGTAACACTGAACCGAAAACTAACAGTAGCCCTAAACTTACTCCCTCAAACTAAGTTCAAACCTAACCTAACCTGAAGCCTAACTCAAACCATAGACCTAACCCTAACCCTAGGCGGACACCTTAAGCTCAACCGCAACCCTAACCTGGCCCTGACGCTAACTCCAACCATAACAGTTACCCGAAAACTAACAATCGCCCTAAACTTACTCCCTCAAACTAAGTTCAAACCTAACCTAACCTGAAGCCTAAATCAAACCATACACCTAACCCTAACCCTAGGCGGACACCTTAAGCTCAACCCCAACCCTAACCTGAATCTCACGTTAACTCCAACCATAACACTGAACCGAAAACTAACATTAGCCCTAAACTTACTCCGTCAAACTAATTTCAAACCTAACCTAACCTGAAGCCTAACTCAAACCCTAGACCTAACCCTAACCCTAGGCGGACACCTGAAGCTCAACCGCAACCCTAACCTGACCCTGACGCTATCTCCAAACGTAACACTGAACCGAAAACTAACAGTAGCCCTAAACTTACTCCCTCAAACTAAGTTCAGACCTAACCTAACCTGAAGCCTAACTCAAACCATAGACCTAACCCTAATCCTTGGCGGACACCTTAAGTTCAACCCCAACCCTAAAATGGCCCTGACTCTAACTCCAACCATAACAGATACCCGAAAAATAACAGTAGCCCTAAACTTACTCCCTCAAACTAACTTCAAACCTAACCTAACCTGAAGCCTAAATCAAAACATACACCTAACCCTAATCCTAGGCGGACACCATTAGCTCAATGCCAACCCTAACCTGGACCTGACGCTAACTCCAACCGTAACAGTTACCCGAAAACAAACAGTAGCCCTAAACTTAATCCCTCAAACTAAGTTCAAACCTAACCAAACCTGAAGCCTAAATCAAACCATACACCTAACCCTAACCCTAGGCGGACACCTTAAGCTCAACCCCAACCCTAACCTGACCCTCAAGCTAATCCAACCCTAACACTGAACCGAAAACTAACAGTAGCCCTAAACTTACTCCCTCAAACTAATTTCAAACCTAACCTAACCTGAAGCCTACCTCAAACCATAGACCTAACCCTAACCCTAGGAGGACACCTTAAGCTCAACCCCAACCCTAACCTGGCCCTGACGCTAACTCCAACCTTAACAGTTACCCGAAAACTAACAGTTGCCCTAAACTTACTCCCTCAAACTAAGTTCAAACCTAACATAACCTGAAGCCTAAATCAAACCATACACCTAACCCTAACCCTAGGCGGACACCTTAAGCTCAACCCCAACCCTAACCTGACCCTCACGCTAACTCCAACCGTAACAGTGAAACGAAAACTAACATTAGCCCTAAACTTACTCCCTCAAACAAATTTCAAGCCTAACCTAACCTGAAGCCTAACTCAAACCATAGACCTAACCCTAACTCTAGGCGGACACCTTAAGCACAACCCGAACCCTAACCTGACCCTGACGCTATCTCCAACCGTAACACGGAACCGAAAATAACAGTAGCCATAAACTTACTCGCTCAAACTAAGTTCAAACCTAACCTAACCTGAAGCCTAACTCAAACCATAGACCTAACCCTAACCCTAGGCGGACACCTGAAGCTCAACCCCAACCCTAACCTGACCCTGACGCTATCTCCAAACGTAACACTGAACCGAAAACTAACAGTAGCACTAAACTTACTCCCTCAAACTAAGTTCAAACCTAACCTAACCTGAAGCCTAACTCAAACCATAGACCTAACCCTAACCCTTGGCGGACACCTTAAGCTCAACCCCAACCCTAAAATGGCCCTGACTAAAACTCCAACCATAACAGATACCCGAAAAATAACAGTAGCCCTAAACTTACTCCCTCAAACTAAGTTCAAACCTAACCTAACCTGAAGCCTAAATCAAACCATACACCTACCCCTAACCCTAGGCGGACACCTTAAGCTCAACCCCAAACCTAACCTGACCCTCAAGCTAAATCCAACCCTAACACTGAACCGAAAAATAACAGTAGCCCTAAACTTACTCCCTCAAACTAATTTCAAACCTAACCTTACCTGAAGCCTAACTCAAACCATAGACCTAACCCTAACCCTAGGCGGACACCTTAAGCTCAACCCCAACCCTAACCTGGCCCTGACGCTAACTCCAACCATAACAGTTACCCAAAAACTAACAGTCGCCCTAAACTTGCTCCCTCAAACTAAGTTCAAACCTAACCTAACCTGAAGCCTAAATCAAACCATACACCTAACCCTAACCCTAGACGGACACCTTAAGCTCAACCGCAACCCTAAAATGACCCTCACGCTAACTCCAACCGAAACACTGAACCGAAAACAAACAGTAGCCCTAAACTTACTCCCTCAAACTAACTTCAAACCTAACCTAACCTGAAGCCTAAATCAAACCATACACCTAACCCTAACCCTAGGCGGACACCTTAAGCTCAACCCCAACCCTAACCTGACCCTCACGCTAACCCCAACCGTAACACTGAACCGAAAACTAACAGTAGCCCTAAACTTACTCCCTCAAACTAAGTTCAAACCTAACCTAACCTGAAGCCTAACTCAAACAATAGACCTAACCCTAACCCTAGTCGGACACCTTAAGCTTAACCCCAACACTAACCTGACCCTGAGGCTAAATCCAACCGTAACACTGAACCGAAAACTAACAGTAGCCCTAAACTTACTCCCTCAAACTAAGTTCAATCCTAACCTAACCTGAAGCCTAAATGAAACCATAGACCTAACCCTAACCCTAGGCGGACACCTTATGCTTAACCCCCACCAAACCTGACCCTGACGCTTACTCCAAACGTAACAGTTAAACGAAAACTAACAGTATCCCTAAACTTACTCCCTAAAACTAAGTTAAAACCTATCCTAACCTGAAGCCTAAATCAAACCATACACCTAACCCTAAGCCTAGGCGGATACCTTAAGTTCAACCCCAAACCTAACCTGACCCTGACGCTTACTCCAACCGTAACAGTTAACCGAAAACTAACAGTAGCCCTAAACTGACTCCCTCAAACTAAGTTCAAACCTAACCTAACCTGAAGCCTAAATCAAATCATACACCTAACCCTAACCCTAGGCGGACACCTTAAGCTCAACCCCAACCCTAACCTGGCCCTGACGCTAACTCCAACCATAACAGTTACCCGAAAACTAACAGTCGCCCTAAACTTACTCCCTCAAACTAAGTTCAAACCTAACCTAACCTGAAGCCTAAATCAAACCATACACCTAACCCTAACCCTAGGCGGACACCTTTAGCTCAACCCCAACCCTAACCTGACTCTCACGTTAACTCCAACCATAACACTGAACCGAAAACTAACATTAGCCCTAAACTTACTCCGTCAAACTAATTTCAAACCTAACCTAACCTGAAGCCTAACTCAAACCCTAGACCTAACCCTAACACTAGGCGGACCCCTGAAGCTCAACCGCAACCCTAACCTGACCCTGACGCTATCTCCAAACGTAACACTGAACCGAAAACTAACAGTAGCCCTAAACTTACTCCCTCAAACTAAGTTCAGACCTAACCTAACCTGAAGCCTAACTCAAACCATAGACCTAACCCTAATCCTTGGCGGACACCTTAAGTTCAACCCCAACCCTAAAATGGCCCTGACTCTAACTCCAACCATAACAGATACCCGAAAAATAACAGTAGCCCTAAACTTACTCCCTCAAACTAACTTCAAACCTAACCTAACCTGAAGCCTAAATCAAAACATACACCTAACCCTAATCCTAGGCGGACACCATTAGCTCAATGCCAACCCTAACCTGGACCTGACGCTAACTCCAACCGTAACAGTTACCCGAAAACAAACAGTAGCCCTAAACTTAATCCCTCAAACTAAGTTCAAACCTAACCTAACCTGAAGCCTAAATCAAACCATACACCTAACCCTAACCCTAGGCGGACACCTTAAGCTCAACCCCAACCCTAACCTGACCCTCACGCTAACTCCAACCGTAACAGTGAAACGAAAACTAACATTAGCCCTAAACTTACTCCCTCAAACAAATTTCAAGCCTAACCTAACCTGAAGCCTAACTCAAACCATAGACCTAACCCTAACTCTAGGCGGACACCTTAAGCACAACCCGAACCCTAACCTGACCCTGACGCTATCTCCAACCGTAACACGGAACCGAAAATAACAGTAGCCATAAACTTACTCGCTCAAACTAAGTTCAAACCTAACCTAACCTGAAGCCTAACTCAAACCATAGACCTAACCCTAACCCTAGGCGGACACCTGAAGCTCAACCCCAACCCTAACCTGACCCTGACGCTATCTCCAAACGTAACACTGAACCGAAAACTAACAGTAGCACTAAACTTACTCCCTCAAACTAAGTTCAAACCTAACCTAACCTGAAGCCTAACTCAAACCATAGACCTAACCCTAACCCTTGGCGGACACCTTAAGCTCAACCCCAACCCTAAAATGGCCCTGACTAAAACTCCAACCATAACAGATACCCGAAAAATAACAGTAGCCCTAAACTTACTCCCTCAAACTAAGTTCAAACCTAACCTAACCTGAAGCCTAAATCAAACCATACACCTAACCCTAACCCTAGGCGGACACCTTAAGCTCAACCCCAAACCTAACCTGACCCTCAAGCTAAATCCAACCCTAACACTGAACCGAAAAATAACAGTAGCCCTAAACTTACTCCCTCAAACTAATTTCAAACCTAACCTTACCTGAAGCCTAACTCAAACCATAGACCTAACCCTAACCCTAGGCGGACACCTTAAGCTCAACCCCAACCCTAACCTGGCCCTGACGCTAACTCCAACCATAACAGTTACCCAAAAACTAACAGTCGCCCTAAACTTACTCCCTCAAACTAAGTTCAAACCTAACCTAACCTGAAGCCTAAATCAAACCATACACCTAACCCTAACCCTAGACGGACACCTTAAGCTCAACCGCAACCCTAAAATGACCCTCACGCTAACTCCAACCGAAACACTGAACCGAAAACAAACAGTAGCCCTAAACTTACTCCCTCAAACTAACTTCAAACCTAACCTAACCTGAAGCCTAAATCAAACCATACACCTAACCCTAACCCTAGGCGGACACCTTAAGCTCAACCCCAACCCTAACCTGACCCTCACGCTAACCCCAACCGTAACACTGAACCGAAAACTAACAGTAGCCCTAAACTTACTCCCTCAAACTAAGTTCAAACCTAACCTAACCTGAAGCCTAACTCAAACAATAGACCTAACCCTAACCCTAGTCGGACACCTTAAGCTTAACCCCAACACTAACCTGACCCTGAGGCTAAATCCAACCGTAACACTGAACCGAAAACTAACAGTAGCCCTAAACTTACTCCCTCAAACTAAGTTCAATCCTAACCTAACCTGAAGCCTAAATGAAACCATAGACCTAACCCTAACCCTAGGCGGACACCTTATGCTTAACCCCCACCAAACCTGACCCTGACGCTTACTCCAAACGTAACAGTTAAACGAAAACTAACAGTATCCCTAAACTTACTCCCTAAAACTAAGTTAAAACCTAACCTAACCTGAAGCCTAAATCAAACCATACACCTAACCCTAAGCCTAGGCGGATACCTTAAGTTCAACCCCAAACCTAACCTGACCCTGACGCTTACTCCAACCGTAACAGTTAACCGAAAACTAACAGTAGCCCTAAACTGACTCCCTCAAACTAAGTTCAAACCTAACCTAACCTGAAGCCTAAATCAAATCATACACCTAACCCTAACCCTAGGCGGACACCTTAAGCTCAACCCCAACCCTAACCTGGCCCTGACGCTAACTCCAACCATAACAGTTACCCGAAAACTAACAGTCGCCCTAAACTTACTCCCTCAAACTAAGTTCAAACCTAACCTAACCTGAAGCCTAAATCAAACCATACATCTAACCCTAACCCTAGGCGGACACCTTTAGCTCAACCCCAACCCTAACCTGACCCTCACGCTAACTCCAACCGTAACAGTGAACCGAAAACTAACATTAGCCGTAAACTTACTCCCTCAAACTAATTTCAAGCCTAACCTAACCTGAAGCCTAACTCAAACCATAGACCTAACCCTAACCCTAGGCAGACACCTGAAGTTCAAGCCCAACCCTAACCTGACCCAGACGCTATCTCCAACCGTAACACTGAACTGAAAACTAACAGTCGCCCTAAACTTACTCCCTCAAACTAAGTTCAAACCTAACCTAACCTGAAGCCTAAATCAAACAATACACCTAACCCTAACGCTAGACGAACACCTTAAGCTTAACCCCAACCCTAAAATGAAACACGCTAACACCAACCGAAACACTGAACCGAGAACAAACAGTAGCCCTAAACTTACTCCCTCAAACTAAGTTCAAACCTAACCTAACCTGAAGCCTATATCAAACCATACACCTCACCCTAACCCTAGTCGGACACCTTAAGCCCCACCACAACCCTATCCTGACCCTCAAGCTAACTCCAACTGTAACACTGAACCGAAAACTAACAGTAGCCCTAAACTTACTCCCTCAAACTAAGTTCAAGCCTAACCTAACCTGAAGCCTAACTCAAAACATAGACCTAACACTATCCTTACGCGGACACCTGAAGCACAACCCCAACCATAACCTGACCCTGACACTATCTCCAACCGTAACACTGAACCGAAAACTAACAGTAGCCCTAAACTTACTCCCTCAAACTAAGTTCAAACCTAACCTAACCTGAAGCCTAACTCAAACCATAGACCTAACCCTAACCCTAGGCGGACACCTGAAGCTCAACCCCAACCCTAACCTGACCCTGACGCTATCTCCAACCGTAACACTGAACCAGAAACTAACAGTAGCCCTAAACTTACTCCCTCAAACTAAGTTCAAACCTAACCTAACCTGAAGCCTAAATCAAACCATACACCTAACCCTAACCCTAGGCGGACACCTTAAGCTCAACCCCAACCCTAAAATGACCCTCACGCTAACTGCAACCGAAACACTGAACCGAAAACAAAGAGTAGCCCTAAACTTACTCCCTCAAACTAAGTTCAAACCTAACCTAACCTGAAGCCTAAATCAAACCATACACCTAACACTAACCCTAGGCGGACACCTTAAGCCCAACCCCAACCCTAACCTGACCCTCACGCTAACTCCAACCGTAACACTGAACCGAAAACTAACAGTAGCCCTAATCTTACTCCCTCAAACTAAGTTCAATCCTAACCTAACTTGAAGCCTAACTCAAACAATAAACCTAACCCTAACCCTAGGCGGACACCTTAAGTTTAACCCCAACCCTAACCTGACCCTGAGGCTAAATCCAACCGTAACACTGAACCGAAAACTAACAGTAGCCCTAAACTTACTCCCTCAAACTAAGTTAAATCCATAACTAACCTGAAGCCTAAATGAAACCATAGACCTAACCCTAACCATAGGCGGACACCTTATGCTTAACCCCCACCCTAACCTGACCCTGACGCTTACTCCAACCGTAACAGTTAAACGAAAACTAACAGTAGCCCTAAACTTACTCCCTCAAACTAAGTTCAAACCTAACCTAACCTGAAGCCTAAATCAAACCATACACCTAACCATAACCCTAGGCGGACACCTTGAGCTCAATCCCAACCCTAACCTGACCCTCACGCTAACTCCAACCATAACACTGAACCGAAAACGAACATTAGCCCTAAACTTACTCCCTCAAACTAAGTTCAAACGTAACCTAACCTGAAGCCTAACTCAAACCATAGACCTAACCCTAACCCTAGGCGGACACCTGAAGCTCAACCCCAACCCTAACCTGACCCTCACGCTTACTCCAACTGTAACAGTTAACCGAAAACTAACAGTAGCCCTAAACTTACTCCCTCAAACTAACTTCAAAACTAACCTAACCTGTAGCCTAAATCAAAACATACACCTAACCCTAATCCTAGGAGTACACCATTAGCTCAAAGCCAACCATAACCTGGACCTGACGCTAACTCCAACCGTAACAGTTACCCGAAAACAAACAGTAGCCCTAAACTTACTCCCTCAAACTAAGTTCAAACCTAACATAACCTGAAGCCTAAATCAAACCATACACCTAACCCTAAACCTAGGCGGACACCCTAAGCTCAACCACAACCCTAACCTGACCCTCACGCTAACTCCAACTGTAACAGTGAAAAGAAAACTAACATTAGCCCTAAACTTACTCCCTCAAACAAATTTCAAGCCTAACCTAACCTGAAGCCTAACTCAAACCATAGACCTAACCCTAACCCTAGGCGGACACCTGAAGCACAAACCCAACCCTAACCTGACCCTGACGCTATCTCCAACCGTAACACGGAACCGAAAATAACAGTAGCCCTAAACTTACTCCCTCAAACTAAGTTCAGACCTAACCTAACCTGAAGCCTAACTCAAACCATAGACCTAACCCTAATCCTTGGCGGACACCTTAAGTTCAACCCCAACCCTAAAATGGCCCTGACTCTAACTCCAACCATAACAGATACCCGAAAAATAACAGTAGCCCTAAACTTACTCCCTCAAACTAACTTCAAACCTAACCTAACCTGAAGCCTAAATCAAAACATACACCTAACCCTAATCCTAGGCGGACACCATTAGCTCAATGCCAACCCTAACCTGGACCTGACGCTAACTCCAACCGTAACAGTTACCCGAAAACAAACAGTAGCCCTAAACTTAATCCCTCAAACTAAGTTCAAACCTAACCTAACCTGAAGCCTAAATCAAACCATACACCTAAACCTAAACCTAGGAGGACACCTTAAGCTCAACCCCAACCCTAACCTGACCCTCACGTTAACTCCAACCATAACACTGAACCGAAAACTAACATTAGCCCTAAACTTACTCCGTCAAACTAATTTCAAACCTAACCTAACCTGAAGCCTAACTCAAACCATAGACCTAACACTAACCCTAGGCGGACACCTGAAGCTCAACCCCAACCCTAACCTGACCCTGACGCTATCTACAAACGTAACACTGAACCGAAAACTAACAGTAGCCCTAAACTTACTCCCTCAAACTAAGTTCAGACCTTACCTAACCTGAAGCCTAACTCAAACCATAGGCCTAACCCTAATCATTGGCGGACACCTTAAGCTCAACCCCAACCCTAAAATGGCCCTGACTCTAACTCCAACCATAACAGATACCCGAAAAATAACAGTAGCCCTAAACTTACTCCCTCAAACTAACTTCAAACCTAACCTAACCTGAAGCCTAAATCAAAACATACACCTAACCCTAATCCTAGGCGGACACCATTAGCTCAACGCCAACCCTAACCTGGACCTGACGCTAACTCCAACCGTAACAGTTACCCGAAAACAAACAGTAGCCCTAAACTTAATCCCTCAAACTAAGTTCAAACCTAACCTAACCTGAAGCCTAAATCAAACCATACACCTAACCCTAACCCTAGGCGGACACCTTAAGCTCAACCCCAACCCTAACCTGACCCTCAAGCTAATCCAACCCTAACACTGAACCGAAAACTAACAGTAGCCCTAAACTTACTCCCTCAAACTAATTTCAAACCTAACCTAACCTGAAGCCTAACTCAAACCATAGACCTACCCCTAACACTAGGCGGACACCTTAAGCTCAACCCCAACCCTAACCTGGCCCTGACGCTAACTCCAACCATAACAGTTACCCGAAAACTAACAGTCGCCCTAAACTTACTCCCTCAAACTAAGTTCAAACCTAACCTAACCTGAAGCCTAAATCAAACCATACACCTAACCCTAACCCTAGACGGACACCTTAAGCTCAACCGCAACCCTAAAATGACCCTCACGCTAACTCCAACCGAAACACTGAACCGAAAACAAACAGTAGCCCTAAACTTACTCCCTCAAACTAAGTTCAAACCTAACCTAACCTGAAGCCTAAATCAAACCATACACCTAACCCTAACCCTAGGCGGACAACTTAAGCTCAACCCCAACCCTAACCTGACCCTCACGCTAACCCCAACCGTAACACTGAACCGAAAACTAACAGTAGCCCTAAACTTACTCCCTCAAACTAAGTTCAAACCTAACCTAACCAGAAGCCTAACTCAACCAATAGACCTAACCCTAACCCTAGGCGGACACCTTATGCTTAACCCCCACCAAACCTGACCCTGACGCTTATTCCAAACGTAACAGTTAAACGAAAACTAACAGTATCCCTAAACTTACTCCCTCAAACTAAGTTCAAACCTAACCTAACCTGAAGCCTAAATCAAACCATACACCTAACCCTAAGCCTAGGCGGATACCTTAAGTTCAACCCCAAACCTAACCTGACCCTGACGCTTACTCCAACCGTAACTGTTAACCGAAAACTAACAGTAGCCCTAAACTGACTCCCTCAAACTAAGTTCAAACCTAACCTAACCTGAAGCCTAAATCAAATCATACACCTAACCCTAACCCTAGGCGGACACCTTAATCTCAACCCCAACCCTAACCTGACCCTCACGCTAACTCCAACCATAACACTGAACCGAAAACTAACATTAGCCCTAAACTTACTCCCTCAAATTAATTTCAAACCTAACCTAACCTGAAGCCTAACTCAAACCATAGACCTAACCCTAACCCTAGGCGGACACCTGAAGCTCAACCCCAACCCTAACCTGACCCTGACGCTATCTCCAAACGTAACACTGAACCGAAAACTAACAGTAGCCCTAAACTTACTCCCTCAAACTAAGTTCAGACCTAACCTAACCTGAAGCCTAACTCAAACCATAGACCTAACCCTAATCCTTGGCGGACACCTTAAACTCAACCCCAACCCTAAAATGGCCCTGACTCTAACTCCAACCATAACAGATACCCGAAAAATAACAGTAGACCTAAACTTACTCCCTCAAACTAACTTCAAACCTAACCTAACCTGAAGCCTAAATCAAAACATACACCTAACCCTAATCCTAGGCGGACACCATTAGCTCAATGCCAACCCTAACCTGGACCTGACGCTAACTCCAATCGTAACAGTTACCCGAAAACAAACAGTTGCCCTAAACTTAATCCCTCAAACTAAGTTCAAACCTAACCTAACCTGAAGCCTAAATCAAACCATACACCTAACCCTAACCCTAGGCGGACACCTTAAGCTCAACCCCAACCCTAACCTGACCCTCAAGCTAAATCCAACACTAACACTGAACCGAAAACTAACAGTAGCCCTAAACTTACTCCCTCAAACTAATTTCAAACCTAACCTAACCTGAAGCCTAACTCAAACCATAGAGCTAACCCTAACCCTAGGCGGACACCTTAAGCTCAACCCCAACCCTAACCTGGCCCTGACGCTAACTCCACCCATAACAGTTACCCGAAAACTAACAGTCGCCCTAAACTTACTCCCTCAAACTAAGTTCAAACCTAACCTAACCTGAAGCCTAAATCAAACCATACACCTAACCCTAACCCTAGGCGGACACCTTAAGCTCAACCCCAACCCTAACCTGACCCTCACGCTAACTCCAACCGTAACAGTGAAACGAAAACTAACATTAGCCCTAAACTTACTCCCTCAAACAAATTTCAAGCATAACCTAACCTGAAGCCTAACTCAAACCATAGACCTAACCCTAACCCTAGGCGGACACCTGAAGCTCAACCCCAACCCTAACCTGACCCTGACGCTATCTCCAACCGTAACACGGAACCGAAAATAACAGTAGCCCTAAACTTACTCCCTCAAACTAAGTTCAAACCTAACCTAACCTGAAGCCTAACTCAAACCATAGACCTAACCCTAACCCTAGGCGGACACCTGAAGCTCAACCCCAATCCTAACCTGACCCTGACGCTATCTCCAACCGTAACAGTGAAACGAAAACTAACATTAGCCCTAAACTTACTCCCTCAAACAAATTTCAAGCATAACCTAACCTGAAGCCTAACTCAAACCATAGACCTAACCCTAACCCTAGGCGGACACCTGAAGCTCAACCCCAACCCTAACCTGACCCTGACGCTATCTCCAACCGTAACACGGAACCGAAAATAACAGTAGCCCTAAACTTACTCCCTCAAACTAAGTTCAAACCTAACCTAACCTGAAGCCTAACTCAAACCATAGACCTAACCCTAACCCTAGGCGGACACCTGAAGCTCAACCCCAATCCTAACCTGACCCTGACGCTATCTCCAAACGTAACACTGAACCGAAAACTAACAGTAGCCCTAAACTTACTCCCTCAAACTAAGTTCAAACCTAACCTAACCTGAAGCCTAACTCAAACCATAGACCTAACCCTAACCCTTGGCGGACACCTTAAGCTCAACCCCAACCCTAAAATGGCCCTGACTCTAACTCCAACCATAACAGATATCCGAAAAATAACAGTAGCCCTATACTTACTCCCTCAAACTAAGTTCAAACCTAACCTAACCTGAAGCCTAAATCAAACCATACACCTAACCCTAACCCTAGGCGGACACCTTAAGCTCAACCCCAAACCTAACCTGACCCTCAAGCTAAATCCAACCCTAACACTGAACCGAAAAATAACAGTAGCCCTAAACTTACTCCCTCAAACTAATTTCAAACCTAACCTTACCTGAAGCCTAACTCAAACCATAGACCTAACCCTAACCCTAGGTCGACACCTTAAGCTCAACCCCAACCCTTACCTGACCCTCACGCTAACCCCAACCGTAACACTGAACCGAAAACTAACAGTAGCCCTAAACTTACTCCCTCAAACTAAGTTCAAACCTAACCTAACCTGAAGCCTAAATCAAACCATACACCTAACCCTAAGCCTAGGCAGATACCTTAAGTTCAACCCCAAACCTAACCCGACCCTGACGCTTACTCCAACCGTAACAGTTAACCGAAAACTAACAGTAGCCCTAAACTAACTCCCTCAAACTAAGTTCAAACCTAACCTAACCTGAAGCCTAAATCAAATCATACCCTAACCCTAACCATAGGCGGACACCTTATGCTTAACCCTCACCATAACCTGACCCTGACGCTAACTCCAACCGTAACACTGAACCAAAAACAAACAGTAGCCATAAACTTACTCCCTCAAACTAACTTCAAACCTAACCTAACCTGAAGCCTAACTAAAACCATAGACCTAACCCTAACCCTAGGCAGACACCTGAAGCTCAACCCCAACCCTAACCTGACCCTGACGCTAACTCTAACCATAACAGTTACCCGAAAACTAACAATAGACCTAAACTTACTCCCTCAAACTAAGTTCAAACCTAACCTAACCTAAAGCCTAACTCAAACCATAGACCTAACCCTAACCCTAGGCGGACACCTGAAGCTCCACCCCAACCCTAACCTGACCCTGACGCTATCTCCAACCGTAACACTGAACCGAAAACTAACAGTAGCCCTAAACTTACTCCCTCAAACTAAGTTCAAACCTAACCTAACCTGAAGCCTAACTCAAACCATAGACCTAACCCTAACCCTAGACAGACACCTTAAGCTCAACCCCAACCCTAACTTGACCCTGACGCTATCTCCAACCGTAACACTGAACCGAAAATTAACAGTCGCCCTAAACTTATTCCCTCAAACTAAGTTCAAACCTAACCTAACCTGAAACCTAAATCAAACCATACACCTAACCCTAACCCTAGGCGGACAACTTAAGCTCAACCCCAACCCTATCCTGACCCTCACGCTAACTCCAACCGAAACACTGAACCGAAAACTAACAGTAGCCCTAAACTTACTCCCTCAAACTAAGTTCAAACCTAACATAACCTGAAGCCTAACTCAAACCACAAACCTAACCCTAACCCTATGTGGACAACTTATGCTTAACCCCCACCCTAACCTGACCCTGACGCTTACTCCAACAGTAACAGTTAAACGAAAACTAACAGTAGCCCTAAACTTACTCCCTCAAACTAAGTTCAAACCTAAATAACCTGAAGCCTAAATCAAACCATAGACCTAACCCTAACCCTAGGCGGACCCCTTAAGCTCAACCCCAACCCTAACCTGACATCCAGGCTAACTCCAACCATATCACTGAACCGAAAACTAACAGTAGCCCTAAACTTACTCCCTCAAACTAAGTTCAAACCTAACCTAACCTGAAGCCTAACTCAAATCATAGAACTAACCCTAACAATAGGCGGACACCTGAAGGTCAACCCCAACCCTAACGTGACCCTGACGCTATATCCAACCGTAACACTGAACCGAAAAATAACAGTAGCCCTAAACTTACTCACTCAAACTAAGTTCAAACATAACCTAACCTGGAGCCTAAATCAAACCATGGACCTAACCCTAACCCTAGGCGGACACCTTAGGCTTAACCAACACCCTAACCTTACCGTGACGCTTACTCCACCCGTAACAGTTAACCGAAAACTAAGAGTAGCCCTAAACTTATTCCCTCAAACTAAGTTCAAACCTAACCTAACCTGAAGACTAAATCAAAGCATAGACCTAACCCTAACCCTAGGCGGACACCTTATGCTTAAACCCTACCCTAACCTGACCCTGACGCTTACTCCAACCATAACAATTAACGGAAAACTAACAGTGAACCTAAACTTCCTCCCTCAAACTAAGTTCAAACCTAACCTAACCTGAAGCCTAACTCAAAGCATAGACCTAACCCTAAACCTAGGCGGACACATGAAGCTCAACCCCAAACCTAATCTGACCCAGACGCTATCTCCAACCGTAACACTGAACCGAAAACTAACAGTAGCCCTAAAGTTACTCCCTCAAACTAAGTTCAAACCTAACCTAACCTGAAGCCTAAATCAAACCATACACCCAACCCTAACCCTAGGCGGACACCTGAAGCTCAACCCCTACCCTAACCTAACCCTCACGCTAACTCCAACCGTAACACTGAACCGAAAACTAACAGTAGCCCTAAACTTACTCCCTCAAACTAAGTTCAAACCTAACCTAACCTGAAGCCTAACTCAAACCATAGACCTAACCCTAACCCCAGGCGGACACCTTAAGCTCAACCCGATCCCTAACCTGACCCTCACGCTATCTCCAACCGTAACACTGAACCGAAAACTAACAGTAGCCCTAAACTTACTCCCTCAAACTAAGTTCAAACCTAACCTAACCTGAAGCCTAACTCAAACCATAGACCTAACCCTAACCCTAGGCGGACACATGAAGCTCAACCCCAACCCTAACCTGGCCCTGACGTTAACTCCAACCGAAACACTGAACAGAAAACTAACAGTAGCCCTAAACTTACTCCCTCAAACTAAGTTCAATCCTAACCTAACCTGAAGCCTAAATCAAACCATACACCTAACCCTAACCCTAGGCGGACACCTTAAGCTCAACCCCTAACCTAACCTGACCCTCACGCTAACTTCAACCGTGACACTGAACCGAAAACTAACAGTAGCCCTAAACTTACTCCCTCAAACTAAGTTCAAACCTAACCTAACCTGAAGCCTAACTCAAACCACAGAACTAACCCTAACTCCAGGCGGACACCTTAAGCTCAAGCCCAACCCTAACCTGACCCTCACGCTATCTCCAACCGTAACACTGAACTAAAAACTAACAGTAGCCCTAAACTTACTCCCTCAAACTAAGTTCAATCCTAACCTAACCTGAAGCCTAAATGAAACCATAGACCTAACCCTAACCCTAGGCGGACACCTTAAGCTCAACCCCAACCCTAACCTGACCCTGAGGCTAAATCCAACAATAACACTGAACCGAAAACTAAGAGCAGCCCTAAACTTACTCCCTCAAACTAAGTTCAATCCTAACCTAACCTGAAGCCTAAATGAAACCATAGACCTAAACCTAACCCTAGGCGGAGACCTTATGCTTAACCCGCACCCTAACCTGACCCTGACGCTTACTCAAACCGTAACAGTTAAACGAAAACTAACAGGAGCCCTAAACTTACTCCCTCAAACTAAGTGCAAACCTACCCTAACCTGAAGCCTAAATCAAACCATACACCTAACCCTAACCCTAGGCGGACACCTTAAGTTCAACCCCAAAACTAAGCTGACCCTGACGCTTATTCCAACCGTAACAGTTAACCGAAAACTAACAGTAGCCCTAAACTGACTCCCTCAAACTAAGTTCAATCCTAACCTAACCTGAAGCCTAAATGAAACCATAGACCTAACCCTAACCCTAGGCGGACACCTTTAGCTCAACCCCAAACCTAACCTGACCCTCACGCTAACTCCAACCGTAACACTGAACTGAAAACTAACAGTAGCCCTAAACTAACTCCCTCAAACTAACTTCAAACCTAAACTAACCTGAACCCTAACTGAAACCATAGACATAACCCTAACCCTAGGCGGACACCTTAAGCTCAACCCCAACCCTAACCTGACCCTGACGCTATCTCCAACCGTAACACTAAACCGAAAACTAACAGTAGCCCTAAACTTACTCCCTCAAACTAAGTTCAAACCTAACCTAACCTGAAGCCTAACTGAAACCATAGACCTAACCCTAACCCTAGGCGGACACCTTAAGCTCAACCCCAACCCTAAAATGGCCCTGACGCTAACTCCAACAATAACAGTTACCCGAAAACTAACAGTAGCCCTAAACTTACTCCCTCAAACTAAGTTCAAACCTGACCTAACCTGAAGCCTAAATCAAACCATACACCTAACCCTAACCCTAGGCGGACACCTTAAGCTCAACCCCAACCCTAACCTGACCCTGACGCTAACTCCAACCGTAACACTGAACCGAAAACTAACAGTAGCCCTAAACTTAATCCCTCAAACTAAGTTCAAACCTAACCTATCCTGAAGCCTAACTCAAACCATAGACCTAACCCTAACCCTAGGCGGACACCTTAAGCTCAACCCCAAACCTAACCTTACCCTGACGCTTACTCCAACCGTAACAGTTAACCGAAAACTAACAGTAGCACTAAACTGACGCCCTCAAACTAAGTTCAACCTAACCTAACCTGAATGCTAAATCAAACCATACACCTTACCCTAACCCTAGGCGGACACCTTAAGCTCAACCCCAACCATAACCTGACCCTCATGATAAATCCAACCGTAACACTGAACCAAAAACAAACAGTAGCCCTAAACTTACTCCCTCAAACTTACTTCAAACCTAACCTAACCTGAAGCCTAACTGAAACCATAGACTTAACCCTAACCCTAGGCGGACACCTAAAGCTCAACCACAACCCTAACCTGACCCTGACGCTATCTCCAACTGTAACACTGAACCGAAAACTAACAGTAGCCCTAAACTTACTCCCTCAAACTAAGTTCAAACCTAACCTAACCTAAAGCCTAACTCAAACCATAGACCTAACCTTAACCCTAGGCGGACACCTGAAGCTCAACCCCAACCCTAACCTGACCCTGACGCTATCTCCAACCGTAACACTGAACCGAAAACTAAGAGTAGCCCTAAACTTACTCCCTCAAACTAAGTTCAAACCTAACCTAACCTGAAGCCTAACTCAAACCATAGACCTAACCCTAACCCTAGACAGGCACCTTAAGCTCAACCCCAACCCTAACCTGACCCTGACGCTATCTCCAACCGTAACACTGAACCGAAAACTAACAGTCGCCCTAAACTTACTCCCTCAAACTAAGTTCAAACCTAACCTAACCTGAAACCTAAATCAAACCATACACCTAACCCTAACCCTAGGCGGAAACCTTAAGCTCGACCCCAACCCTACCCTGACCCTCACGCTATCTCCAACAGTAACACTGAACCGAAAACGAACAGTAGCCCTAAACTTACTCCCTCAAACTAAGTTCAAACCTAACATAACCTGAAGCCTAACTCAAACCACAAACCTAACCCTAACCCTAGGCGGACACCTTATGCTTAACCCCCACCCTAACCTGACCCTGACGCTTACTCCAACCGTAACAGTTAAACGAAAACTAACAGTACCCCTAAACTTACTCCCTCAAACTAAGTTCAAACCTAACCTAACCTGAAGCCTAAATCAAACCATACACCTAACCCTAACCCTAGGCGGACACCTTAAGCTCAACCCCAACCCTAACCTGATATCCAGGCTAACTCCAACCATATCACTGAACCGAAAACTAAGAGTAGTCCTAAACTTACTCGCTCAACCTAAGTTCAAACCTAACCTAACCTGAAGCCTAACTCAAATCATAGACCTAACCCTAACAATAGGCGGACACCTGAAGCTCAACCCCAACACTAACGTGACCCTGACGCTATATCCAACCGTAACACTGAACCGAAAAATAACAGTAGCCCTAAACTTACTCAATCAAACTAAGTTCAAACATAACCTAACCTGGAGCCTAAATCAAACCATGGACCTAACCCTAACCCTAGGCGGACACCTTAGGCTTAACCAACACCCTAACCTTACCGTGATGCTTACTCCACCCCGTAACAGTTAACCGAAAACTAAGAGTAGCCCTAAACTTATTCCCTCAAACTAAGTTCAAACCTAACCTAACCTGAAGCCTAAATCAAACCATACACCCAACCCTAACCCAAGGCGGACACCTTAAGCTCAACCCCTACCCTAACCTGACCCTCACGCTAACTCCAACCGTAACACTGAACCGAAAACTAACAGTAGCCCTAAACTTACTCCCTCAAACTAAGTTCAAACCTAACCTAACCTGAAGCCTAACTCAACCATAGACCTAACCCTAACGCCAGGCGGACACCTTAAGCTTAACCCCAACCCTATCCTGACCCTGAGGCTAAATCCAAACGTAACACTGAACGTAAAACTAACAGTAGGCCTAAACTTACTCCCTCAAACTAAGTTTAATCCTAACCTAACCTGAAGCCTAAATGAAACCATAGACCGAACCCTAACCCTAGGCGGACACCTTATGCTTAACCCCCACCCCAACCTGACCCTGACGTTTACTCCAACCATAACAATTAAACGAAAACTAACAGTAGCCCTAAACTTACTCCCTCAAACTAAGTTCAAACCTAACCTAACCTGAAGCCTAAATCAAACCATACACCTAACCCTAACCCTAGGCGGATACCTTAAGCTCAACCCGAAACCTAACCTTACCCTGACGCTTACTCCAACCGTAACAGTTAACCGAAAACTAACAGTAGCCCTCAACTGACTCCCTCAAACTAAGTTCAAACCTAACCAAACCTGAAGCTTAAATCAAATCATAGACCTAACCCAAACCCTAGGCGGACACCTTATGCTTAACCCCCACCATAAACTGACCCTGACGCTAACTCCAACCGTAACACTGAACCGAAAACTAACAGTAGCCCTAAACTTACTCCCCCAAACTAACTTCAAACCTAACCTAACCTGAAGCCTAACTGAAACCATAGACCTAACCTTAACACTAGGCAGACACCTTAAGCTCAACCCCAACCCTAAAATGGCCCTGACGCTATCTCCAACCATAACAGTTACCCGAAAACTAACAGTAGCCCTAAACTTACTCCCTCAAACTAAGTTCAAACCTAACCTCACCTGAAGCCTAACTCAAACCACAGACCTAACCCTAACCCTAGGCGGACACCTTAAGCTCAACCCCAACCCTAACCTGACCCTGACGCTAACTCCAAACGTAACACTGAACCAAAAACTAACAGTAGCGCTAAACTTACTCCCTCAAACTAAGTTCAAACCTAACCTAACCTGAAGCCTAACTCAAACCATAGACCTAACCCTAACCCCAGGAGGACACCTTAAGCTCAACCCCAACCCTAACCTGACCCTCACGCTATCTCCAACCGTAACACTGAACCGAAAACTAACAGTAGCCCTAAATTACTCCCTCAAACTAAGATCAATCCTAACCTAACCTGAAGCCTAAATGAAACCATAGAACTAACCCTAACCCTAGGCGGACACCCTAAGCTCAACCCAACCCTAACCTGACCCTCACGCTAACTCCAACCGTAACACTGAACCGAAAACTAACAGTAGCCCTAAGCTTACTCCCTCAAACTAAGTTCAAACCTAACCTAACCTGAAGCCTAACTCAAAAAATAGACCTAACCCTAGCCATAGGCGGACACCTTAAGCTTAACCCCAACCCTAACCTGACCCTGAGGCTAAATCCAACCGTAACCCTGAACCGAAAACTAAGAGTAGCCCTAAACTTACTCCCTCAAACTAAGTTCAATCCTAACCTAACCTGAAGCCTAAATGAAACCAAAGACCTAACCCTAACATTGGCGGACACCTTATGCTTAACCCCCACCCTAACCTGACCCTGACGCTTACTCCAACCGTAAGAGTTAAACGAAAACTAACAGAAGCCCTAAACTTACTCCCTCAAACTAAGTTCAAACCTAACCTAACCTGAAGCCTAAATCAAACCATACACCTAACCCTAACCCTAGGCGGAAACCTTAAGCTCAACCCCAACCCTAACCTGACCCTGACGCTATCTCCAACCGTAACACTGAACCGAAAACTAACAGTAGCCCTAAACTTACAACCTCAAACTAAGTTCAAACCTAACCTCACCTGAAGCCTAACTCAAACCACAGAACTAACCCTAACCCCAGGCGGACACCTTAAGCTCAACCCCAACCCTTACCTGACCCTCACGCTATCTCCAACTGTAACACTGAACCGAAAACTAACAGTAGCCCTAAACTTACTCCCTCATACTAAGTTCAATCCTAACCTAACCTGAAGCCTAAATGAAACCATAGACCTAACCCTAACCCTAGGCGGACACCTTAAGCTCAACCCCCAACCTAACCTGACCCTGAGGCTAAATCCAACCATAACACTGAACCGAAAACTAAGAGTAGCCCTAAACTTACTCCCTCAAACTAAGTTCAATAATAACCTAACCTGAAGCCTAAATGAAACCATAGACCTAAACCTAACCCTAGGCGGACACCTTATGCTTAACCCGCACCCTAACCTGACCCTGACGCTTACTCAAACCGTAACAGTTAAACGAAAACTAACAGTAGCCCTAAACTTACTCCCTCAAACTAAGTGCAAACCTACCCTAACCTGAAGCCTAAATCAAACCATACACCTAACCCTAACCCTAGGCGGACACCTTAAGCTCAACCCCAAAACTAACCTAACCCTGACGCTTATTCCAACCGTAACAGTTAACCGAAAACTAACAGTAGCCCTAAACTGACTCCCTCCAACTAAGTTCAATCATAACCTAACCTGAAGCCTAAGTGAAACCATAGACCTAACCCTAACCCTAGGCGGACACCTTTAGCTCAACCCCAAACCTAACCTGACCCTCACGCTAACTCCAACCGTAACACTGAACCGAAAACTAACAGTAGCCCTAAACTTACTCCCTCAAACTAACTTCAAACCTAAACTAACCTGAACCCTAACTGAAACCATAGACATAACCCTAACCCTAGGCGGACACCTTAAGCTCAAACCCAACCCTAACCTGACCCTGACGCTATCTCCAACCGTAACACTAACACGAAAACTAACAGTAGCCCTAAACTTACTCCCTCAAACTAAGTTCAAACCTAACCTAACCTGAAGCCTAACTGAAACCATAGACCTAACCCTAACCCTAGGTGGACACCTTAAGCTGAACCTCAACCCTAACCTGACCCTCACGCTAACTCCAACCATAACAATGACCGAAAACTAAGAGTAGCCCTAAACTTACTCCCTCAAACTAAGTTCAAACCTAACCTAACCTGAAGAATAACTCAAACAATAGACCTAACCCTAACACTAGGCGGACACCTTAAGCTTAACCCCAACCGTAACCTGACAATGAGGCTAAATCCAACCGTAACACTGAAACGAAAACTAACAGTAACCCTAAACTTACTCCCTCAAAGTAAGTTCAAACCAAACGTAACCTAAAGCCTAACTCAAACCATAGACCTAAACCTAACCCTAGGCGGACACCTTAAGCTCAACCCCTACCCTAACCTGACCCTCACGCTTACTCCAACTGTAACAGTTAACCGAAAACTAACAGTAGCCCTAAACTTACTCCCTCAAACTAAGTTCAAAGCTAACCTAACCTGAAGCCTATATCAAACCTTACACCTAACCCTTACCCTAGGCGGACACCTTAAGCTCAACCCCAACCCTAACCTGACCCTCACACTAACTCCAACCGTAACACTATACGGAAAACTAACAGTAGCCCTAAACTTACTCCCTCAAACTAATTTCAAACCTAACCTAACCTGAAGCCTAACTCAAACCATAGACCTAACCCTAAGCCTAGGCGGACACCTTCAGCTCAACCCCTACCCTAACCTGACCCTCTCGCTAACTCCAACCGTAACACTGAACCGAAAACTAACAGTAGCCCTAAACTTAATCCCTCAAACTAAGTTCAAACCTAACCAAACCTGAAGCCTAACTCAAACCATAGACCTAACCCTTACCCTAGGCGGACACCTTAAGCTCAACCCCAAACCTAACCTTACCCTGACGCTTACTCCAACCGTAACAGCTAACCGAAAACTAACAGTAGCACTAAACTGACTCCCTCAAACTAAGTTCAACCTAACCAAACCTGAAGCCTAAATCAAATCATAGACCTAACCCTAACCCTAGGCTGACACCTTATGCTTTACCCCCACCATAACCTGACCCTGAACTAACTCCAACCGTAACACTGAACCGAAAAATAACAGTAGCCCTAAACTTATTCCATCAAACTAACTTCAAACCTAAACTAACCTGAACCCTAACTGAAACCATAGACATAACCCTAACCCTAGGCGGACACCTTAAGCTCAACCCCAACCCTAACCTGACCCTCATGATAAATCCAACCGTAATACTGAACCGAAAACTAACAGTAGCCCTAAACTTACTCCCTCAAACTAATTTCAAACCTAACCTAAACTGAAGCCTAACTCAAACCATAGACCTAACCCTAACGCTAGGCGGACACCTGAAGCTCAACCCCAACCCTAACCTGACCCTGACACTATCTCCAACCGTGACACTGAACTGAAAACTAACAGTAGCCCTAAACTTAATTCCTCAAACTAAGTTCAAACCTAACCTATCCTGAAGCCTAACTCAAACCAAAGACCTAACCCTAACCCTAGGCGGACACCTTAAGCTCAACCCCAAACCTAACCTTACCCTGACGCTTACTCCAACCGTAACAGTTAACCGAAAACTAACAGTAGCACTAAACTGACTCCCTCAAACTAAGTTCAACCTAACCTAACCTGAAGCCTAAATCAAATCATAGACCTAACCCTAACCCTAGGCTGACACCTTACGCTTTACCCCCACCATAACCTGACCCTGACGCTAACTCCAACCGTAACACTGAACCGAAAAATAACAGTAGCCCTAAACTTACTCCCTCAAACTAACTTCAAACCTAAACTAACCTGAACCCTAACAGAAACCATAGACATAACCCTAACCCTAGGGGGACACCTTAAGCTCAACCCCAACCCTAGCCTGGCCCTGACGCTAACTCCAAACATAACACTTACCCGAAAACTAATAATCGCCCTAAACTTACTCCCTCAAACTAAGTTCAAACCTAACCTAACCTGAAGGCTAAATCAAACCATACACCTAACCCTAACCCTAGGCGGACACCTTAAGCTCAACCCCAACCCTAACCTGACCCTCATGATAAATCCAACCGTAATACTGAACCGAAAACTAACAGTAGCCCTAAACTTACTCCCTCAAACTAATTTCAAACCTAACCTAACCTGAAGCCTAACTCAAACCATAGACCTAACCCTAACGCTAGGTGGACACCTGAAGCTCAACCCCAACCCTAACCTGACCCTGACACTATCTCCAACCGTAACACTGAACCGAAAACTAACAGTAGCCCTAAACATACTCCCTCAAACTAAGTTCAAACCTAACCTAACCTGAAGCCTAAATCAAACCATACACCTAACTCTAAACCTAGGCGGACACCTTAAGCTGAACGTCAACCCTAACCTGACCCTCACGCTAACTCCAGCCGTAACAATGACTGAAAACTAAGAGTAGCCCTAAACTTACTCCCTCAAACTAAGTTCAAACCTAACCTAACCTGAAGCCTAACTCAAACAATAGACCTAACCCTAAACCTAGGCGGACACCTTAAGCTTAACCCCAACCCTAACCTGACAATGAGGCTAAATCCAACCGTAACACTGAAACGAAAACTAACAGTAACCCTAAACTTACTCCCTCAAACTAACTTCAAACCTAACCTAACCTGAAGGCTAAATCAAACCATACACCTAACCCTGAGCCTAGGCGGATACCTTAATTTCAACCCCAAACCTAACCTGACCCAGACGCTTACTCCAACCGTAACATTTAACCGAAAAGTAACAGTAGCCCTAAACTGACTCCCTCAAACTAACTTCAAACCTAACCTAACCTGAAGCCTAACTGAAACCATAGACCTAACCCTAACCCTAGGCGGACACCTGAAGCTCAACCCCAACGCTAACCTGACCCTGACGCTATCTCCAACCGTAACACTGAACCGAAAACTAACAGTAGCCCTAAACTTACTCCCTCAAACTAAGTTCCAACCTAACCCAACCTAAAGCCTAACTCAAACCATAGACCTAACCCTAACCCTAGGCGGACACCTGAAGCTCAACCCCAACCCTAACCTGACCCTGACGCTATCTCCAACCGTAACACTGAACCGAAAACTAAGAGTAGCCCTAAACTTACTCCCTCAAACTAAGTTCAAAATTAACCTAACCTGAAGCCTAACTCAAACCATAGACCTAACCCTAACCCTATACAGACACCTTAAGCTCAACCCCAACCCTAACCTGACCCTGATGCTCTCTCCAACCATAACACTGAACCGAAAACTAACAGTAGCCCTAAACTTACTCCCTCAAACTAAGTTCAAACCTAACCAAACCTGAAACCTAAATCAAACCATACACCTAACCCTAACCCTAGGCGGACACCTTAAGCTAAACCCCAACCCTATCCTGACCCTCACGCTAACTCCAACCGAAACACTGAACTGAAAACTAACAGTAGCCCTAAACTTACTCCCTCAAACTAAGTTCAAACCTAACATAACCTGAAGCCTAACTCAAACCACAAACCTAACCCTAACCCTAGGTGGACACCTTATGCTTAACCCCCACCCTAACCTGACCCTGACGCTTGCTCCAACCGTAACAGTTAAACGAAAACTAACAGTAGCCCTAAACTTACTCCCTCAAACTAAGTTCAAACCTAACCTAACCTGAAGCCTAAATCAAACCATACACCTAAACCTAACCCTAGGCGGACACCTTAAGCTCAACCCCAACCCTAACCTGACATCCAGGCTAACTCCAACCATATCACTGAACCGAAAACTAAGAGTAGTCCAAAACTTACTCGCTCAAACTAAGTTCAAACCTAACCTAACCTGAAGCCTAACTCAAATCATAGACCTAACCCTAACAATAGGCGGACACCTGAAGCTCAACCCCAACCCTAACGTGACCCTGACGTTATATCCAACCGTAACACTGAACCGATAAATAACAGTAGCCCTAAACTTACTCACTCAAACTAAGTTCAAACATAACCTAACCTGGAGCCTAAATCAAACCATGGACCTAACCCTAAAACTAGGCGGACACCTTAGGCTTAACCAACACCCTAAACTTACCGTGACGCTTACTCCACCCGTAACTGTTAACCGAAAACTAAGAGTAGCCCTAAACTTATTCCCTCAAACTAAGTTCAAACCTAACCTAACCTGAAGACTAAATCAAAGCATAGACCTAACCCTAACCCTAGGCGGACACCTTATGCTTAAACCCTACCCTAACCTGACCCTGACGCTTACTCCAACCATAACAATTAACCGAAAACTAACAGTAAACCAAAACTTCCTCCCAAAAACTAAGTTCAAACCTAACCTAACCTGAAGCCTAACTCAAACCATAGACCTAACCCTAACCCTAGGCGGACACCTGAAGCTCAACCCCAACCCTAATCTGACCCTGACGCTATCTCCAACCGTAACACTGAACCGAAAACTAACAGTAGCCCTAAACTACTCCCTCAAACTAAGATCAATCCTAACCTAACCTGAAGCCTAAATGAAACCATAGAACTAACCCTAACCCTAGGCGGACACCCTAAGCTCAACCCCAACCCTAACCTGACCCTCACGCTAACTCCAACCGTAACACTGAACCGAAAACTTACAGTAGCCCTAAGCTTACTCCCTCAAACTAAGTTCAAACCTAACCTAACCTGAAGCCTAACTCAAACAATAGACCTAACCCTAACCATAGGCGGACACCTTAAGCTTAACCCCAACCCTAACCTGACCCTGAGGCTAAATCCAACCGTAACCCTGAACCGAAAACTAAGAGTAGCCCTAAACTTACTCCCTCAAACTAAGTTCAATCCTAACCTAACCTGAAGCCTAAATGAAACCAAAGACCTAACCCTAACATTGGCGGACACCTTATGCTTAACCCCCACCCTAACCTGACCCTGACGCTTACTCCAAACGTAAGAGTTAAACGAAAACTAACAGAAGCCCTAAACTTACTCCCTCAAATTAAGTTCAAACCTAACCTAACCTGAAGCCTAAATCAAACCATACACCTAACCCTAACCCTAGGCGGACACCTTAAGCTCAACCCCAACCCTAACCTGACCCTCACGCTAACTCCAACCGTAACACTGAACCGAAAACCAACAGTAGCCCTAAACTTACTCCCTCAAACTCAGTTCAAACCTAACCTAACCTGAAGCCTAACTCAAACCATAGACCTAACCCTAACCCTAGGCGGACACCTGAAGCTCAACCCCAACCCTAAGCTGACCCTGACGCTCTCTCCAACCGTAACACTGAACCGAAAACTAACATTAGCCCTAAATTTACTCCCTCAAACTAAGTTCAAACCTAACCTAAACTGAAGCCTAAATCAAACCATACACCCAACCCTAACCCTAGGCGGACACCTTAAGCTCAACCTCTACCCTAACCTGACCCTCACGCTAACTCCAACGGTAACACTGAACCGAAAACTACGAGTAGCCCTAAACTTACTCCCTCAAACTAAGTTCAATCCTAACCTAACCTGAAGCCTAAATGAAACCATAGACCTAACCCTACCCTAGGCAGACACCTTATGCTTAACCCCCACCCTAACCTGACCCTGACGCTTACTCCAACCGTAACATTTAAACGAAAACTAACAGTAGCCCTAAACTTACTCCCTCAAACTAAGTTCAAACCTAACCTAACCTGAAGCCTAACTCAAACCATAGACCTAACCCTAACCCTAGGCGGACACCTGAAGCTCAACCCCAACCCTAACCTGACCCTGACGCTATCTCCAACCGTAACACTGAACCGAAAACTAACAGTAGCCCTAAACTTACTCCCTCGAACTAAGTTCAAACCTAACCTAATCTGAAGCCTAACTCAAACCATAGACCTATCCCTAACCCTAGGAGGACACCTTAAGCTCAACCACAACCCTAACATTGCCCTGGTGCTGACTCCAACCAAAACAGTTACCCGAAAACTAACAGTAGCCCTAAACTTACTCCCTCAAACTAAGTTCAAACCTATCCTAACCTGAAGCCTAACTCAAACCATAGACCTAACCCTAATCCTAGGCGGACACCTTAAGCTCAACCCCAACCGTAACCTGACCCTCACGCTATCTCCAACCGTAACACTGAACCAAAAACTAACAGTAGCCCTAAACTTACTCCCTCAAACTAAGTTCAATCCTAACCTAACCTGAAGCCTAAATCAAACCATACACCTAACCCTAACCCTAGGCGAACACCTTAAGCTCAACCCCAACCCTAACCTGACCCTCACGCTAACTCCAACCATAACTCTTAACCGAAAACTAACAGTAACCCTAAACTTACTCCCTCAAACTAAGTTCAAACCTAACCTAACCTGAAGCCTAACTCAAACCATAGACCTAACCCTAACCCTAGGCGGACACCTAAAGCTCAACCCCAACCCTAACCTGATCCTGACGTTATCTCCAACAGTAACACTGAACCGAAAACTAACAGTAGCCCTAAACTTACTCCCTCGAACTAAGTTCAAACCTAACCTAACCTGAAGCCTAACTCAAACCATAGACCTATCCCTAACCCTAGGCGGACACCTTAAGCTCAACCACAACCCTAACATGGTCCTGATGCTAACTCCAACCATAACAGTTACCCGAAAACTAACAGTAGCCCTAAACTTACTCCCTCAAACTAAGTTCAAACCTAACCTAACCTGAAGCCTAACTCAAACCATAGACCTAACCCTAACCCTAGGCGGACACCTTAATCTCAACCCCAACCGTAACCTGACCCTCACGCTATCTCCAACCGTAACACTGAACCAAAAACTTACAGTAGCCCTAAACTTACTCCCTCAAACTAAGTTCAATCCTAACCTAACCTGAAGCCTAAATGAAACCATACACCTAACCCTAACCCTAGGTGGACACCTTAAGCTCAACCCCAACCCTAACCTGACCCTCACGCTAACTCCAGCCGTAACACTGAACCGAAAATTAACAGTAGCCCTAAACTTACTCCCTCAATCTAAGTTCAAACCTAACCTAACCTGAAGCCTAACTCAAACAATAGACCTAACCCTAACCCTAGGCGGACACCTTAAGCTTAACCCCCACCCTAACCTGACCCTGACGCGTACTCCAACCGCACCAGTTAAACGAAAACTAACAGTAGCCCTAAACTTACTCCCTCAAACGAAGTTCAAACCTAACCTAACCTGAAGCCTAACTCAAACCATAGACCTATCCCTAACCCTAGGCGGACACCTTAAGCTCAACCCCAACCCTAACATGGCCCTGATGCTAACTCCAACCATAACAGTTACCCGAAAACTAACAGTAGCCCTAAACTTACTCCCTCAAACTAAGTTCAATCCTAACCTAACCTGAAGCCTAACTCAAACCATAGACCTAACCGTAACCCTAGGCCGACACCTTAAGCTCAACCCCAACCGTAACCTGACCCTCACGCTAACTCCAACCGTAACACTGAACCGAAAACTAACAGTAGCCCTAAACTTACTCCCTCAAACTAAGTTCAAACCTAACCTAACCTGAAGCCTAACTCAAACAATAGACCTAACCCTAACCCTAGGCGGACACCTTATGCTTAACCCCCACCCTAACCTGACCCTGACGCATACTCCAACCGCAACAGTTAAACAAAAACTAACAGTAGCCCTAAACTTACTTCCTCAAACTAAGTTTAAACCTAACCTAACCTGAAGCCTAAATCAAACCATACACCTAACCCTAACCCTAGGCGGACACCTTCAGCTCAACCCCAAACCTAACCTGACCCTGAGGCTTACGCCAACCGTAACGGTTAACCGAAAACTAAGAGTAGCCCTAAACTGACTCCCTCAAACTAAGTTCAAACCTAACCTAACCTGAAGCCTAAATCAAATCATAGACCTAACCCTAACCCTAGGCAGACACCTTATGCTTAACCCCCACCATAACCTGACCCTGACGCTAAATCCAACCGTAACACTGAACCGAAAACTAACAGTAGCCCTAAACTTACTCCCTCAAACTAACTTCAAACCTAAACTAACCTGAAGCCTAACTGAAACCAAAGACCTTACCCTAACCCTAGGCGGACACCTTAAGCCCAACCCCAACGCTAAAATGGCACTGACGCTAACTCCAACCATAACAGTTACCCGAAAACTAACAGTAGCCCTAAACTTACTCCCTCAAACTAAGTTCAAACCTAACCTAACCTGAAGCCTAAATCAAAACCTACACCTAACCCGAACCCTAGGCGGACACCTTAAGCTCAACCCCAACCCTAACCTGACCCTGACGCTAACTCCAACCATAACACTGAACCGAAAACTAACAGTAGCCCTAAACTTACTCCCTCAAACTAAGTTCAAACCTAACCTAACATGAAGCCTAACTCAAACCACAAACCTAACCCTAACCCTAGGCGGACACCTTATGCTTAACCCCAACCCTAACCTGGCCCTGACGCTAACTCCAACCATAACAGTTACCCGAAAACTAACAGTAGACCTAAACTTAGTCCCTCAATCTACGTTCAAACCTAACCTAACCTGAAGCCTAAATCAAACCATACACCTAACCCTAACCCTAGGCGGACAACTTAAGCTCAACCCCTACCCTAACCTGACCCTCATGCTAACTCCAACCGTGACACTGAACCGAAAACTAACAGTAGCCCTAAACTTACTTTCTCAAACTAATTTCAAACCTAACCTAACCTGAAGCCTAACTCAAACCATAGACATAACCCTAATCACAGGCGGACACCTGAAGCTCAACCCCAACTCTAACCTGACCCTGACGCTATCTCCAACCGTAACAACGAACCAAAAACTAACAGTAGCCCTAAACTTACTCCCTCAAACTAAGTTCAAACCTCACCTAACCTGAAGCCTAACTCAAACCATAGACCTAACCCTAATCCTAGGCGGACACCTTAAGCTCAACCCCAACCGTAACCTGACCCTCACGCTATCTCCAACCGTAACACTGAACCAAAAACTAACAGTAGCCCTAAACTTACTCCCTCAAACTAAGTTCAATCCTAACCTAACCTGAAGCCTAAATCAAACCATACACCTAACCCTAACCCTAGGCGGACACCTTAAGCTCAACCCCAACCCTAACCTGACCCTCACGCTAACTCCAACCATAACTCTTAACCGAAAACTAACAGTAACCCTAAACTTACTCCCTCAAACTAAGTTCAAACCTAACCTAACCTGAAGCCTAACTCAAACCATAGACCTAACCCTAACCCTAGGCGGACTCCTAAAGCTCAACCCCAACCCTAACCTGATCCTGACGTTATCTCCAACCGTAACACTGAACCGAAAACTAACAGTAGCCCTAAACTTACTCCCTCGAACTAAGTTCAAACCTAACCTAACCTGAAGCCTAACTCAAACCATAGACCTATCCCTAACCCTAGGCGGACACCTTAAGCTCAACCACAACCCTAACATGGTCCTGATGCTAACTCCAACCATAACAGTTACCCGAAAACTAACAGTAGCCCTAAACTTACTCCCTCAAACTAAGTTCAAACCTAACCTAACCTGAAGCCTAACTCAAACCATAGACCTAACCCTAACCCTAGGCGGACACCTTAATCTCAACCCCAACCGTAACCTGACCCTCACGCTATCTCCAACCGTAACACTGAACCAAAAACTTACAGTAGCCCTAAACTTACTCCCTCAAACTAAGTTCAATCCTAACCTAACCTGAAGCCTAAATGAAACCATACACCTAACCCTAACCCTAGGTGGACACCTTAAGCTCAACCCCAACCCTAACCTGACCCTCACGCTAACTCCAGCCGTAACACTGAACCGAAAATTAACAGTAGCCCTAAACTTACTCCCTCAATCTAAGTTCAAACCTAACCTAACCTGAAGCCTAACTCAAACAATAGACCTAACCCTAACCCTAGGCGGACACCTTAAGCTTAACCCCCACCCTAACCTGACCCTGACGCGTACTCCAACCGCACCAGTTAAACGAAAACTAACAGTAGCCCTAAACTTACTCCCTCAAACGAAGTTCAAACCTAACCTAACCTGAAGCCTAACTCAAACCATAGACCTATCCCTAACCCTAGGCGGACACCTTAAGCTCAACCCCAACCCTAACATGGCCCTGATGCTAACTCCAACCATAACAGTTACCCGAAAACTAACAGTAGCCCTAAACTTACTCCCTCAAACTAAGTTCAATCCTAACCTAACCTGAAGCCTAACTCAAACCATAGACCTAACCGTAACCCTAGGCCGACACCTTAAGCTCAACCCCAACCGTAACCTGACCCTCACGCTAACTCCAACCGTAACACTGAACCGAAAACTAACAGTAGCCCTAAACTTACTCCCTCAAACTAAGTTCAAACCTAACCTAACCTGAAGCCTAACTCAAACAATAGACCTAACCCTAACCCTAGGCGGACACCTTATGCTTAACCCCCACCCTAACCTGACCCTGACGCATACTCCAACCGCAACAGTTAAACAAAAACTAACAGTAGCCCTAAACTTACTTCCTCAAACTAAGTTTAAACCTAACCTAACCTGAAGCCTAAATCAAACCATACACCTAACCCTAACCCTAGGCGGACACCTTCAGCTCAACCCCAAACCTAACCTGACCCTGAGGCTTACGCCAACCGTAACGGTTAACCGAAAACTAAGAGTAGCCGTAAACTGACTCCCTCAAACTAAGTTCAAACCTAACCTAACCTGAAGCCTAAATCAAATCATAGACCTAACCCTAACCCTAGGCAGACACCTTATGCTTAACCCCCACCATAACCTGACCCTGACGCTAAATCCAACCGTAACACTGAACCGAAAACTAACAGTAGCCCTAAACTTACTCCCTCAAACTAACTTCAAACCTAAACTAACCTGAAGCCTAACTGAAACCAAAGACCTTACCCTAACCCTAGGCGGACACCTTAAGCCCAACCCCAACGCTAAAATGGCACTGACGCTAACTCCAACCATAACAGTTACCCGAAAACTAACAGTAGCCCTAAACTTACTCCCTCAAACTAAGTTCAAACCTAACCTAACCTGAAGCCTAAATCAAAACCTACACCTAACCCTAACCCTAGGCGGACACCTTAAGCTCAACCCCAACCCTAACCTGACCCTGACGCTAACTCCAACCATAACACTGAACCGAAAACTAACAGTAGCCCTAAACTTACTCCCTCAAACTAAGTTCAAACCTAACCTAACATGAAGCCTAACTCAAACCACAAACCTAACCCTAACCCTAGGCGGACACCTTATGCTTAACCCCAACCCTAACCTGGCCCTGACGCTAACTCCAACCATAACAGTTACCCGAAAACTAACAGTAGACCTAAACTTAGTCCCTCAATCTACGTTCAAACCTAACCTAACCTGAAGCCTAAATCAAACCATACACCTAACCCTAACCCTAGGCGGACAACTTAAGCTCAACCCCTACCCTAACCTGACCCTCATGCTAACTCCAACCGTGACACTGAACCGAAAACTAACAGTAGCCCTAAACTTACTTTCTCAAACTAATTTCAAACCTAACCTAACCTGAAGCCTAACTCAAACCATAGACATAACCCTAATCACAGGCGGACACCTGAAGCTCAACCCCAACTCTAACCTGACCCTGACGCTATCTCCAACCGTAACAACGAACCAAAAACTAACAGTAGCCCTAAACTTACTCCCTCAAACTAAGTTCAAACCTCACCTAACCTGAAGCCTAACTCAAACCATAGAACTAACCCTAACCCTAGGCGGACACCTTAAGCTCAATCCCAACCCTAACCTGACCCTGACGCTATCTCCAACGGTAACACTGAACCGAAAACTAACAGTAGCCCTAAACTTACTCCCTCAAACTAAGTTCAATCCTAACCTAACCTGAAGCCTAAATGAAACCATAGACCTAAACCAAGCCCTAGGCGGACACCTTTAGCTCAACCCCAAACCTAACCTGACCCTCACGCTAACTCCAACCGTAACACTGAACCGAAAACTAACAGTAGCCCTAAACTTACTCCCTCAAACTAAGTTCAAACCTAACCTAACCTGAAGCCTAACTCAAACAGTAGACCTAACCCTAACCCTAGGCAGACACCTTAAGCTTAACCCCAACCCTAACCTGACCCTGAGGCTAAATCCAACCGTAACACTGAACCGAAAACTAAGAGTAGCCCTAAACTTATTCCCTCAAACTAAGTTCAATCCTAACCTAACCTGAAGCCTTAATGAAACCATAGACCTAACCCTAACCCTAGGCGGACACCTTATGCTTAACCGCCACCCTAACCTGACCCTGACGCTTTCTCCAACCGTAACAGTTAAACGAAAACTAACAGTAGCCCTAAACTTACTCCCTCAAACTAAGTTCAAACCTAACCTAACCTGAAGCCTAACTCAAACCATACACCTAACCCTAACCCTAGGCGGACACCTTAAGCTCAACCCCAACCCTAACCTAAACCTCACGCTATCTCGAACCGTAACACTGAACCGAAAACTAACAGTAGCCTTAAACTTACTCCCTCAAACTAAGTTCAATCCTAACCTAACCTGAAGCCTAAATGAAACCAGAGACCTAACCCTAACCCTAGGCGGACAACTTAAGCTCAACCCCAACCCTAACCAGACCCTCACGCTAACTCCAACCGTAACACTGAACAGAAAACTAACAGTAGCCCTAAACTTACTCCCTGATACTAAGTTCAATCCTAACCTAACCTGAAGCCTAAATGAAACCATAGACCTAACCCTAACCCTAGGCGAACACCTTAAGCTCAACCCCACCCCTAACCTGACCCTGAGGCTAAATCCAACCGTAACACTGAACCGAAAACTAAGAGTAACCCTAAACTTACTCCCTCAAACTAAGTTCAATCCTAACCTAACCTGAAGCGTAAATGAAACCATTTACCTAACCCTAACCCTAGTTGGACACCTTATGCTTAACCCCCACCCTAACCTGACACTGACGCATACTCCAACCGTAACAGTTAAACGAAAACTAACAGTAGCCCTAAACTTATTCCCTCAAACTAAGTGCAAACCTAACCTAACCTGAAGCCTAAATCAAATCATAGACCTAACCCTAACCCTAGGCGGACACCTTATGCTTAACCCCCACCATAACCTGACCCTGACGCTAACTCCAACCGTAACACTGAACCGAAAAATAACAGTAGCCCTAAACTTACTACCTCAAACTAAGTTCAAACCAAACCTAACCTGAAGCCTAACTCAAACCATAGACCTAACCCTAACCCTACGCGGACACCTGAAGCTCAACCCCAGCCCTAACCTGACCCTGACTCTTACTCAAACCGTAACACTGAACCGAAAACTAATATTAGCCCTAAACTTACTCCCTCAAACTAAGTTCAAACCTAACCTCACCTGAAGCCTAACTCAAACCACAGACTTAACCCTAACCCTAGGCGGACACCTTAAGCTCAACCCCAACCCTAACCTGACCCTGACGCTAACTCCAACCGTAACCCTGAACCGAAAACTAACAGTAGCCCTAAACTTACTGCCTCAAACTAAGTTCAATCCTAACCTAACCTGAAGCCTAAATGAAACCATAGACCTAACCCTAACCCTAGGCAGACACCTTAAGCTCAACCCCAAGCCTAACCTGACCCTCACGCTAACTCCAACCGTAACTCTGATCCGAAAATTAACAGTAGCCCTAAACTTACTCCCTCAAACTAAGTTCAAACCTAACCTAACCTGAAGCTTAACTCAAACAATAGACCTAACCCTAACCCTAGGCGGACACCTTAAGCTTAACCCCAACCCTAACCTGACCCTGACGCTAAATCCAACCCTAACACTGAACCGAAAACTAAGAGCAGCCCTAAACTTACTCCCTCAAACTAAGTTCAATCCTAACCTAACCTGAAGCCTAAATGAAACCATAGACCTAACCCTAACATTGGCGGACACCTTATGCTTAACCCACACCCTAACCTGACCCTGACGCTTACTCCAACCGTAACAGTTAAACGAAAACTAACAGTAACCCTAAACTTACTCCCTCAAACTAAGTTCAAACCTAACCTAACCTAAAGCCTAACTCAAACCATAGACCTAACCCTAACCCTAGGTGGACACCTGAAGCTCAACCCCAACCCTAACCTGACCCTGACGCTATCTCCAACCGTAACACTGAACCAAAAACTAACAGTAGCCCTAAACTTACTCCCTCAAACTAAGTTCAAACCTAACCTAACCTGAAGCTTATCTCAAACCATAGACCTAACCCTAACCCTAGGCAGACACCTTAAGCTCAACGCCAACCGTAACCTGGCCCTGACATGAACTCCAACCATAACAGTTACCCGAAAACTAACAGTCGCCCTAAACTTACTCCCTCAAACTAAGTTCAAACCTAACCTAACCTGAAGCCTAACTCAAACCATACACCCAACCCTAACCCTAGGCGGACACCTTAAGCTCAACCTCTACCCTAACCTGACCCTCACGCTAACTCCAACGGTAACACTGAACCGAAAACTAACAGTAGCCCTAAACTTACTCCCTCAAACTAAGTTCAATCCTAACGTAACCTGAAGCCTAAATGAAACCATAGACCTAACCCTACCCTAGGCAGACACCTTATGCTTAACCCCCACCCTAACCTGACCCTGACGCTTACTCCAACCGTAACAGTTAAACGAAAACTAACAGTATCCCTAAACTTACTCCCTCAAACTAAGTTCAAACCTAACCTAACCTTAAGCCTAAATCAAACCATACACCTAACCCTAACCCTAGGCGGATACCTTAAGCTCAACCCCAAACCTAACCTGACCCTGACGCTTACTCCAACCGTAAAAGTTAACCGAAAACTATCAGTAGCCCTAAACTGACTCCCGCAAACTAAGTTCAAACCTAACCTAACCTGAAGCTTAAATCAAATCATAGACCTAACCCTAACACTAGGCGGACACCTTATGCTTATCCCCCACCATAACCTGACCCTGACGCTAACTCAAACCGTAACACTGAACCGAAAACTAACAGTAGCCCTAAACTTACTCCCTCAAACAAATTTCAAACCTAACCTAACCTGAAGCCTAACTCAAACGGTAGACCTAACTCTAACCCTAGGCGGACACCTGAAGCTCAACTCGAACCCTAACCTGACCCTGACGCTATCTCCAACCATAACACTGAACCGAAAACTAACAGTAGCCCTAAACTTACTCCCTCAAACTAAGTTCAAACCTAACCTAACCTGAAGCCTAAATCAAACCATACACCTAACCCTAACTCTAGGCGGACACCTTAAGCTCAACCCCAACCCTAACCTGACCCTCACGCTAACTCCAACCATAACACTTAACCGAAAACTAACAGTAACCCTAAACTTACTCCCTCAAACTAAGTTCAAACCTAACCTAACCTGAAGCCTAACTCAAACCATAGACATAACCCTAACCCTAGGCAGACACCTGAAGCTCAACCCCAACCCTAACCTGACCCTGACGCTATCTCCAACCGTAACACTGAACCGAAAACAAACAGTAGGCCTAAACTTACTCCCTCGAACTAAGTTCAAACCTAACCTAACCTGAAGCCTAACTCAAATCATAGACCTATCCCTAACCCTAGGCGGACACCTTAAGCTCAACCACAACCCTAACATGGCCCTGATGCTATCTCCAACCGTAACACTGAACCGAAAACTAACAGTAGCCCTAAACTTACTCCCTCAAACTAAGTTCTATCCTAACCTAACGTGAAGCCTCAATGAAACCATACACCTAACCCTAACCCTAGGCGGACACCTTAAGCTCAACCCCAACCCTAACCTGACCCTCACGCTAACTCCAACCGTAACACTGAACCGAAAACTAACAGTAGCCCTAAACTTACTCCCTCAAACTAAGTTCAAACCTAACCTAACCTGAAGCCTAACTCAAACAATAGACCTAACCCTAACCCTAGGCGGACAACTTATGCTTAACCCCCACACTAACCTGACCCTGACGCATACTCCAACCGCAACAGTTAAACAAAAACTAACAGTAGCCCTAAACTTACTCCCTCAAACTAAGTTCAAACCTAACCTAACCTGAAGCCTAAATCAAACCATACACCTAACCCTAACCCTAGGCGGACACCTTCAGCTCAACCCCAAACCTAACCTGACCCTGAGGCTTACACCAACCGTAACGGTTAACCGAAAACTAAGAGTAGCCCTAAACTGACTCCCTCAAACTAAGTTCAAACCTAACCTAACCTGAAGCCTAAATCAAATCATAGACCTAACCCTAACCCTAGGCGGACACCTTATGCTTAACCCCCACCATAACCTGACCCTGACCCTAAATCCAACCGTAACACTGAACCGAAAACTAACAGTAGCCCTAAACTTACTCCCTCAAACTAACTTCAAACCTAACCTAACCTGAAGCCTAACTGAAACCAAAGACCTTACCCTAACCCTAGGCGGACACCTTAAGCCCAGCCCCAACCTTAAAATGGCACTGACGCTAACTCCAACCATAACAGTTACCCGAAAACTAACAGTAGACCTAAACTTACTCCCTCAAACTAAGTTCAAACCTAACCTAACCTGAAGCCTAAATCAAACCATACACCTAACCCTAACCCTAGGCGGACACCTTAAGCTCAACCCCAACCCTAACCTGTCCCTGACGCTAACTCCAACCGTAACACTGAACCGAAAACTAACAGTAGCCCTAAACTTACTCCCTCAAACTAAGTTCAAACCTAACCTAACCTGAAGCCTAACTCAAACCACAAACCTAACCCTAACCCTAGGCCGACACCTTATGCTTAACCCACACCCTAACCTGACCCTGACGCTTACTCCAACCGTAACAGTTAAACGAAAACTAACAGTAGCCCTAAAATTACTCCCTCAAACTAAGTTCAAACCTAACCTAACCTGAAGCCTAAATCAAACCATAGACCTAACCCTAACCCTAGGCGGACACCTTAAGCTCAACCCCAACCCTAACCTGCCATCCATGCTAACTCCAACCATATCACTGAACCGAAAACTAAGAGTAGCCCTAAACTTACTCGCTCAAACTAAGTTCAAACCTAACCTAACCTGAAGCCTAACTCAAATCATAGACCTAACCCTAACAAGAGGCGGACACCTGAAGCTCAACCCCATCCCTAACCTGACCCTGATGCTATCTCCAACCGGAACACTGAACCGAAAACTAACAGTAGCCCTAAACTTACTCCCTCAAACTAAGTTCAAACCTAACCTAACCTGAAGCCTAAATCAAATCACAGACCTAACCCTAACCCTAGGCGGACACCTTATGCTTACACCATAACCTGACCCTGACGCTAAATCCAACCGTAACACTGAACCGAAAACTAACAGTAGCCCTAAACTTACTCCCTCAAACTAACTTCAAACCTAAACTAACCTGAAGCCTAACTGAAACCAAAGACCTTACCCTAACCCTAGGCGGACACCTTAAGCCCAACCCCAACGCTAAAATGGCACTGACGCTAACTCCAACCATAACAGTTACCCGAAAACTAACAGTAGCCCTAAACTTACTCCCTCAAACTAAGTTCAAACCTAACCTAACCTGAAGCCTAAATCAAAACCTACACCTAACCCTAACCCTAGGCGGACACCTTAAGCTCAACCCCAACCCTAACCTGACCCTGACGCTAACTCCAACCATAACACTGAACCGAAAACTAACAGTAGCCCTAAACTTACTCCCTCAAACTAAGTTCAAACCTAACCTAACATGAAGCCTAACTCAAACCACAAACCTAACCCTAACCCTAGGCGGACACCTTATGCTTAACCCCAATCCTAACCTGGCCCTGACGCTAACTCCAACCATAACAGTTACCCGAAAACTAACAGTAGACCTAAACTTAGTCCCTCAATCTACGTTCAAACCTAACCTAACCTGAAGCCTAAATCAAACCATACACCTAACCCTAACCCTAGGCGGACAACTTAAGCTCAACCCCTACCCTAACCTGACCCTCATGCTAACTCCAACCGTGACACTGAACCGAAAACTAACAGTAGCCCTAAACTTACTTTCTCAAACTAATTTCAAACCTAACCTAACCTGAAGCCTAACTCAAACCATAGACATAACCCTAATCACAGGCGGACACCTGAAGCTCAACCCCAACTCTAACCTGACCCTGACGCTATCTCCAACCGTAACAACGAACCAAAAACTAACAGTAGCCCTAAACTTACTCCCTCAAACTAAGTTCAAACCTCACCTAACCTGAAGCCTAACTCAAACCATAGAACTAACCCTAACCCTAGGCGGACACCTTAAGCTCAATCCCAACCCTAACCTGACCCTGACGCTATCTCCAACGGTAACACTGAACCGAAAACTAACAGTAGCCCTAAACTTACTCCCTCAAACTAAGTTCAATCCTAACCTAACCTGAAGCCTAAATGAAACCATAGACCTAAACCAAGCCCTAGGCGGACACCTTTAGCTCAACCCCAAACCTAACCTGACCCTCACGCTAACTCCAACCGTAACACTGAACCGAAAACTAACAGTAGCCCTAAACTTACTCCCTCAAACTAAGTTCAAACCTAACCTAACCTGAAGCCTAACTCAAACAGTAGACCTAACCCTAACCCTAGGCAGACACCTTAAGCTTAACCCCAACCCTAACCTGACCCTGAGGCTAAATCCAACCGTAACACTGAACCGAAAACTAAGAGTAGCCCTAAACTTATTCCCTCAAACTAAGTTCAATCCTAACCTAACCTGAAGCCTTAATGAAACCATAGACCTAACCCTAACCCTAGGCGGACACCTTATGCTTAACCGCCACCCTAACCTGACCCTGACGCTTTCTCCAACCGTAACAGTTAAACGAAAACTAACAGTAGCCCTAAACTTACTCCCTCAAACTAAGTTCAAACCTAACCTAACCTGAAGCCTAACTCAAACCATACACCTAACCCTAACCCTAGGCGGACACCTTAAGCTCAACCCCAACCCTAACCTGGCCCTGACGCTAACTCCAACCATAACAGTTACCCGAAAACTAACAGTCGCCCTAAACTTACTCCCTCAAACTAAGTTCAAACCTAACCTAACCTGAAGCCTAAATCAAACCATACACCTAACCCTAACCCTAGGCGGACACCTTAAGCTCAACCCCTACCCAAACCTGAACCTCACGCTAACTCCAACCGTAACACTGAACCGAAAACTAACAGTAGCCCTAAACTTACTCCCTCAAACTAAGTTCAAACCTAACCTAAACTGAAGCCTAACTCAAACCATAGACCTAACCCTAACCCCAGGCGGACACCTTAAGCTCAACCCCAACCCTAACCTAAACCTCACGCTATCTCGAACCGTAACACTGAACCGAAAACTAACAGTAGCCTTAAACTTACTCCCTCAAACTAAGTTCAATCCTAACCTAACCTGAAGCCTAAATGAAACCAGAGACCTAACCCTAACCCTAGGCGGACAACTTAAGCTCAACCCCAACCCTAACCAGACCCTCACGCTAACTCCAACCGTAACACTGAACAGAAAACTAACAGTAGCCCTAAACTTACTCCCTGATACTAAGTTCAATCCTAACCTAACCTGAAGCCTAAATGAAACCATAGACCTAACCCTAACCCTAGGCGAACACCTTAAGCTCAACCCCACCCCTAACCTGACCCTGAGGCTAAATCCAACCGTAACACTGAACCGAAAACTAAGAGTAGCCCTAAACTTACTCCCTCAAACTAAGTTCAATCCTAACCTAACCTGAAGCGTAAATGAAACCATTTACCTAACCCTAACCCTAGTTGGACACCTTATGCTTAACCCCCACCCTAACCTGACACTGACGCATACTCCAACCGTAACAGTTAAACGAAAACTAACAGTAGCCCTAAACTTATTCCCTCAAACTAAGTGCAAACCTAACCTAACCTGAAGCCTAAATCAAATCATAGACCTAACCCTAACCCTAGGCGGACACCTTATGCTTAACCCCCACCATAACCTGACCCTGACGCTAACTCCAACCGTAACACTGAACCGAAAAATAACAGTAGCCCTAAACTTACTACCTCAAACTAAGTTCAAACCAAACCTAACCTGAAGCCTAACTCAAACCATAGACCTAACCCTAACCCTACGCGGACACCTGAAGCTCAACCCCAGCCCTAACCTGACCCTGACTCTTACTCAAACCGTAACACTGAACCGAAAACTAACATTAGCCCTAAACTTACTCCCTCAAACTAAGTTCAAACCTAACCTCACCTGAAGCCTAACTCAAACCACAGACTTAACCCTAACCCTAGGCGGACACCTTAAGCTCAACCCCAACCCTAACCTGACCCTGACGCTAACTCCAACCGTAACCCTGAACCGAAAACTAACAGTAGCCCTAAACTTACTGCCTCAAACTAAGTTCAATCCTAACCTAACCTGAAGCCTAAATGAAACCATAGACCTAACCCTAACCCTAGGCAGACACCTTAAGCTCAACCCCAAGCCTAACCTGACCCTCACGCTAACTCCAACCGTAACTCTGATCCGAAAATTAACAGTAGCCCTAAACTTACTCCCTCAAACTAAGTTCAAACCTAACCTAACCTGAAGCCTAACTCAAACAATAGACCTAACCCTAACCCTAGGCGGACACCTTAAGCTTAACCCCAACCCTAACCTGACCCTGACGCTAAATCCAACCCTAACACTGAACCGAAAACTAAGAGTAGCCCTAAACTTACTCCCTCAAACTAAGTTCAATCCTAACCTAACCTGAAGCCTAAATGAAACCATAGACCTAACCCTAACATTGGCGGACACCTTATGCTTAACCCACACCCTAACCTGACCCTGACGCTTACTCCAACCGTAACAGTTAAACGAAAACTAACAGTAACCCTAAACTTACTCCCTCAAACTAAGTTCAAACCTAACCTAACCTAAAGCCTAACTCAAACCATAGACCTAACCCTAACCCTAGGTGGACACCTGAAGCTCAACCCCAACCCTAACCTGACCCTGACGCTATCTCCAACCGTAACACTGAACCAAAAACTAACAGTAGCCCTAAACTTACTCCCTCAAACTAAGTTCAAACCTAACCTAACCTGAAGCTTATCTCAAACCATAGACCTAACCCTAACCCTAGGCAGACACCTTAAGCTCAACGCCAACCGTAACCTGGCCCTGACATGAACTCCAACCATAACAGTTACCCGAAAACTAACAGTCGCCCTAAACTTACTCCCTCAAACTAAGTTCAAACCTAACCTAACCTGAAGCCTAACTCAAACCATAGACCTAACCCTAACCCTAGGCGGACACCTGAAGCTCAACCCCAACCCTAAGCTGACCCTGACGCTATCTCCAACCGTAACACTGAACCGAAAACTAACAGTAGCCCTAAATTTACTCCCTCAAACTAAGTTCAAACCTAACCTAACCTGAAGCCTAAATCAAACCATACACCCAACCCTAACCCTAGGCGGACACCTTAAGCTCAACCTCTACCCTAACCTGACCCTCACGCTAACTCCAACGGTAACACTGAACCGAAAACTAACAGTAGCCCTAAACTTACTCCCTCAAACTAAGTTCAATCCTAACGTAACCTGAAGCCTAAATGAAACCATAGACCTAACCCTACCCTAGGCAGACACCTTATGCTTAACCCCCACCCTAACCTGACCCTGACGCTTACTCCAACCGTAACAGTTAAACGAAAACTAACAGTATCCCTAAACTTACTCCCTCAAACTAAGTTCAAACCTAACCTAACCTTAAGCCTAAATCAAACCATACACCTAACCCTAACCCTAGGCGGATACCTTAAGCTCAACCCCAAACCTAACCTGACCCTGACGCTTACTCCAACCGTAAAAGTTAACCGAAAACTATCAGTAGCCCTAAACTGACTCCCGCAAACTAAGTTCAAACCTAACCTAACCTGAAGCTTAAATCAAATCATAGATCTAACCCTAACACTAGGCGGACACCTTATGCTTATCCCCCACCATAACCTGACCCTGACGCTAACTCAAACCGTAACACTGAACCGAAAACTAACAGTAGCCCTAAACTTACTCCCTCAAACAAATTTCAAACCTAACCTAACCTGAAGCCTAACTCAAACGGTAGACCTAACTCTAACCCTAGGCGGACACCTGAAGCTCAACTCGAACCCTAACCTGACCCTGACGCTATCTACAACCATAACACTGAACCGAAAACTAACAGTAGCCCTAAACTTACTCCCTCAAACTAAGTTCAAACCTAACCTAACCTGAAGCCTAAATCAAACCATACACCTAACCCTAACTCTAGGCGGACACCTTAAGCTCAACCCCAACCCTAACCTGACCCTCACGGTAACTCCAACCATAACACTTAACCGAAAACTAACAGTAACCCTAAACTTACTCCCTCAAACTAAGTTCAAACCTAACCTAACCTGAAGCCTAACTCAAACCATAGACATAACCCTAACCCTAGGCAGACACCTGAAGCTCAACCCCAACCCTAACCTGACCCTGACGCTATCTCCAACCGTAACACTGAACCGAAAACAAACAGTAGGCCTAAACTTACTCCCTCGAACTAAGTTCAAACCTAACCTAACCTGAAGCCTAACTCAAATCATAGACCTATCCCTAACCCTAGGCGGACACCTTAAGCTCAACCACAACCCTAACATGGCCCTGATGCTATCTCCAACCGTAACACTGAACCGAAAACTAACAGTAGCCCTAAACTTACTCCCTCAAACTAAGTTCTATCCTAACCTAACGTGAAGCCTCAATGAAACCATACACCTAACCCTAACCCTAGGCGGACACCTTAAGCTCAACCCCAACCCTAACCTGACCCTCACGCTAACTCCAACCGTAACACTGAACAGAAAACTAACAGTAGCCCTAAACTTACTCCCTCAAACTAAGTTCAAACCTAACCTAACCTGAAGCCTAACTCAAACAATAGACCTAACCCTAACCCTAGGCGGACAACTTATGCTTAACCCCCACACTAACCTGACCCTGACGCATACTCCAACCGCAACAGTTAAACAAAAACTAACAGTAGCCCTAAACTTACTCCCTCAAACTAAGTTCAAACCTAACCTAACCTGAAGCCTAAATCAAACCATACACCTAACCCTAACCCTAGGCGGACACCTTCAGCTCAACCCCAAACCTAACCTGACCCTGAGGATTACACCAACCGTAACGGTTAACCGAAAACTAAGAGTAGCCCTAAACTGACTCCCTCAAACTAAGTTCAAACCTAACCTAACCTGAAGCCTAAATCAAATCATAGACCTAACCCTAACCCTAGGCGGACACCTTATGCTTAACCCCCACCATAACCTGACCCTGACCCTAAATCCAACCGTAACACTGAACCGAAAACTAACAGTAGCCCTAAACTTACTCCCTCAAACTAACTTCAAACCTAACCTAACCTGAAGCCTAACTGAAACCAAAGACCTTACCCTAACCCTAGGCGGACACCTTAAGCCCAGCCCCAACCTTAAAATGGCACTGACGCTAACTCCATCCATAACAGTTACCCGAAAACTAACAGTAGACCTAAACTTACTCCCTCAAACTAAGTTCAAACCTAACCTAACCTGAAGCCTAAATCAAACCATACACCTAACCCTAACCCTAGGCGGACACCTTAAGCTCAACCCCAACCCTAACCTGTCCCTGACGCTAACTCCAACCGTAACACTGAACCGAAAACTAACAGTAGCCCTAAACTTACTCCCTCAAACTAAGTTCAAACCTAACCTAACCTGAAGCCTAACTCAAACCACAAACCTAACCCTAACCCTAGGCCGACACCTTATGCTTAACCCACACCCTAACCTGACCCTGACGCTTACTCCAACCGTAACAGTTAAACGAAAACTAACAGTAGCCCTAAAATTACTCCCTCAAACTAAGTTCAAACCTAACCTAACCTGAAGCCTAAATCAAACCATAGACCTAACCCTAACCCTAGGCGGACACCTTAAGCTCAACCCCAACCCTAACCTGCCATCCACGCTAACTCCAACCATATCACTGAACCGAAAACTAAGAGTAGCCCTAAACTTACTCGCTCAAACTAAGTTCAAACCTAACCTAACCTGAAGCCTAACTCAAATCATAGACCTAACCCTAACAAGAGGCGGACACCTGAAGCTCAACCCCATCCCTAACCTGACCCTGATGCTATCTCCAACCGGAACACTGAACCGAAAACTAACAGTAGCCCTAAACTTACTCCCTCAAACTAAGTTCAAACCTAACCTAACCTGAAGCCTAAATCAAATCACAGACCTAACCCTAACCCTAGGCGGACACCTTATGCTTAACCCCCACCATAACCTGACCCTGACGCTAAATCCAACCGTAACACTGAACCGAAAACTAACAGTAGCCCTAAACTTACTCCCTCAAACTAACTTCAAACCTAACCTAACCTGAAGCCTAACTGAAACCAAAGACCTTACCCTAACCCTAGGCGGACACCTTAAGCCCAACCCCAACCTTAAAATGGCACTGACGCTAACTCCAACCATAACAGTTACCCGAAAACTAACAGTAGACCTAAACTTACTCCCTCAAACTAAGTTCAAACCTAACCTAACCTGAAGCCTAAATCAAACCATACACCTAACCCTAACCCTAGGCGGACACCTTAAGCTCAACCCCAACCCTAACCTGCCATCCACGCTAACTCCAACCATATCACTGAACCGAAAACTAAGAGTAGCCCTAAACTAACTCGCTCAAAATAAGGTCAAACCTAACCTAACCTGAAGCCTAACTCAAATCATAGACCTAACCCTAACAAGAGGCGGACACCTGAAGCTCAACCCCATCCCTAACCTGACCCTGACGCTATCTCCAACCGGAACACTGAACCGAAAACTCACAGTAGCCCTAAACTTACTCCCTCAAACTAAGTTCAAACCTAACCTAACCTAAAGCCTAAATCAAACCATACACCTAACCCTAACCCTAGGTGGACACCTGAAGCTCAACCTCAACCCTAACCTGACCCTCACGCTAAGTCCAACCGTAACACTGAACCGAAAACTAACAGTAGCCCTAAACTTACTCCCTCAAACTAAGTTCAAACCTAACCTAACCTGAAGCCTAACTCAAACAATAGACCTAACCCTAACCCTAGGCGGACACCTTAAGCTTAACCCAACTCTAACCTGACCCTGAGGCTAATTCCAACCGTAACACTGAACCGAAAACTAACAGTAGCCCTAAACTTACTCCCTCAAACTAAGTTCAAACCTAACCTAACCTGAAGCCTAACTCAAACCATAGCCCTAAGCCTAACCCTAGGCGGACACCTTAAGCTCAACCCCAACCCTAACCTGGCCCTCACGCTAACTCCAACCATAAGAGTTACCCGAAAACTAACAGTCGCCCTGAACATACTCCCTCAAACTAAGTTCAAAACTAACCTAACCTGAAGCATAAATCAAACCATACAACTAACCCTAACCCTAGGCGGACACCTTAAGCTCAACCCCAACCCAAACCTGACCCTCACGCTAACTCCAACCGTAACACTGAACCGAAAACTAACATTAACCCTAAACTTACTCCCTCAAACTAATTTCAAACCTAACGTAACCTGAAGCCTAACTCAAACCATAGACCTAACCCTAACCCTAGGCGGACACCTTAAGCTCAACCCCAACCCTAACCTGTCCCTGACGCTAACTCCAACCGTAACACTGAACCGAAAACTAACAGTAGCCCTAAACTTACTCCCTCAAACTAAGTTCAAACCTAACCTAACCTGAAGCCTAACTCAAACCACAAACCTAACCCTAACCCTAGGCCGACACCTTATGCTTAACCCACACCCTAACCTGACCCTGACGCTTACTCCAACCGTAACAGTTAAACGAAAACTAACAGTAGCCCTAAAATTACTCCCTCAAACTAAGTTCAAACCTAACCTAACCTGAAGCCTAAATCAAACCATAGACCTAACCCTAACCCTAGGCGGACACCTTAAGCTCAACCCCAACCCTAACCTGCCATCCACGCTAACTCCAACCATATCACTGAACCGAAAACTAAGAGTAGCCCTAAACTTACTCGCTCAAACTAAGTTCAAACCTAACCTAACCTGAAGCCTAACTCAAATCATAGACCTAACCCTAACAAGAGGCGGACACCTGAAGCTCAACCCCATCCCTAACCTGACCCTGATGCTATCTCCAACCGGAACACTGAACCGAAAACTAACAGTAGCCCTAAACTTACTCCCTCAAACTAAGTTCAAACCTAACCTAACCTGAAGCCTAAATCAAATCACAGACCTAACCCTAACCCTAGGCGGACACCTTATGCTTAACCCCCACCATAACCTGACCCTGACGCTAAATCCAACCGTAACACTGAACCGAAAACTAACAGTAGCCCTAAACTTACTCCCTCAAACTAACTTCAAACCTAACCTAACCTGAAGCCTAACTGAAACCAAAGACCTTACCCTAACCCTAGGCGGACACCTTAAGCCCAACCCCAACCTTAAAATGGCACTGACGCTAACTCCAACCATAACAGTTACCCGAAAACTAACAGTAGACCTAAACTTACTCCCTCAAACTAAGTTCAAACCTAACCTAACCTGAAGCCTAAATCAAACCATACACCTAACCCTAACCCTAGGCGGACACCTTAAGCTCAACCCCAACCCTAACCTGCCATCCACGCTAACTCCAACCATATCACTGAACCGAAAACTAAGAGTAGCCCTAAACTAACTCGCTCAAAATAAGGTCAAACCTAACCTAACCTGAAGCCTAACTCAAATCATAGACCTAACCCTAACAAGAGGCGGACACCTGAAGCTCAACCCCATCCCTAACCTGACCCTGACGCTATCTCCAACCGGAACACTGAACCGAAAACTCACAGTAGCCCTAAACTTACTCCCTCAAACTAAGTTCAAACCTAACCTAACCTAAAGCCTAAATCAAACCATACACCTAACCCTAACCCTAGGTGGACACCTGAAGCTCAACCTCAACCCTAACCTGACCCTCACGCTAAGTCCAACCGTAACACTGAACCGAAAACTAACAGTAGCCCTAAACTTACTCCCTCAAACTAAGTTCAAACCTAACCTAACCTGAAGCCTAACTCAAACAATAGACCTAACCCTAACCCTAGGCGGACACCTTAAGCTTAACCCAACTCTAACCTGACCCTGAGGCTAATTCCAACCGTAACACTGAACCGAAAACTAACAGTAGCCCTAAACTTACTCCCTCAAACTAAGTTCAAACCTAACCTAACCTGAAGCCTAACTCAAACCATAGCCCTAAGCCTAACCCTAGGCGGACACCTTAAGCTCAACCCCAACCCTAACCTGGCCCTCACGCTAACTCCAACCATAAGAGTTACCCGAAAACTAACAGTCGCCCTGAACATACTCCCTCAAACTAAGTTCAAAACTAACCTAACCTGAAGCATAAATCAAACCATACAACTAACCCTAACCCTAGGCGGACACCTTAAGCTCAACCCCAACCCAAACCTGACCCTCACGCTAACTCCAACCGTAACACTGAACCGAAAACTAACATTAACCCTAAACTTACTCCCTCAAACTAATTTCAAACCTAACGTAACCTGAAGCCTAACTCAAACCATAGACCTAACCCTAACCCTAGGCGGACACCTGAAGCTCAACCCCAACCCTAACCTGACCCTGACGCTATCTCCCACCGTAACACTGAACCGAAAACTAACAATAGCCCTAAACTTACTCCCTCAAACTAAGTTCAAACCTAACCTAACCTGAAGCCTAAATCAAATCATAGACCTAACCCTAACCCTGGGCGGACACCTTATGCTTAACCCCCACCATAACCTGACCCTGACGCTAAATCCAACCGTAAAACTGAACCGAAAACTAACAGTAGCCCTAAACTTACTCCCTCAAACTAACTTCAAACCTAACCTAACCTGAAGCCTAACTGAAACCAAAGACCTTACCCTAACCCTAGGCGGACACTTTAAGCCCAGCCCCAACCTTAAAATGGCACTGACGCTAACTCCAACCATAACAGTTACCCGAAAACTAACAGTAGACCTAAACTTACTCCCTCAAACTAAGTTCAAACCTAACCTAACCTGAAGCCTAAATCAAACCATACACCTAACCCTAACCCTAGGCGGACACCTTAAGCTCAACCCCAACCCTAACCTGTCCCTGACGCTAACTCCAACCGTAACACTGAACCGAAAACTAACAGTAGCCCTAAACTTACTCCCTCAAACTAAGTTCAAACCTAACCTAACCTGAAGCCTAACTCAAACCACAAACCTAACCCTAACCCTAGGCCGACACCTTATGCTTAACCCACACCCTAACCTGACCCTGACGCTTACTCCAACCGTAACAGTTAAACGAAAACTAACAGTAGCCCTAAAATTACTCCCTCAAACTAAGTTCAAACCTAACCTAACCTGAAGCCTAAATCAAACCATAGACCTAACCCTAACCCTAGGCGGACACCTTAAGCTCAACCCCAACCCTAACCTGCCATCCACGCTAACTCCAACCATATCACTGAACCGAAAACTAAGAGTAGCCCTAAACTTACTCGCTCAAACTAAGTTCAAACCTAACCTAACCTGAAGCCTAACTCAAATCATAGACCTAACCCTAACAAGAGGCGGACACCTGAAGCTCAACCCCATCCCTAACCTGACCCTGATGCTATCTCCAACCGGAACACTGAACCGAAAACTAACAGTAGCCCTAAACTTACTCCCTCAAACTAAGTTCAAACCTAACCTAACCTGAAGCCTAAATCAAATCACAGACCTAACCCTAACCCTAGGCGGACACCTTATGCTTAACCCCCACCATAACCTGACCCTGACGCTAAATCCAACCGTAACACTGAACCGAAAACTAACAGTAGCCCTAAACTTACTCCCTCAAACTAACTTCAAACCTAACCTAACCTGAAGCCTAACTGAAACCAAAGACCTTACCCTAACCCTAGGCGGACACCTTAAGCCCAACCCCAACCTTAAAATGGCACTGACGCTAACTCCAACCATAACAGTTACCCGAATACTAACAGTAGACCTAAACTTACTCCCTCAAACTAAGTTCAAACCTAACCTAACCTGAAGCCTAAATCAAACCATACACCTAACCCTAACCCTAGGCGGACACCTTAAGCTCAACCCCAACCCTAACCTGCCATCCACGCTAACTCCAACCATATCACTGAACCGAAAACTAAGAGTAGCCCTAAACTAACTCGCTCAAAATAAGGTCAAACCTAACCTAACCTGAAGCCTAACTCAAATCATAGACCTAACCCTAACAAGAGGCGGACACCTGAAGCTCAACCCCATCCCTAACCTGACCCTGACGCTATCTCCAACCGGAACACTGAACCGAAAACTCACAGTAGCCCTAAACTTACTCCCTCAAACTAAGTTCAAACCTAACCTAACCTAAAGCCTAAATCAAACCATACACCTAACCCTAACCCTAGGTGGACACCTGAAGCTCAACCTCAACCCTAACCTGACCCTCACGCTAAGTCCAACCGTAACACTGAACCGAAAACTAACAGTAGCCCTAAACTTACTCCCTCAAACTAAGTTCAAACCTAACCTAACCTGAAGCCTAACTCAAACAATAGACCTAACCCTAACCCTAGGCGGACACCTTAAGCTTAACCCAACTCTAACCTGACCCTGAGGCTAATTCCAACCGTAACACTGAACCGAAAACTAACAGTAGCCCTAAACTTACTCCCTCAAACTAAGTTCAAACCTAACCTAACCTGAAGCCTAACTCAAACCATAGCCCTAAGCCTAACCCTAGGCGGACACCTTAAGCTCAACCCCAACCCTAACCTGGCCCTCACGCTAACTCCAACCATAAGAGTTACCCGAAAACTAACAGTCGCCCTGAACATACTCCCTCAAACTAAGTTCAAAACTAACCTAACCTGAAGCATAAATCAAACCATACAACTAACCCTAACCCTAGGCGGACACCTTAAGCTCAACCCCAACCCAAACCTGACCCTCACGCTAACTCCAACCGTAACACTGAACCGAAAACTAACATTAACCCTAAACTTACTCCCTCAAACTAATTTCAAACCTAACGTAACCTGAAGCCTAACTCAAACCATAGACCTAACCCTAACCCTAGGCGGACACCTGAAGCTCAACCCCAACCCTAACCTGACCCTGACGCTATCTCCCACCGTAACACTGAACCGAAAACTAACAATAGCCCTAAACTTACTCCCTCAAACTAAGTTCAAACCTAACCTAACCTGAAGCCTAAATCAAATCATAGACCTAACCCTAACCCTGGGCGGACACCTTATGCTTAACCCCCACCATAATCTGACCCTGACACTAAATCCAACCGTAAAACTGAACCGAAAACTAACAGTAGCCCTAAACTTACTCCCTCAAACTAACTTCAAACCTAACCTAACCTGAAGCCTAACTGAAACCAAAGACCTTACCCTAACCCTAGGCGGACACCTTAAGCCCAACCCCAAACTTAAAATGGCACTGACGCTAACTCCAACCATAACAGTTACCCGAAAACTAACAGTAGACCTAAACTTACTCCCTCAAACTAAGTTCAAACCTAACCTAACCTGAAGCCTAAATCAAACCATACACCTAACCCTGACCCTAGGCGGACACCTTAAGCTCAACCCCAACCCTAACCTGTCCCTGACGCTAACTCCAACCGTAACACTGAACCGAAAACTAACAGTAGCCCTAAACTTACTCCCTCAAACTAACTTCAAACCTAAACTAACCTGAAGCCTAACTCAATCCACAAAACTAACCCTAACCCTAGGCCGACACCTTATGCTTAACCCACACCCTAACCTGACCCTGACGCTTACTCCAACCGTAACAGTTAAAGGAAAACTAACAGTAGCCCTAAAATTACTCCCTCAAACTAAGTTCAAACCTAACCTAACCTGAAGCCTAAATCAAACCATAGACCTAACCCTAACCCTAGGCGGACACCTTAAGCTCAACCCCAACCCTAACCTGCCATCCACGCTAACTCCAACCATATCACTGAACCGAAAACTAAGAGTAGCCCTAAACTAACTCGCTCAAAATAAAGTCAAACCTAACCTAACCTGAAGCCTAACTCAAATCATAGACCTAACCCTAACAAGAGGCGGACACCTGAAGCTCAACCCCATCCCTAACCTGACCCTGACGCTATCTCCAACCGGAACACTGAACCGAAAACTCACAGTAGCCCTAAACTTACTCCCTCAAACTAAGTTCAAACCTAACCTAACCTAAAGCCTAAATCAAACCATACACCTAACCCTAACCCTAGGTGGACACCTGAAGCTCAACTTCAACCCTAACCTGACCCTCACGCTAAGTCCAACCGTAACACTGAACCGAAAACTAACAGTAGCCCTAAACTTACTCCCTCAAACTAAGTTCAAACCTAACCTAACCTGAAGCCTAACTCAAACAATAGACCTAACCCTAACCCTAGGCGGACACCTTAAGCTTAACCCAACCCTAACCTGACCCTGAGGCTAATTCCAACCGTAACACTGAACCGAAAACTAACAGTAGCCCTAAACTTACTCCCTCAAACTAAGTTCAAACCTAACCTAACCTGAAGCCTAACTCAAACCATAGCCCTAAGCCTAACCCTAGGCGGACACCTTAAGCTCAACCCCAATCCTAACCTGGCCCTCACGCTAACTCCAACCATAAGAGTTACCCGAAAACTAACAGTCGCCCTGAACATACTCCCTCAAACTAAGTTCAAACCTAACCTAACCTGAAGCATAAATCAAACCATACAACTAACCCTAACCCTAGGCGGACACCTTAAGCTCAACCCCAACCCTAACCTGACCTTCACGCTAACTCCAACCGTAACACTGAACCGAAAACTAACATTAACGCTAAACTTACTCCCTCAAACTAATTTCAAACCTAATGTAACCTGAAGCCTAACTCAAACCATAGACCTAACCCTAACCCTAGGCGGACACCTGAAGCTCAACCCCAACCCTAACCTGACCCTGACGCTATCTCCCACGGTAACACTGAACCGAAAACTAACAATAGCCCTAAACTTACTCCCTCAAACTAAGTTCAAACCTAACCTAACCTGAAGCCTAAATCAAACCATACACCTAACCCTAACCCTAGGCGGACACCTTAAGCTCAACCCCAACCCTAACCTGACCCTCATGCTAACTCCAACCGTAACACTGAACCGAAAACTAACAGTAACCCTAAACTTACTCCCTCAAACTAACTTCAAACCTAACCTAACCTGAAGCCTAACTCAAACCATACACCTAACCCTAACACTAGGCGGACACCATAAGCTCTACCCCAAACCTAACCTGACCCTGACGCTTACTCCAACCGTAACAGTTAACCGAAAACTAACAGTAGCCCTAAACTGACTCCCTCAAACTAAGTTCAAACCTAACCTAACCTGAAGCCTAAATCAAACCATAGACCTAACCCTAACCCTAGGCCGACACCTGAAGCTCAAGCCCAACCCTAACCTGACCCTGAGGCTAATTCCAACCGTAACACTGAACCGAAAACTAACAGTAGCCCTAAACTTACTCCCTCAAACTAAGTTCAAACCTAACCTAACCTGAAGCCTAACTCAAACCATAGACCTATCCCTAACCCTAGGCGGACACCTGAAGCTCAACCCCAACCCTAACCTGACCCTGACGCTATCTCCAACCGTAACACTGAACCGAAAACTAACAGTAGCCCTAAACTTACTCCCTCAAACTAAGTTCAAACCTAACCTAACCTGAAGCCTAAATCAAACCATACACCTAACCCCAACCCTAGGCGGACACTTTAAGCTCAACCCCAACCGTAACCTGACCCTCAGGCTAAATCCAACCGTAACACTGAACCGAAAACTAACAGTAGCCCAAAACTTACTCCCTCAAACTAAGTTCAAACCTAACATAACCTGAAGCCTAACTCAAACCATAGACCTAACCCTAACCCTAGGAGGACACCTGAAGCTCAACCCCAACGCTAACCTGACCCTGACGCTATCTCCAACCGTAACACTGAACCGAAAACTAACAGTAGCCCTAACTTACTCCCTCAAACTAAGTTCAAACCTAACCAAACCTGAAGCCAAACTCAAACCATAGCCCTAAGCCTAACCCTAGGCGGACACCTTAAGCTCAACCCCAACCCTAACCTGGCCCTGACGCTAACTCCAACCATAAGAGTTACCCGAAAACTAACAGTCGCCCTGAACATACTCCCTCAAACTAAGTTCAAACCTAACCTAACCTGAAGCATAAATCAAACCATACAACTAACCCTAACCCTAGGCGGACACCTTAAGGTCAACCCCAACCCTAACCTGACCCTCACGCTAACTCCAACCGTAACACTGAACTGAAAACTAACATTAACCCTAAACTTACTCCCTCAAACTAATTTCAAACCTAACGTAACCTGAAGCCTAACTCAAACCATAGACCTAACCCTAACCCTAGGCGGACACCTGAAGCTCAACCCCAACCCTAACCTGACCCTGACGCTATCTCCCACCGTAACACTGAACCGAAAATTAACAATAGCCCTAAACTTACTCCCTCAAACTAAGTTCAAACCTAACCTAACCTGAAGCCTAAATCAAACCATACACCTAACCCTAACCCTAGGCGGACACCTTAAGCTGAACCCCAACCCTAACCTGACCCTCACGCTAACTCCAACCATAAAAGTTACCCGAAAACTAACAGTAGCCCTAAACTTACTCCCTCAAACTAACTTCAAACCTAACCTAACCTGAAGCCTAAATCAAACCATACACCTAAACCCAACCCTAGGCGGACACCTTAAGCTCTACCCCAAACCTAACCTGACCTCACGTTAAATCCAACCGTAACACTGAACCGAAAACTAACAGTCGCCCTAAACTTACTCCCTCAAACTAAGTTCAAACCTAACGTAACCTGAAGCCTAATTCAAACCATAGAACTAACCCTAACCGTAGGCGGACACCTTAAGCTCAACCCCAACCCTTCCCTGGCCCTGACGCTAACTCCAACCATAAGAGTTACCCGAAAACTAACAGTCGTCCTATACTTACTCCCTCAAACTAAGTTCAAACCTAACCTAACCTGAAGCATAAATCAAACCACACACCTAACCCTAACCCTAGGCGGACACCTTAAGCTCAACCCCAACCGTAACCTGACCCTCACGCTAGCTCCAACCGTAACACTGAACCGAAAACTAACATTAACCCTAAACTTACTCCCTCAAACTAATTTCAAACCTAACCTAACATGAAGCCTAACTCAAACCATAGACCTTACCCTAACCCTAGGCGGACACCTGAAGCTCAACCCCAACCCTAACCTGACCCTGACGCTATCTCCAAACGTAACACTGAACCGAAAACTAACAGTAGCCCTAAACTTACTCCCTCAAACTAAGTTCAAACCTAACCTAACCTGAAGCCTAAATCAAACCATAGACCTAACCCTAACCCGAGGCGGACACCTGAAACTCAACCCCAACCCTAACCTGATCCTCACGCTTACTCCAACTGTAACAGTTAACCGAAAACTAACAGTAGCCCTAAACTTACTCCCTCAAACTAAGTTCAAACCTAACCTAACCTGAAGCCTAAATCAAACCATACACCTAACCCTAACCCTAGGGGGACAACTGAAGCTCAACCCCAACCCTAACCTGGACCTGACGCTAAGTCCAACCGTAACAGTTAAGCGAAAACTAACAGTACCCCTAAACTTACTCCCTCAAACTAAGTTCAAACCTAACCTAACCTGAAGCCTAAATCAAACCATACACCTAACCCTAACCCTAGGCGGACACCTTAAGCTCAACCCCTACCCTAACCTGACCCTCACGCTAACTCCAACCGAAACACTGAACCAAAAACAAACAGTAGCCCTAAACTTACTCCCTCAAACTAAGTTCAAAACTAACCTAACCTGAAGCCTAACTCAAACCATAGACCTAACCCTAACCCTAGGTGGACACCTGAAGCTCAACCCCAACCCTAACCTGACCATGACTCTTACTCCAACCGTAACACTGAACCGAAAACTAACAGTAGCCCTAAACTTACTCCCTCAAACTAAGTTCAAACCTAACCTAACCTGAAGCCTAAATCAAACCATACACCTAACGCTAACCCTAGGCGGACACCTTAAGCTCAACCCCAACCCTAACCTGACCCTGACGCTAACTCCAACCGTAACACTGAACCGAAAACTAACAGTAACCCTAAACTTACTCCCTCAAACTAAGTTCAAACCTAACCTAACCTGAAGCCTAACTCAAACCATAGACCTAACCCTAACCCTAGGCGGACACCTGAAGCTCAACCCCAACCCTAACCTGACCCTGACGCTATCTCCAACCGAAACACTGAACCGAAAACTAAGAGTAGCCCTAAACTTACTCCGTCAAACTAAGTTCAAACCTAACCTAACCTGAAGCCTAACTCAAACCATAGACCTAACCCTAACCCTTGGCGGACACCTTAAGCTCAACCCCAATCCTAAAATGGCCCTGACGCTACTCCAACCATAACAGTTACCCGAAAACTAACAGTAGCCCTAAACTTACTACCTCACACTAAGTTCAAACCTAACCTAACCTGAAGCCAAAATCAAACCATACACTTAACCCTAATCCTAGGCGGACACCTTAAGCTCAACCCCAACCCTAACCTGACCATCACGCTAAATCCAACCGTAACACTGAACTGAAAACTAACAGTAGCCCTAAACTTACTCCCTAAAACTAAGTTCAAACCTAACCTAACCTGAAGGCTAACTCAAACCATAGACCTAACCCTAACCCTAGGCGGACACCTTAAGCTCAACCCCAACCCTAACCTGGCCCTGACGCTAACTCCAACCATAACAGTTACCCGAAAACTAACAGTAGCCCTAAACTTACTCCCTCAAACTAACTTCAAACCTAACCGAACCTGAAGCCTACGTCAAACCATACACCTAACTCTAACCCTAGGCGGACACCTTAAGCTCAACCCCTACCCTAACCTGACCCTCACGCTTACCTCAACTGTAACAGTTAACCGAAAACTAACAGTAGCCCTAAACTTACTCTCTCAAACTAACTGCAAACCTAACCTAACCTGAAGCCTAAATCAAACCATACACCTAACGCTAACCCTAGGCGGACACCTTAAGCTCAACGCCTACCCTAACCTGACCCTCACGCTAACTCCAACCGAAACACTGAACTGAAAACAAACAGTAGCCCTAAACTTACTCCCTCAAACTAAGTTCAAACCTAACCTAACCTGAAGCCTAACTCAAACCATAGACCTAACCCTAACCCTAGGCGGACACCTGAAGCTCAACTCCAACCCTAACCTGACCCTGACGCTAACTCCAACCGAAACACTAAACCGAAAACTAACAGTAGCCCTAAACTTACTCCCTCAAACTAAGTTCAAACCTAACCTAACCTGAAGCCTAACTCAAACCATAGACCTAACCCCAAACCTAGGCGGACACCTTAAGCTCAACCCCAACCCTAACCTGACCCTGACGCTATCTCCAACCGTAACACTGAACCGAAAACTAACAGTAGCCCTAAACTTACTCCCTCAAACTAAGTTCAAACCTAACCTAACCTGAAGCCTAACTCAAACCATAGACCTAACCCTAACCCTAGGCGGACACCTTAAGCTCAACGCCAACCCTAACCTGGCCATGACGCTAACTCCAACCATAACATTTACCCGAAAACTAACAGTAGCCCTAAACTTACTCCCTCAAACTAAGTTCAAACCTAACCTAACCTGAAGACTAAATCAAACCATACACCTAACTCTAACCCTAGGAGGACACCTTAAGTTCAACCCCTACCCTAACCTGACCCTCACTCTTATTCCAACTGTAACAGTTAACCGAAAACTAACAGTAGCCCTAAACTTACTCCCTCAAACTAACTGCAAACCTAACTTAACCTGAAGCCTAAATCAAACCATACACCTAACCCTAACCCTACGCGGACACCATTAGCTCAACGCCAACCCTAACCTGGACCTGACGCTAACTCCAACCGTAACAGTTACCCGAAAACTAACAGTAGCCCTAAACTTACTCCCTCAAATTAAGTTCAAACCTTACCTAACCTGAAGCCTAAATCAAACCATACACCTAACCCTAACCCTAGGCGGAAACCTTAAGCTCAACCCCTACCCTAACCTGACCCTCACGCTTACTCCAACTGTAACAGTTAACCGAAAACTAACAGTAGCCCTAAACTTACTCCCTCAAACTAAGTTCAAACCTAACCTAACCTGAAGCCTAACTCAAACCATAGAACTAACCCTAACCCTAGACGGACACCTGAAGCACAACCCCAACCCTAACCTGACCCTGACGCTATCTCCAACCGTAACACTGAACCGAAAACTAACAGTAGCCCTAAACTTACTCCCTCAAACTAAGTTCAAACCTAACCTAACCTGAAGCCTAACTCAAACCATAGACCTAACCCTAACCCTAGTCGGACATCTGAAGCTCAACCCCAACGCTAACCTGACCCTGACGCTATCTCCAACCGTAACACTGAACCGAAAACTAACAGTAGCCCTAAACTTACTCCCTCAAACTAAGTTCAAACCTAACCTAACCTGAAGCCTAACTCAAACCATAGACCTAACCCTAACCCTAGGCGGACACCTTAAGCTCAACCCCAACCCTAACATGGCCCTGACGCTAACTCCAACCATAACAGTTACCAGAAAACTAACAGTTGCCCTAAAGTTACTCCTTCAAACTAAGCTCAAACCTAACTTAACCTGAAGCCTAAATCAAACCATACACCTAACCTTAACCCTAGGCGGACACCTGAAGCTCAACCCCAACCCTAACCTGACCCTGACGCTATCTCCAACCGTAACACTGAACCGAAAACTAACAGTAGCCCTAAACTTACTCCCTCAAACTAAGTTCAAACCTAACCTAACCTGAAGCCTAACTCAAATCATAGACCTAACCCTAACCCTTGGCGGACACCTTAAGCTCAACCCCAAACCTAAAATGGCCCTGACGCTGACTCCAACCATAACAGTTACCCGAAAACTAACAGTAGGCCTAAACTTACTCCCTCAAACTAAGTTCAAACCTAACCTAACCTGAAGCCTAAATCAAACCATACACCTAACCCTAACCCTAGGCGGACACCTTAAGCTCAACCCCAACACTAACCTGACCCTCACGCCAAATCCAACCATAACACTGAACCGAAAACTAACAGTAGCCCTAAACTTACTCCCTCAAACTAAGTTCAAACCTAACCTAACCTGAAGCCTAACTCAAACCATAGACCTAACCCTAACCCTAGGCGGACACCTGAAGCTCAACCCCAACGCTAACCTGACCCTGAAGCTATCTCCAACCGTAACACTGAACCGAAAACTAACAGTAGCCCTAAACATACTCCCTCAAACTATGTTCAAACCTAACATAACCTGAAGCTTAACTCAAACCATAGACCTAACTCTAACCCTAGGCGTACACCTGAAGCTCAACGCCAACCCTAACCTGACCCTGACGCTATCTCCAACCGTAACACTGAACCGAAAACTAACAGTAGCCCTAAACTTACTCCCTCAAACTAACTTCAAACCTAACCTAACCTGAAGCCTAACTCAAACCATAGACCTAACCCTAACCCTAGGCGGACACCTTAAGCTCAACCCCAACCCTAACCTGGCCCTGACGCTAACTCCAACCGTAACAGTTACCCGAAAACTAACAGTAGCCCTTAACTTACTACCTCAAACTAAGTTCAAACCTAACCTAACCTGAAGCCTTAATCAAATCATACACCTAACCCTAACCCTAGGCGGACACCTTAAGCTCAACCCCTACCCTAACGTGACCCTCACGCTTACTCCAACTGTAACAGTTAACCGAAAACTAACACTAGCCCTAAACTTACTCCCTCAAACTAACTTCAAACCTAACCTAACCTGAAGCCTTAATCAAATCATACACCTAACCCTAACCCTAGGCGGACACCATAAGCTCAACCCAATCCCTAACATGACCCTCACGCTAACTACAACCGTAACACTGAACCGAAAACTAACATTAGCCCTAAACTTACTCCCTCAAACTAAGTTCAAACCTAACCTAACCTGAAGCCTAACTCAAACCATAGACCTAACCCTAACCCTAGGCGGACACCTGAAGCTCAACCCCAACCCTAACCTAACCCTGACGCTATCTCCAACCGTAACACTGAACCGAAAACTAACTGTAGCCCTAAACTTACTCCCTCAAACTAACTTCAAACATAACCTAACCTGAAGCCTAACTCAAACCATAGACCTAACCCTAACCCTAGGCGGAAACCTTAAGCTCAACCCCAACCCTAACCTGGCCCTGACACTAACTCCAAACATAACAGTTACCAGAAAACTAATAGTCGTCCTAAACTTACTCCCTCAAACTAAGCTCAAACCTAACCTAACCAGAAGCCTAAATCAAACCATACACCTAACCCTAACCCTAGGCGGACACCTTAACCTCAACCCCAACCCTAACCTGACCCTCACGCTAACTCCAACCATAACACTGAACCGAAAACTAACATTAGCCTTAAACTTACTCCCTCAAACTAATTTCAAACCTAACCTAACCTGAAGCCTAACTCAAACCATAGACCTAACCCTAACCCTAGGCGGACACCTGAAGCTCAACCCCAACCCTAACCTGACCCTGACGCTATCTCCAACCGGAACACTGAACCGAAAACTAACAGTAGCCCTAAACTTACTCACTCAAACTAAGTTCAAACCTAACCTAACCTGAAGCCTAACTCAAACCATAGACCTAACCCTAACCCTTGGCAGACACCTTACGCTCAAGCACAATCCTAAAATGGCCCTGACGCTAACTCCAACCATAACAGTTACCCGAAAACTAACAGTAGCCCTAAACTTACTCCCTCAAACTACGTTCAAACCTAACCTAACCTGAAGCCTTAATCAAATCATACACCTAACCCTAACCCTAGGCGGACACCTTAAGCTCAACCCCTACCCTAACCTGACGCTCACGCTTACTCCAACTGTAACAGTTAACCGAAAACTAACAGTAGCCCTAAACTTATTCCCTCAAACTAACTTCAAACCTAACCTAACCTGAAGCCTAAATCAAACCATACACCTAACCCTAACCCTAGGCGGACACCATTAGCTCAACGCCAACCCTATCCTGGACCTGACGCTAACTCCAACCGTAACAGTTACCCGAAAACTAACAGTAGCCGTAAACTTACTCCCTCAAACTAAGTTCAAACCTAACCTAACCTGAAGCCTAAATCAAACCATACACCTAACCCTAACCCTAGGCGGACACCTTAAGCTCAACCCTAACCCTAACCTGACCCTCACGCTAACTCCAACCGAAACACTGAACCGAACACAAAGAGTAGCCCTAAACTTACTACCTCAAACTAAGTTCAAACCTAACCTAACCTGAAGCCTAACTCAAACCATAGACCTAACCCTAACCCTAGGAGGACACCTGAAGCACAACCCCAACGCTAACCTGACCCTGACGCTATCTCCAACCGTAACACTGAACCGAAAACTAACAGTAGCCCTAAACTTACTCCCTCAAACTAAGTTCAAACCTAACCTAACCTGAAGCCTAAACCAACCATACACCTAACCCTAACCCTAGGCGGACACCTTAAGCTCAACCCCAACCCTTACATGACCCTCACGATAACTCCAACCGTAACACTGAACCGAAAACTAACATTAGCCCTAAACTTACTCCCTCAAACTAATTTCAAACCTAAACTAACCTGAAGCCTAACTCAAACCATAGACCTAACCCTAACCCTAGGCGGACACCTGAAGCTCAACCCCAACCCTAACCTGACCCTCACGCTATCTCCAACCGTAACACTGAACCGAAAACTAACAGTAGCCCTAAACTTACTCCCTCAAACTAAGTTCAAACCTAACCTAACCTGAAGCCTAAATCAAACCATACACCTAACCCTCACCCTAGGCGGACACCTTAAGCTCAAGCCCAACCCTAACCTGACCCTCACGCTAACTCCAACCGTAACACTGAACCGAAAACTGACAGTAGCCCTATACTTACTCTCTCAAACTAAGTTCAAACCTAACCTAACCTGAAGCTAACTCAAACCATAGACCTAACCCTATCCCTAGGCGGACACCTGAAGCTCAACCCCAACCGTAACCTAACCCTGACGCTATCTCCAACCGTAACACTGAATCGCAAACTAAAAGTAGCCCTAAACTTACTCCCTCAAACTAACTTCAAACCTAACCTAACCTGAAGCCTAACTCAAACCATAGACCTAACCCTAACCCTAGGCGGACACCTGAAGCTCAACCCCAACCCTAACCTAACCCTGACGCTAACTCCAACCGTAACACTGAACCGAAAACTAACAGTAGCCCTAAACTTACTCCCTCAAACTAACTTCAAACATAACCTAACCTGAAGCCTAACTCAAACCATAGACCTAACCCTAACCCTAGGCGGAAACCTTAAGCTCAACCCCAACCCTAACCTGGCCCTGACACTAACTCCAACCATAACAGTTACCAGAAAACTAACAGTCGCCCTAAACTTACTCCCTCAAACTAAGCTCAAACCTAACCTAACCTGAAGCCTAAATCAAACCATACACCTAACCCTAACCCTAGGCGGACACCTTAACCTCAACCCCAACCCTAACCTGACCCTCACGCTAACTCCAACCATAACACTGAACCGAAAACTAAAATTAGCCCTAAACATACTCCCTCAAACTAATTTCAAACCTAACCTAACCTGAAGCCTAACTCAAACCATAGACCTAACCCTAATCCTAGGCGGACACCTTAAGCTCAACCCCGACCCTAACCTGACCCTCCCGCTAACTCCAACCGTAACACTGAACCGAAAACTAACAGTAGCCCTAAACTTACTCCCTCAAACTAATTTCAAACATAACCTAACCTGAGGCCTAACTCAAACCATAGACCAAACCCTAACCCTAGGCGGACACCTGAAGTTCAAGCCCAACCATAACCTGACCCAGACGCTATCTCCAACCATAACACTGAACCGAAAACTAACAGTAGCCCTAAACTTACTCCCTCAAACTAAGTTCAAACCTAACCTAACCTGAAGCCTAAATCAAACCATACACCTAACCCTAACGCTAGGCGGACACCTTAAGCTCAACCCCAACCCTAACCTGACCCTGACGCTATCTCCAACTGTAACACTGAACCGAAAACTAACCATAGCCCTAAACTTACTCCCTCAAACTAAGATCAAACCTAACCTAACCTGAAGCCTAACTCAAACCATAGACATAACCCTAAACCTAGGCGGACACTTGAGCTCAACCCCAACCGAACCTGGCCCTGACGCTAACTCCAACCATAACAGTTACCCGAAAACTAACAGTAGCCCTAAACTTACTCCCTCAAACTAAGTTCAAACCTAACCTAACCTGAAGCCTAAATCAAACCATACACCTAACCCTAACCCTAGGCGGACACCATAAGCTCAACCCCATCCCTAACATGACCCTCACGCTAACTCCAACCGTTACACTGAACCGAAAACTAACATTAGCCCTAAACTTACTCCCTCAAACTAATTTCAAACCTAACCTAACGTGAAGCCTAACTCAAACCATAGACCTAACCCTAACCCTAGGCAGACACCTGAAGCTCAACCCCATCCCTAACCTGACCCTGACGCTATCTCCAACCGTAACACTGAACCGAAAACTAACAGTAGCCCTAAACTTACTCCCTCAAACTAAGTTCAAACCTAACCTAACCTGAAGCCTAAATCAAACCATACACCTAACCCTAACCCTAGGCGGACACCTTAAGCTCAAGCCCAACCCTAAACTGACCCACACGCTAACTCCAACCGTAACACTGAAAAGAAAACTAACAGTAGCCCTAAACTTACTCCCTCAAACTAAGTTCAAACCTAACCTAACCTGAAGCCTAATTCAAACCCTAGACCTAACCCTAACCCTAGGCGGACACCTGAAGCTCAACCCCAACCCTAACTAACCCTGACGCTATCTCCAACCGTAACACTGAACCGAAAACTAACAGTAGCCCTAAACTTACTCACTCAAACTAACTTCAAACCTAACCTAACCTGAAGCCTAACTCAAACCATAGACCTAACCCTAACCCTTGGCGGACACCTTAACCTCAACCCAAATCCTAAAATGGCCCTGACGCTAACTCCAACCATAACAATTACCTGAAAACTAACAGTAGCCCTAAACTTACTCCCTCAAACTAAGTTCAATCCTAACCTAACCTGAAGCCTAAATCAAACCATACAACTAACCCCAACCCTAGGCAGACACCTTAAGCTCAACCCTAATCCTAACCTGACCCTCACGCTAAATCCAACCGTAACACTGAACTGAAAACTAACAGTAGCCCTAAACTTACTCCCTCAAACTAAGTTCAAACCTAACCTAACCTGAAACCTAACTCAAACCATAGACCTAACCCTAACCCTAGGAGGACACCTGAAGCACAATCCCAACGCTAACCTGACCCTGACGCTATCTCCAACCGTAACACTGAACCGAAAACTAACAGTAGCCCTAAACTTACTCCCTCAAACTAAGTTCAAACCTAACCTAACCTGAAGCCTAACTCAAACCATAGACCTAACCCTAACCTGAGGCGGACACCTTAAGCTCAACCCCAACCCTAACCTTGCCCTGACGCTAACTCCAACCATAACAGTTACCCGAAAACTAACAGTCGCCCTAAACTTACTCCCTCAAACTAAGTTCAAACCTAACCTAACCTGAAGCCTAAATCAAACCATACACCTAACCCTAACCCTAGGCGGACACCTTAAGCTCAACCCCAACCCTAACATGACCCTCATGCTAACTCCAACCGTAACACTGAACCGAAAACTAACATTAGCCCTAAACTTACTCCCTCAAACTAATTTCAAACCTAAACTAACCTGAAGCCTAACTCAAACCATAGACCTAACCCTAACCCTAGGCGGAAACCTGAAGCTCAACCCCAACCCTAACCTGACCCTGACGCTATCTCCAACCGTAACACTGAACCGAAAACTTACAGTAGCCCTAAACTTACTCCCTCAAACTAAGTTCAAACCTAACCTAACCTGAAGCCTAACTCAAACCATAGACCTAACCCTAACCCTAGGCGGACACCTGAAGCTCAACCCCAACCCTAACCTGACCCTGACGCTATCTCCCACCGTAACACTGAACCGAAAACTAACAATAGCCCTAAACTTACTCCCTCAAACTAAGTTCAAACCTAACCTAACCTGAAGCCTAAATCAAATCATAGACCTAACCCTAACCCTGGGCGGACACCTTATGCTTAACCCCCACCATAATCTGACCCTGACACTAAATCCAACCGTAAAACTGAACCGAAAACTAACAGTAGCCCTAAACTTACTCCCTCAAACTAACTTCAAACCTAACCTAACCTGAAGCCTAACTGAAACCAAAGACCTTACCCTAACCCTAGGCGGACACCTTAAGCCCAACCCCAAACTTAAAATGGCACTGACGCTAACTCCAACCATAACAGTTACCCGAAAACTAACAGTAGACCTAAACTTACTCCCTCAAACTAAGTTCAAACCTAACCTAACCTGAAGCCTAAATCAAACCATACACCTAACCCTAACCCTAGGCGGACACCTTAAGCTCAACCCCAACCCTAACCTGTCCCTGACGCTAACTCCAACCGTAACACTGAACCGAAAACTAACAGTAGCCCTAAACTTACTCCCTCAAACTAACTTCAAACCTAAACTAACCTGAAGCCTAACTCAATCCACAAAACTAACCCTAACCCTAGGCCGACACCTTATGCTTAACCCACACCCTAACCTGACCCTGACGCTTACTCCAACCGTAACAGTTAAAGGAAAACTAACAGTAGCCCTAAAATTACTCCCTCAAACTAAGTTCAAACCTAACCTAACCTGAAGCCTAAATCAAACCATAGACCTAACCCTAACCCTAGGCGGACACCTTAAGCTCAACCCCAACCCTAACCTGCCATCCACGCTAACTCCAACCATATCACTGAACCGAAAACTAAGAGTAGCCCTAAACTAACTCGCTCAAAATAAAGTCAAACCTAACCTAACCTGAAGCCTAACTCAAATCATAGACCTAACCCTAACAAGAGGCGGACACCTGAAGCTCAACCCCATCCCTAACCTCACCCTGACGCTATCTCCAACCGGAACACTGAACCGAAAACTCACAGTAGCCCTAAACTTACTCCCTCAAACTAAGTTCAAACCTAACCTAACCTAAAGCCTAAATCAAACCATACACCTAACCCTAACCCTAGGTGGACACCTGAAGCTCAACTTCAACCCTAACCTGACCCTCACGCTAAGTCCAACCGTAACACTGAACCGAAAACTAACAGTAGCCCTAAACTTACTCCCTCAAACTAAGTTCAAACCTAACCTAACCTGAAGCCTAACTCAAACAATAGACCTAACCCTAACCCTAGGCGGACACCTTAAGCTTAACCCAACCCTAACCTGACCCTGAGGCTAATTCCAACCGTAACACTGAACCGAAAACTAACAGTAGCCCTAAACTTACTCCCTCAAACTAAGTTCAAACCTAACCTAACCTGAAGCCTAACTCAAACCATAGCCCTAAGCCTAACCCTAGGCGGACACCTTAAGCTCAACCCCAAACCTAACCTGGCCCTCACGCTAACTCCAACCATAAGAGTTACCCGAAAACTAACAGTCGCCCTGAACATACTCCCTCAAACTAAGTTCAAACCTAACCTAACCTGAAGCATAAATCAAACCATACAACTAACCCTAACCCTAGGCGGACACCTTAAGCTCAACCCCAACCCTAACCTGACCTTCACGCTAACTCCAACCGTAACACTGAACCGAAAACTAACATTAACGCTAAACTTACTCCCTCAAACTAATTTCAAACCTAATGTAACCTGAAGCCTAACTCAAACCATAGACCTAACCCTAACCCTAGGCGGACACCTGAAGCTCAACCCCAACCCTAACCTGACCCTGACGCTATCTCCCACGGTAACACTGAACCGAAAACTAACAATAGCCCTAAACTTACTCCCTCAAACTAAGTTCAAACCTAACCTAACCTGAAGCCTAAATCAAACCATACACCTAACCCTAACCCTAGGCGGACACCTTAAGCTCAACCCCAACCCTAACCTGACCCTCATGCTAACTCCAACCGTAACACTGAACCGAAAACTAACAGTAACCCTAAACTTACTCCCTCAAACTAACTTCAAACCTAACCTAACCTGAAGCCTAACTCAAACCATACACCTAACCCTAACACTAGGCGGACACCATAAGCTCTACCCCAAACCTAACCTGACCCTGACGCTTACTCCAACCGTAACAGTTAACCGAAAACTAACAGTAGCCCTAAACTGACTCCCTCAAACTAAGTTCAAACCTAACCTAACCTGAAGCCTAAATCAAACCATAGACCTAACCCTAACCCTAGGCCGACACCTGAAGCTCAAGCCCAACCCTAACCTGACCCTGAGGCTAATTCCAACCGTAACACTGAACCGAAAACTAACAGTAGCCCTAAACTTACTCCCTCAAACTAAGTTCAAACCTAACCTAACCTGAAGCCTAACTCAAACCATAGACCTATCCCTAACCCTAGGCGGACACCTGAAGCTCAACCCCAACCCTAACCTGACCCTGACGCTATCTCCAACCGTAACACTGAACCGAAAACTAACAGTAGCCCTAAACTTACTCCCTCAAACTAAGTTCAAACCTAACCTAACCTGAAGCCTAAATCAAACCATACACCTAACCCCAACCCTAGGCGGACACTTTAAGCTCAACCCCAACCGTAACCTGACCCTCAGGCTAAATCCAACCGTAACACTGAACCGAAAACTAACAGTAGCCCAAAACTTACTCCCTCAAACTAAGTTCAAACCTAACATAACCTGAAGCCTAACTCAAACCATAGACCTAACCCTAACCCTAGGAGGACACCTGAAGCTCAACCCCAACGCTAACCTGACCCTGACGCTATCTCCAACCGTAACACTGAACCGAAAACTAACAGTAGCCCTAACTTACTCCCTCAAACTAAGTTCAAACCTAACCAAACCTGAAGCCAAACTCAAACCATAGCCCTAAGCCTAACCCTAGGCGGACACCTTAAGCTCAACCCCAACCCTAACCTGGCCCTGACGCTAACTCCAACCATAAGAGTTACCCGAAAACTAACAGTCGCCCTGAACATACTCCCTCAAACTAAGTTCAAACCTAACCTAACCTGAAGCATAAATCAAACCATACAACTAACCCTAACCCTAGGCGGACACCTTAAGCTCAACCCCAACCCTAACCTGACCCTCACGCTAACTCCAACCGTAACACTGAACTGAAAACTAACATTAACCCTAAACTTACTCCCTCAAACTAATTTCAAACCTAACGTAACCTGAAGCCTAACTCAAACCATAGACCTAACCCTAACCCTAGGCGGACACCTGAAGCTCAACCCCAACCCTAACCTGACCCTGACGCTATCTCCCACCGTAACACTGAACCGAAAATTAACAATAGCCCTAAACTTACTCCCTCAAACTAAGTTCAAACCTAACCTAACCTGAAGCCTAAATCAAACCATACACCTAACCCTAACCCTAGGCGGACACCTTAAGCTGAACCCCAACCCTAACCTGACCCTCACGCTAACTCCAACCATAAAAGTTACCCGAAAACTAACAGTAGCCCTAAACTTACTCCCTCAAACTAACTTCAAACCTAACCTAACCTGAAGCCTAAATCAAACCATACACCTAAACCCAACCCTAGGCGGACACCTTAAGCTCTACCCCAAACCTAACCTGACCTCACGTTAAATCCAACCGTAACACTGAACCGAAAACTAACAGTCGCCCTAAACTTACTCCCTCAAACTAAGTTCAAACCTAACGTAACCTGAAGCCTAATTCAAACCATAGAACTAACCCTAACCGTAGGCGGACACCTTAAGCTCAACCCCAACCCTTCCCTGGCCCTGACGCTAACTCCAACCATAAGAGTTACCCGAAAACTAACAGTCGTCCTATACTTACTCCCTCAAACTAAGTTCAAACCTAACCTAACCTGAAGCATAAATCAAACCACACACCTAACCCTAACCCTAGGCGGACACCTTAAGCTCAACCCCAACCGTAACCTGACCCTCACGCTAGCTCCAACCGTAACACTGAACCGAAAACTAACATTAACCCTAAACTTACTCCCTCAAACTAATTTCAAACCTAACCTAACATGAAGCCTAACTCAAACCATAGACCTTACCCTAACCCTAGGCGGACACCTGAAGCTCAACCCCAACCCTAACCTGACCCTGACGCTATCTCCAAACGTAACACTGAACCGAAAACTAACAGTAGCCCTAAACTTACTCCCTCAAACTAAGTTCAAACCTAACCTAACCTGGAGCCTAAATCAAACCATAGACCTAACCCTAACCCGAGGCGGACACCTGAAACTCAACCCCAACCCTAACCTGATCCTCACGCTTACTCCAACTGTAACAGTTAACCGAAAACTAACAGTAGCCCTAAACTTACTCCCTCAAACTAAGTTCAAACCTAACCTAACCTGAAGCCTAAATCAAACCATACACCTAACCCTAACCCTAGGGGGACAACTGAAGCTCAACCCCAACCCTAACCTGGACCTGACGCTAAGTCCAACCGTAACAGTTAAGCGAAAACTAACAGTACCCCTAAACTTACTCCCTCAAACTAAGTTCAAACCTAACCTAACCTGAAGCCTAAATCAAACCATACACCTAACCCTAACCCTAGGCGGACACCTTAAGCTCAACCCCTACCCTAACCTGACCCTCACGCTAACTCCAACCGAAACACTGAACCAAAAACAAACAGTAGCCCTAAACTTACTCCCTCAAACTAAGTTCAAAACTAACCTAACCTGAAGCCTAACTCAAACCATAGACCTAACCCTAACCCTAGGTGGACACCTGAAGCTCAACCCCAACCCTAACCTGACCATGACTCTTACTCCAACCGTAACACTGAACCGAAAACTAACAGTAGCCCTAAACTTACTCCCTCAAACTAAGTTCAAACCTAACCTAACCTGAAGCCTAAATCAAACCATACACCTAACGCTAACCCTAGGCGGACACCTTAAGCTCAACCCCAACCCTAACCTGACCCTGACGCTAACTCCAACCGTAACACTGAACCGAAAACTAACAGTAACCCTAAACTTACTCCCTCAAACTAAGTTCAAACCTAACCTAACCTGAAGCCTAACTCAAACCATAGACCTAACCCTAACCCTAGGCGGACACCTGAAGCTCAACCCCAACCCTAACCTGACCCTGACGCTATCTCCAACCGAAACACTGAACCGAAAACTAAGAGTAGCCCTAAACTTACTCCGTCAAACTAAGTTCAAACCTAACCTAACCTGAAGCCTAACTCAAACCATAGACCTAACCCTAACCCTTGGCGGACACCTTAAGCTCAACCCCAATCCTAAAATGGCCCTGACGCTACTCCAACCATAACAGTTACCCGAAAACTAACAGTAGCCCTAAACTTACTACCTCACACTAAGTTCAAACCTAACCTAACCTGAAGCCAAAATCAAACCATACACTTAACCCTAATCCTAGGCGGACACCTTAAGCTCAACCCCAACCCTAACCTGACCATCACGCTAAATCCAACCGTAACACTGAACTGAAAACTAACAGTAGCCCTAAACTTACTCCCTAAAACTAAGTTCAAACCTAACCTAACCTGAAGGCTAACTCAAACCATAGACCTAACCCTAACCCTAGGCGGACACCTTAAGCTCAACCCCAACCCTAACCTGGCCCTGACGCTAACTCCAACCATAACAGTTACCCGAAAACTAACAGTAGCCCTAAACTTACTCCCTCAAACTAACTTCAAACCTAACCGAACCTGAAGCCTACGTCAAACCATACACCTAACTCTAACCCTAGGCGGACACCTTAAGCTCAACCCCTACCCTAACCTGACCCTCACGCTTACCTCAACTGTAACAGTTAACCGAAAACTAACAGTAGCCCTAAACTTACTCTCTCAAACTAACTGCAAACCTAACCTAACCTGAAGCCTAAATCAAACCATACACCTAACGCTAACCCTAGGCGGACACCTTAAGCTCAACGCCTACCCTAACCTGACCCTCACGCTAACTCCAACCGAAACACTGAACTGAAAACAAACAGTAGCCCTAAACTTACTCCCTCAAACTAAGTTCAAACCTAACCTAACCTGAAGCCTAACTCAAACCATAGACCTAACCCTAACCCTAGGCGGACACCTGAAGCTCAACTCCAACCCTAACCTGACCCTGACGCTAACTCCAACCGTAACACTAAACCGAAAACTAACAGTAGCCCTAAACTTACTCCCTCAAACTAAGTTCAAACCTAACCTAACCTGAAGCCTAACTCAAACCATAGACCTAACCCCAAACCTAGGCGGACACCTTAAGCTCAACCCCAACCCTAACCTGACCCTGACGCTATCTCCAACCGTAACACTGAACCGAAAACTAACAGTAGCCCTAAACTTACTCCCTCAAACTAAGTTCAAACCTAACCTAACCTGAAGCCTAACTCAAACCATAGACCTAACCCTAACCCTAGGCGGACACCTTAAGCTCAACGCCAACCCTAACCTGGCCATGACGCTAACTCCAACCATAACATTTACCCGAAAACTAACAGTAGCCCTAAACTTACTCCCTCAAACTAAGTTCAAACCTAACCTAACCTGAAGACTAAATCAAACCATACACCTAACTCTAACCCTAGGAGGACACCTTAAGTTCAACCCCTACCCTAACCTGACCCTCACTCTTATTCCAACTGTAACAGTTAACCGAAAACTAACAGTAGCCCTAAACTTACTCCCTCAAACTAACTGCAAACCTAACTTAACCTGAAGCCTAAATCAAACCATACACCTAACCCTAACCCTACGCGGACACCATTAGCTCAACGCCAACCCTAACCTGGACCTGACGCTAACTCCAACCGTAACAGTTACCCGAAAACTAACAGTAGCCCTAAACTTACTCCCTCAAATTAAGTTCAAACCTTACCTAACCTGAAGCCTAAATCAAACCATACACCTAACCCTAACCCTAGGCGGAAACCTTAAGCTCAACCCCTACCCTAACCTGACCCTCACGCTTACTCCAACTGTAACAGTTAACCGAAAACTAACAGTAGCCCTAAACTTACTCCCTCAAACTAAGTTCAAACCTAACCTAACCTGAAGCCTAACTCAAACCATAGAACTAACCCTAACCCTAGACGGACACCTGAAGCACAACCCCAACCCTAACCTGACCCTGACGCTATCTCCAACCGTAACACTGAACCGAAAACTAACAGTAGCCCTAAACTTACTCCCTCAAACTAAGTTCAAACCTAACCTAACCTGAAGCCTAACTCAAACCATAGACCTAACCCTAACCCTAGTCGGACACCTGAAGCTCAACCCCAACGCTAACCTGACCCTGACGCTATCTCCAACCGTAACACTGAACCGAAAACTAACAGTAGCCCTAAACTTACTCCCTCAAACTAAGTTCAAACCTAACCTAACCTGAAGCCTAACTCAAACCATAGACCTAACCCTAACCCTAGGCGGACACCTTAAGCTCAACCCCAACCCTAACATGGCCCTGACGCTAACTCCAACCATAACAGTTACCAGAAAACTAACAGTTGCCCTAAAGTTACTCCTTCAAACTAAGCTCAAACCTAACTTAACCTGAAGCCTAAATCAAACCATACACCTAACCTTAACCCTAGGCGGACACCTTAAGCTCAACCCCAACCCTAACCTGACCCTCACGCTAACTCCAACCGTAACACTGAACCGAAAACTAACAGTAGCCCTAAACTTACTCCCTCAAACTAAGTTCAAACCTAACTTAACCTGAAGGTTAACTCAAACCATAGACCTAACCCTAACCCTAGGCGGACACCTGAAGCTCAACCCCAACCCTAACCTGACCCTGACGCTATCTCCAACCATAACACTGAACCAAAAACTAACAGTAGCCCTAAACTTACTCCCTCAAACTAAGTTCAAACCTAACCTAACCTGAAGCCTAACTCAAATCATAGACCTAACCCTAACCCTTGGCGGACACCTTAAGCTCAACCCCAAACCTAAAATGGCCCTGACGCTGACTCCAACCATAACAGTTACCCGAAAACTAACAGTAGGCCTAAACTTACTCCCTCAAACTAAGTTCAAACCTAACCTAACCTGAAGCCTAAATCAAACCATACACCTAACCCTAACCCTAGGCGGACACCTTAAGCTCAACCCCAACACTAACCTGACCCTCACGCCAAATCCAACCATAACACTGAACCGAAAACTAACAGTAGCCCTAAACTTACTCCCTCAAACTAAGTTCAAACCTAACCTAACCTGAAGCCTAACTCAAACCATAGACCTAACCCTAACCCTAGGCGGACACCTGAAGCTCAACCCCAACGCTAACCTGACCCTGAAGCTATCTCCAACCGTAACACTGAACCGAAAACTAACAGTAGCCCTAAACATACTCCCTCAAACTATGTTCAAACCTAACATAACCTGAAGCTTAACTCAAACCATAGACCTAACTCTAACCCTAGGCGTACACCTGAAGCTCAACGCCAACCCTAACCTGACCCTGACGCTATCTCCAACCGTAACACTGAACCGAAAACTAACAGTAGCCCTAAACTTACTCCCTCAAACTAACTTCAAACCTAACCTAACCTGAAGCCTAACTCAAACCATAGACCTAACCCTAACCCTAGGCGGACACCTTAAGCTCAACCCCAACCCTAACCTGGCCCTGACGCTAACTCCAACCGTAACAGTTACCCGAAAACTAACAGTAGCCCTTAACTTACTACCTCAAACTAAGTTCAAACCTAACCTAACCTGAAGCCTTAATCAAATCATACACCTAACCCTAACCCTAGGCGGACACCTTAAGCTCAACCCCTACCCTAACGTGACCCTCACGCTTACTCCAACTGTAACAGTTAACCGAAAACTAACACTAGCCCTAAACTTACTCCCTCAAACTAACTTCAAACCTAACCTAACCTGAAGCCTTAATCAAATCATACACCTAACCCTAACCCTAGGCGGACACCATAAGCTCAACCCAATCCCTAACATGACCCTCACGCTAACTACAACCGTAACACTGAACCGAAAACTAACATTAGCCCTAAACTTACTCCCTCAAACTAAGTTCAAACCTAACCTAACCTGAAGCCTAACTCAAACCATAGACCTAACCCTAACCCTAGGCGGACACCTGAAGCTCAACCCCAACCCTAACCTAACCCTGACGCTATCTCCAACCGTAACACTGAACCGAAAACTAACTGTAGCCCTAAACTTACTCCCTCAAACTAACTTCAAACATAACCTAACCTGAAGCCTAACTCAAACCATAGACCTAACCCTAACCCTAGGCGGAAACCTTAAGCTCAACCCCAACCCTAACCTGGCCCTGACACTAACTCCAAACATAACAGTTACCAGAAAACTAATAGTCGTCCTAAACTTACTCCCTCAAACTAAGCTCAAACCTAACCTAACCAGAAGCCTAAATCAAACCATACACCTAACCCTAACCCTAGGCGGACACCTTAACCTCAACCCCAACCCTAACCTGACCCTCACGCTAACTCCAACCATAACACTGAACCGAAAACTAACATTAGCCTTAAACTTACTCCCTCAAACTAATTTCAAACCTAACCTAACCTGAAGCCTAACTCAAACCATAGACCTAACCCTAACCCTAGGCGGACACCTGAAGCTCAACCCCAACCCTAACCTGACCCTGACGCTATCTCCAACCGGAACACTGAACCGAAAACTAACAGTAGCCCTAAACTTACTCACTCAAACTAAGTTCAAACCTAACCTAACCTGAAGCCTAACTCAAACCATAGACCTAACCCTAACCCTTGGCAGACACCTTACGCTCAAGCACAATCCTAAAATGGCCCTGACGCTAACTCCAACCATAACAGTTACCCGAAAACTAACAGTAGCCCTAAACTTACTCCCTCAAACTACGTTCAAACCTAACCTAACCTGAAGCCTTAATCAAATCATACACCTAACCCTAACCCTAGGCGGACACCTTAAGCTCAACCCCTACCCTAACCTGACGCTCACGCTTACTCCAACTGTAACAGTTAACCGAAAACTAACAGTAGCCCTAAACTTATTCCCTCAAACTAACTTCAAACCTAACCTAACCTGAAGCCTAAATCAAACCATACACCTAACCCTAACCCTAGGCGGACACCATTAGCTCAACGCCAACCCTATCCTGGACCTGACGCTAACTCCAACCGTAACAGTTACCCGAAAACTAACAGTAGCCGTAAACTTACTCCCTCAAACTAAGTTCAAACCTAACCTAACCTGAAGCCTAAATCAAACCATACACCTAACCCTAACCCTAGGCGGACACCTTAAGCTCAACCCTAACCCTAACCTGACCCTCACGCTAACTCCAACCGAAACACTGAACCGAACACAAAGAGTAGCCCTAAACTTACTACCTCAAACTAAGTTCAAACCTAACCTAACCTGAAGCCTAACTCAAACCATAGACCTAACCCTAACCCTAGGAGGACACCTGAAGCACAACCCCAACGCTAACCTGACCCTGACGCTATCTCCAACCGTAACACTGAACCGAAAACTAACAGTAGCCCTAAACTTACTCCCTCAAACTAAGTTCAAACCTAACCTAACCTGAAGCCTAAACCAACCATACACCTAACCCTAACCCTAGGCGGACACCTTAAGCTCAACCCCAACCCTTACATGACCCTCACGATAACTCCAACCGTAACACTGAACCGAAAACTAACATTAGCCCTAAACTTACTCCCTCAAACTAATTTCAAACCTAAACTAACCTGAAGCCTAACTCAAACCATAGACCTAACCCTAACCCTAGGCGGACACCTGAAGCTCAACCCCAACCCTAACCTGACCCTCACGCTATCTCCAACCGTAACACTGAACCGAAAACTAACAGTAGCCCTAAACTTACTCCCTCAAACTAAGTTCAAACCTAACCTAACCTGAAGCCTAAATCAAACCATACACCTAACCCTCACCCTAGGCGGACACCTTAAGCTCAAGCCCAACCCTAACCTGACCCTCACGCTAACTCCAACCGTAACACTGAACCGAAAACTGACAGTAGCCCTATACTTACTCTCTCAAACTAAGTTCAAACCTAACCTAACCTGAAGCCTAACTCAAACCATAGACCTAACCCTATCCCTAGGCGGACACCTGAAGCTCAACCCCAACCGTAACCTAACCCTGACGCTATCTCCAACCGTAACACTGAATCGCAAACTAAAAGTAGCCCAAAACTTACTCCCTCAAACTAACTTCAAACCTAACCTAACCTGAAGCCTAACTCAAACCATAGACCTAACCCTAACCCTAGGCGGACACCTGAAGCTCAACCCCAACCCTAACCTAACCCTGACGCTAACTCCAACCGTAACACTGAACCGAAAACTAACAGTAGCCCTAAACTTACTCCCTCAAACTAACTTCAAACATAACCTAACCTGAAGCCTAACTCAAACCATAGACCTAACCCTAACCCTAGGCGGAAACCTTAAGCTCAACCCCAACCCTAACCTGGCCCTGACACTAACACCAACCATAACAGTTACCAGAAAACTAACAGTCGCCCTAAACTTACTCCCTCAAACTAAGCTCAAACCTAACCTAACCTGAAGCCTAAATCAAACCATACACCTAACCCTAACCCTAGGCGGACACCTTAACCTCAACCCCAACCCTAACCTGACCCTCACGCTAACTCCAACCATAACACTGAACCGAAAACTAAAATTAGCCCTAAACATACTCCCTCAAACTAATTTCAAACCTAACCTAACCTGAAGCCTAACTCAAACCATAGACCTAACCCTAACCCTAGGCGGACACCTTAAGCTCAACCCCGACCCTAACCTGACCCTCCCGCTAACTCCAACCGTAACACTGAACCGAAAACTAACAGTAGCCCTAAACTTACTCCCTCAAACTAATTTCAAACATAACCTAACCTGAGGCCTAACTCAAACCATAGACCAAACCCTAACCCTAGGCGGACACCTGAAGTTCAAGCCCAACCATAACCTGACCCAGACGCTATCTCCAACCATAACACTGAACCGAAAACTAACAGTAGCCCTAAACTTACTCCCTCAAACTAAGTTCAAACCTAACCTAACCTGAAGCCTAAATCAAACCATACACCTAACCCTAACGCTAGGCGGACACCTTAAGCTCAACCCCAACCCTAACCTGACCCTGACGCTATCTCCAACTGTAACACTGAACCGAAAACTAACCATAGCCCTAAACTTACTCCCTCAAACTAAGATCAAACCTAACCTAACCTGAAGCCTAACTCAAACCATAGACATAACCCTAAACCTAGGCGGACACTTGAGCTCAACCCCAACCGAACCTGGCCCTGACGCTAACTCCAACCATAACAGTTACCCGAAAACTAACAGTAGCCCTAAACTTACTCCCTCAAACTAAGTTCAAACCTAACCTAACCTGAAGCCTAAATCAAACCATACACCTAACCCTAACCCTAGGCGGACACCATAAGCTCAACCCCATCCCTAACATGACCCTCACGCTAACTCCAACCGTTACACTGAACCGAAAACTAACATTAGCCCTAAACTTACTCCCTCAAACTAATTTCAAACCTAACCTAACGTGAAGCCTAACTCAAACCATAGACCTAACCCTAACCCTAGGCAGACACCTGAAGCTCAACCCCATCCCTAACCTGACCCTGACGCTATCTCCAACCGTAACACTGAACCGAAAACTAACAGTAGCCCTAAACTTACTCCCTCAAACTAAGTTCAAACCTAACCTAACCTGAAGCCTAAATCAAACCATACACCTAACCCTAACCCTAGGCGGACACCTTAAGCTCAAGCCCAACCCTAAACTGACCCACACGCTAACTCCAACCGTAACACTGAAAAGAAAACTAACAGTAGCCCTAAACTTACTCCCTCAAACTAAGTTCAAACCTAACCTAACCTGAAGCCTAATTCAAACCCTAGACCTAACCCTAACCCTAGGCGGACACCTGAAGCTCAACCCCAACCCTAACTAACCCTGACGCTATCTCCAACCGTAACACTGAACCGAAAACTAACAGTAGCCCTAAACTTACTCACTCAAACTAACTTCAAACCTAACCTAACCTGAAGCCTAACTCAAACCATAGACCTAACCCTAACCCTTGGCGGACACCTTAACCTCAACCCAAATCCTAAAATGGCCCTGACGCTAACTCCAACCATAACAATTACCTGAAAACTAACAGTAGCCCTAAACTTACTCCCTCAAACTAAGTTCAATCCTAACCTAACCTGAAGCCTAAATCAAACCATACAACTAACCCCAACCCTAGGCAGACACCTTAAGCTCAACCCTAATCCTAACCTGACCCTCACGCTAAATCCAACCGTAACACTGAACTGAAAACTAACAGTAGCCCTAAACTTACTCCCTCAAACTAAGTTCAAACCTAACCTAACCTGAAACCTAACTCAAACCATAGACCTAACCCTAACCCTAGGAGGACACCTGAAGCACAATCCCAACGCTAACCTGACCCTGACGCTATCTCCAACCGTAACACTGAACCGAAAACTAACAGTAGCCCTAAACTTACTCCCTCAAACTAAGTTCAAACCTAACCTAACCTGAAGCCTAACTCAAACCATAGACCTAACCCTAACCTGAGGCGGACACCTTAAGCTCAACCCCAACCCTAACCTTGCCCTGACGCTAACTCCAACCATAACAGTTACCCGAAAACTAACAGTCGCCCTAAACTTACTCCCTCAAACTAAGTTCAAACCTAACCTAACCTGAAGCCTAAATCAAACCATACACCTAACCCTAACCCTAGGCGGACACCTTAAGCTCAACCCTAACCCTAACATGACCCTCATGCTAACTCCAACCGTAACACTGAACCGAAAACTAACATTAGCCCTAAACTTACTCCCTCAAACTAATTTCAAACCTAAACTAACCTGAAGCCTAACTCAAACCATAGACCTAACCCTAACCCTAGGCGGAAACCTGAAGCTCAACCCCAACCCTAACCTGACCCTGACGCTATCTCCAACCGTAACACTGAACCGAAAACTTACAGTAGCCCTAAACTTACTCCCTCAAACTAAGTTCAAACCTAACCTAACCTGAAGCCTAACTCAAACCATAGACCTAACCCTAACCCTAGGCGGACACCTGAAGCTCAACCCCAAGCCTAACCTGACCCTCACGCTATCTCCAACCGTAACACTGAACCGAAAACTACCAGTAGCCCTAAACTTACTCCCTCAAACTAAGTTCAAACCTAACCTAACCTGAAGCCTAAATCAAACCATACACCTAACCCTAACCCAAGCGGACACCTTAACCTCAAGCCCAACCCTAACCTGACCCTCACGATAAATCCAACCGTAACACTGAACCGAAAACTAACAGTAGCCCTAAACTTACTCCCTCAAACTAAGTTCAAACCTAACCTAACCTGAAGCCTAACTCAAACCATAGACCTAACCATAACCCTAGGCGGAAACTTTAAGCTCAACCCCAACCCTAACCTGGCCCTGACACTAACTCCAACCATAACAGTTACCAGAAAACTAATAGTCGCCCTAAACTTACTCCCTCAAACTAAGCTCATACCTAACCTAACCTGAAGCCTAAATCAAACCATACGCCTAACCGTAACCCTAGGCGGACACCTTAACCTCAACCCCAACCCTAACCTGACCCTCACGCTAACTCCAACCGTAACACTGAACCGAAAACTAACATTAGCCCTAAACTTACTCCCTCAAACTAACTTCCAACCTAACCTAACCTGAAGCCTAACTCAAACCATAGACCTAACCCTAACCCTAGGCGGACACCTGAAGCTCAACCCCAACCCTAACCTGACCCTGACGCTATCTCCAACCTTAACACTGAACCGAAAACTAACAGTAGCTCTAAACTTACTCCCTCAAACTAAGTTCAATCCTAACCTAACCTGAAGCCTAAATCAAACCATACACCTAACCCTAACCCTAGGCGGACACCTTAAGCTCAAACCCAACCGTAACCTGACCCTCACGCTAACTCCAACCGTAACACTGAACCGAAAACTAACAGTAGCCCTAAACTTACTCCCTCAAACTAAGTTCAATCCTAACCTAACCTGAAGCCTAACTCATACCATAGACCTAACCCTAACCCTAGGCGGACACCTGAAGCTCAACCCGAACCCTAACCTGACCCTGACGCTATCTCCAACCGTAACACTGAACCGAAAACTAACAGTAGCCCTAAACTTACTCCCTCAAACTAAGTTCAAACCTAACCTAACCTGAAGCCTAAACCAACCATACACCTAACCCTAACCCTAGGCGTACACCTTAAGCTCAACCCCAACCCTAACATGACCCTCACGATAACTCCAACCGTAACACTGAACCGAAAACTAACAGTAGCCCTAAACTTACTCCCTCAAACTAAGTTCAATCCTAACCTAACCTGAAGCCTAACTCATACCATAGACCTAACCCTAACCCTAGGCGGACACCTGAAGCTCAACCCCATCCCTAACCTGAACCTGACGCTATCTCCAACCGTAACACTGAACCGAAAACTAACAGTAGCTCTAAACTTACTCCCTCAAACTAAGTTCAAACCTAACCTAACCTGAAGCCTAACTCAAACCATAGACCTAACCCTAACCCTTGGTGGACACCTTAAGCTCAAGCCCAATCCTAAAATGGCCCTGACGCTAAGTCCAACCATAACAGTTACCCGAAAACTAACAGTAGCCCTAAACTTACTCCCTCAAACTACGTTCAAACCTAACCTAACCTGAAGCCTTAATCAAATCATACATCTAACCCTAACCCTAGGCGGACACCTTAAGCTCAACCCCTACCCTAACCTGATGCTCACGCTTACTCCAACTGTAACAGTTAACCGAAAACTAACAGTAGCCCTAAACTTATTCCCTCAAACTAACTTCAAACCTAACCTAACCTGAAGCCTAAATCACACCATACACCTAACCCTAACCCTAGGCGGACACCATTAGCTCAACGCCAACCCTAACCTGGACCTGACGCTAACTCCAACCGTAACAGTTACCCGAAAACTAACAGTAGCCCTAAACTTACTCCCTCAAACTAAGTTCAAACCTAACCTAACCTGAAGCCTAAATCAAACCATACACCTAACCCTAACCCTAGGCGGACACCTTAAGCTCAACCCCTACCCTAACCTGACCCTCACGCTAACTCCAACCGAAACACTGAACCGAACACAAAGAGTAGCCCTAAACTTACTCCCTCAAACTAAGTTCAAACCTAACCTAACCTGAAGCCTAACTCAAACCATAGACCTAACCCTAACACTAGGCGGACACCTGAAGCTCAACCCCAACCCTAACCTGACCCTGACTCTTACTACAACCGTAACACTCAACCGAAAACTAACAGTAGCCCTAAACTTACTCCCTCAAACTAAGTTCAAACCTAACCTAACATGAAGCCTAACTCAAACCATAGACCTAACCCTAACCCTAGGCTGACAACTGAAGCTCAACCCCAACCCTAACCTGACCCTGACGCTATCTCCAAACGTAACACTGAACCGAAAACTAACAGTAGCCCTAAACTTACTCCCTCAAACTAAGTTCAAACCTAACCTATCCTGAAGCCTAACTCAAACCATAGACATAACCCTAACCCTTGGCGGACACCTTAAGCTCAACCCCAATCCTAAAATGGCCCTGACGCTAACTCCAACCATAACAGTTACCCGAAAACTAACAGTAGCCCTAAACTTACTCCCTCAAACTAAGTTCAAACCTAACCTAACATGAAGGCTAAATCAAACCATACACCTAACGCTAACCCTAGGCGGACATCTTAAGCTCAACCCCAACCCTAACCTGACCCTCACGCTAAATCCAACCGTAACACTGAACCGAAAACTAACAGTAGCCCTAAACTTAATCCCTCAAACTAAGTTCAAACCTAACCTAACCTGAAGCCTAACTCAAACCATACACCTAACCCTAACCCTAGGCGGACACCTTAAGCTCAACCCCGACCCTAACCTGAACCTCACGCTAACTCCAACCGTAACACTGAACCGAAAATTAACAGTAGCCCTAAACTTACTCCCTCAAACTAATTTCAAACCTAACCTAACCTGAAGCCTAACTCAAACCATAGACATAACCCTAACCCTAGGCGGACACCTTAAGCTCAATCACAACCGAACCTGGCCCTGACGCTAACTCCAACCATAACAGTTACCCGAAAACTAACAGTAGCCCTCAACTTATTCCCTCAAACTAAGTTCAAACCTTACCTAACCTGAAGCCTTAATCAAATCATACACCTAAATCTAACCCTAGGCGGACACCTTAAGCTCAACCCCTACCCTAACCTGAACCTCACGCTTACTCCAACTGTAACAGTTAACCGAAAACTAACAGTAGCCCTAAACTTACTCCCTCAAACTAACTTCAAACCTAACCTAACCTGAAGCCTAACTCAAACCATAGACCTAACCCTAACCCTAGGCGGACACCTGAAGCTCAACCCCAACCCTAACCTGACCCTGACGCTATCTCCAACCTTAACACTGAACCGAAAACTAACAGTAGCCCTAAACTTACTCCCTCAAACTAAGTTCAATCCTAACCTAACCTGAAGCCTGAATCAAACCATACACCTAACCCTAACCCTAGGCGGACACCTTAAGCTCAAACCCAACCGTAACCTGACCCTCACGCTAACTCCAACCGTAACACTGAACCGAAAACTAACAGTAGCCCTAAACTTACTCCCTCAAACTAAGTTCAATCCTAACCTAACCTGAAGCCTAACTCATACCATAGACCTAACCCTAACCCTAGGCGGACACCTGAAGCTCAACCCCAACCCTAACCTGAACCTGACGCTATCTCCAACCGTAACACTGAACCGAAAACTAACAGTAGCTCTAAACTTACTCCCTCAAACTAAGTTCAAACCTAACCTAACCTGAAGCCTAACTCAAACCATAGACCTAACCCTAACCCTTGGTGGACACCTTAAGCTCAAGCCCAATCCTAAAATGGCCCTGACGCTAAGTCCAACCATAACAGTTACCCGAAAACTAACAGTAGCCCTAAACTTACTCCCTCAAACTACGTTCAAACCTAACCTAACCTGAAGCCTTAATCAAATCATACACCTAACCCTAACCCTAGGCGGACACCTTAAGCTCAACCCCTACCCTAACCTGATGCTCACGCTTACTCCAACTGTAACAGTTAACCGAAAACTAACAGTAGCCCTAAACTTATTCCCTCAAACTAACTTCAAACCTAACCTAACCTGAAGCCTAAATCAAACCATACACCTAACCCTAACCCTAGGCGGACACCATTAGCTCAACGCCAACCCTAACCTGGACCTGACGCTAACTCCAACCGTAACAGTTACCCGAAAACTAACAGTAGCCCTAAACTTACTCCCTCAAACTAAGTTCAAACCTAACCTAACCTGAAGCCTAAATCAAACCATACACCTAACCCTAACCCTAGGCGGACACCTTAAGCTCAACCCCTACCCTAACCTGACCCTCACGCTAACTCCAACCGAAACACTGAACCGAACACAAAGAGTAGCCCTAAACTTACTCCCTCAAACTAAGTTCAAACCTAACCTAACCTGAAGCCTAACTCAAACCATAGACCTAACCCTAACACTAGGCGGACACCTGAAGCTCAACCCCAACCCTAACCTGACCCTGACTCTTACTACAACCGTAACACTCAACCGAAAACTAACAGTAGCCCTAAACTTACTCCCTCAAACTAAGTTCAAACCTAACCTAACATGAAGCCTAACTCAAACCATAGACCTAACCCTAACCCTAGGCTGACAACTGAAGCTCAACCCCAACCCTAACCTGACCCTGACGCTATCTCCAAACGTAACACTGAACCGAAAACTAACAGTAGCCCTAAACTTACTCCCTCAAACTAAGTTCAAACCTAACCTATCCTGAAGCCTAACTCAAACCATAGACATAACCCTAACCCTTGGCGGACACCTTAAGCTCAACCCCAATCCTAAAATGGCCCTGACGCTAACTCCAACCATAACAGTTACCCGAAAACTAACAGTAGCCCTAAACTTACTCCCTCAAACTAAGTTCAAACCTAACCTAACATGAAGGCTAAATCAAACCATACACCTAACGCTAACCCTTGGCGGACATCTTAAGCTCAACCCCAACCCTAACCTGACCCTCACGCTAAATCCAACCGTAACACTGAACCGAAAACTAACAGTAGCCCTAAACTTAATCCCTCAAACTAAGTTCAAACCTAACCTAACCTGAAGCCTAACTCAAACCATACACCTAACCCTAACCCTAGGCGGACACCTTAAGCTCAACCCCGACCCTAACCTGAACCTCACGCTAACTCCAACCGTAACACTGAACCGAAAATTAACAGTAGCCCTAAACTTACTCCCTCAAACTAATTTCAAACCTAACCTAACCTGAAGCCTAACTCAAACCATAGACCTAACCCTAACCCTAGGCGGACACCTGAAGTTCAAGCCCAACCAAAACCTGACCCTGACGCTATCTCCAACCATAACATTGAACCGAAAAATAACAGTAGCCCTAAACTTACTCCCTCAAACTAAGTTCAAACCTAACCTAACCTGAAGCCTAAATCAAACCATACACCTAACATTAACCCTAGGCGGACACCTTAAGCTCAACCCCAACACTAACCTGACCCTGACGCTATCTCCAACAGTAACACTGAACCGAAAACTAACCATAGCCCTAAACTTACTCCCTCAAACTATGTTCAAACCTAACCTAACCTGAAGCCTAACTCAAACCATAGACATAACCCTAACCCTAGGCGGACACCTTAAGCTCAATCACAACCGAACCTGGCCCTGACGCTAACTCCAACCATAACAGTTACCCGAAAACTAACAGTAGCCCTCAACTTATTCCCTCAAACTAAGTTCAAACCTTACCTAACCTGAAGCCTTAATCAAATCATACACCTAAATCTAACCCTAGGCGGACACCTTAAGCTCAACCCCTACCCTAACCTGAACCTCACGCTTACTCCAACTGTAACAGTTAACCGAAAACTAACAGTAGCCCTAAACTTACTCCCTCAAACTAACTTCAAACCTAACCTAACCTGAAGCCTAACTCAAACCATAGACCTAACCCTAACCCTAGGCGGACACCTGAAGCTCAACCCCAACCCTAACCTGACCCTGACGCTATCTCCAACCTTAACACTGAACCGAAAACTAACAGTAGCCCTAAACTTACTCCCTCAAACTAAGTTCAATCCTAACCTAACCTGAAGCCTGAATCAAACCATACACCTAACCCTAACCCTAGGCGGACACCTTAAGCTCAAACCCAACCGTAACCTGACCCTCACGCTAACTCCAACCGTAACACTGAACCGAAAACTAACAGTAGCCCTAAACTTACTCCCTCAAACTAAGTTCAATCCTAACCTAACCTGAAGCCTAACTCATACCATAGACCTAACCCTAACCCTAGGCGGACACCTGAAGCTCAACCCCAACCCTAACCTGAACCTGACGCTATCTCCAACCGTAACACTGAACCGAAAACTAACAGTAGCTCTAAACTTACTCCCTCAAACTAAGTTCAAACCTAACCTAACCTGAAGCCTAACTCAAACCATAGACCTAACCCTAACCCTTGGTGGACACCTTAAGCTCAAGCCCAATCCTAAAATGGCCCTGACGCTAAGTCCAACCATAACAGTTACCCGAAAACTAACAGTAGCCCTAAACTTACTCCCTCAAACTACGTTCAAACCTAACCTAACCTGAAGCCTTAATCAAATCATACACCTAACCCTAACCCTAGGCGGACACCTTAAGCTCAACCCCTACCCTAACCTGATGCTCACGCTTACTCCAACTGTAACAGTTAACCGAAAACTAACAGTAGCCCTAAACTTATTCCCTCAAACTAACTTCAAACCTAACCTAACCTGAAGCCTAAATCAAACCATACACCTAACCCTAACCCTAGGCGGACACCATTAGCTCAACGCCAACCCTAACCTGGACCTGACGCTAACTCCAACCGTAACAGTTACCCGAAAACTAACAGTAGCCCTAAACTTACTCCCTCAAACTAAGTTCAAACCTAACCTAACCTGAAGCCTAAATCAAACCATACACCTAACCCTAACCCTAGGCGGACACCTTAAGCTCAACCCCTACCCTAACCTGACCCTCACGCTAACTCCAACCGAAACACTGAACCGAACACAAAGAGTAGCCCTAAACTTACTCCCTCAAACTAAGTTCAAACCTAACCTAACCTGAAGCCTAACTCAAACCATAGACCTAACCCTAACACTAGGCGGACACCTGAAGCTCAACCCCAACCCTAACCTGACCCTGACTCTTACTACAACCGTAACACTCAACCGAAAACTAACAGTAGCCCTAAACTTACTCCCTCAAACTAAGTTCAAACCTAACCTAACATGAAGCCTAACTCAAACCATAGACCTAACCCTAACCCTAGGCTGACAACTGAAGCTCAACCCCAACCCTAACCTGACCCTGACGCTATCTCCAAACGTAACACTGAACCGAAAACTAACAGTAGCCCTAAACTTACTCCCTCAAACTAAGTTCAAACCTAACCTATCCTGAAGCCTAACTCAAACCATAGACATAACCCTAACCCTTGGCGGACACCTTAAGCTCAACCCCAATCCTAAAATGGCCCTGACGCTAACTCCAACCATAACAGTTACCCGAAAACTAACAGTAGCCCTAAACTTACTCCCTCAAACTAAGTTCAAACCTAACCTAACATGAAGGCTAAATCAAACCATACACCTAACGCTAACCCTAGGCGGACATCTTAAGCTCAACCCCAACCCTAACCTGACCCTCACGCTAAATCCAACCGTAACACTGAACCGAAAACTAACAGTAGCCCTAAACTTAATCCCTCAAACTAAGTTCAAACCTAACCTAACCTGAAGCCTAACTCAAACCATACACCTAACCCTAACCCTAGGCGGACACCTTAAGCTCAACCCCGACCCTAACCTGAACCTCACGCTAACTCCAACCGTAACACTGAACCGAAAATTAACAGTAGCCCTAAACTTACTCCCTCAAACTAATTTCAAACCTAACCTAACCTGAAGCCTAACTCAAACCATAGACCTAACCCTAACCCTAGGCGGACACCTGAAGTTCAAGCCCAACCAAAACCTGACCCTGACGCTATCTCCAACCATAACATTGAACCGAAAAATAACAGTAGCCCTAAACTTACTCCCTCAAACTAAGTTCAAACCTAACCTAACCTGAAGCCTAAATCAAACCATACACCTAACATTAACCCTAGGCGGACACCTTAAGCTCAACCCCAACACTAACCTGACCCTGACGCTATCTCCAACAGTAACACTGAACCGAAAACTAACCATAGCCCTAAACTTACTCCCTCAAACTATGTTCAAACCTAACCTAACCTGAAGCCTAACTCAAACCATAGACATAACCCTAACCCTAGGCGGACACCTTAAGCTCAATCACAACCGAACCTGGCCCTGACGCTAACTCCAACCATAACAGTTACCCGAAAACTAACAGTAGCCCTCAACTTATTCCCTCAAACTAAGTTCAAACCTTACCTAACCTGAAGCCTTAATCAAATCATACACCTAAATCTAACCCTAGGCGGACACCTTAAGCTCAACCCCTACCCTAACCTGAACCTCACGCTTACTCCAACTGTAACAGTTAACCGAAAACTAACAGTAGCCCTAAACTTACTCCCTCAAACTAACTTCAAACCTAACCTAACCTGAAGCCTAACTCAAACCATAGACCTAACCCTAACCCTAGGCGGACACCTGAAGCTCAACCCCAACCCTAACCTGACCCTGACGCTATCTCCAACCTTAACACTGAACCGAAAACTAACAGTAGCCCTAAACTTACTCCCTCAAACTAAGTTCAATCCTAACCTAACCTGAAGCCTGAATCAAACCATACACCTAACCCTAACCCTAGGCGGACACCTTAAGCTCAAACCCAACCGTAACCTGACCCTCACGCTAACTCCAACCGTAACACTGAACCGAAAACTAACAGTAGCCCTAAACTTACTCCCTCAAACTAAGTTCAATCCTAACCTAACCTGAAGCCTAACTCATACCATAGACCTAACCCTAACCCTAGGCGGACACCTGAAGCTCAACCCCAACCCTAACCTGAACCTGACGCTATCTCCAACCGTAACACTGAACCGAAAACTAACAGTAGCTCTAAACTTACTCCCTCAAACTAAGTTCAAACCTAACCTAACCTGAAGCCTAACTCAAACCATAGACCTAACCCTAACCCTTGGTGGACACCTTAAGCTCAAGCCCAATCCTAAAATGGCCCTGACGCTAACTCCAACCATAACAGTTACCCGAAAACTAACAGTAGCCCTAAAATTACTCCCTCAAACTACGTTCAAACCTAACCTAACCTGAAGCCTTAATCAAATCATACACCTAACCCTAACCCTAGGCGGACACCTTAAGCTCAACCCCTACCCTAACCTGACGCTCACGCTTACTCCAACTGTAACAGTTAACCGAAAACTAACAGTAGCCCTAAACTTATTCCCTCAAACTAACTTCAAACCTAACCTAACCTGAAGCCTAAATCAAACCATACACCTAACCCTAACCCTAGGCGGACACCATTAGCTCAACGCCAACCCTAACCTGGACCTGACGCTAACTCCAACCGTAACAGTTACCCGAAAACTAACAGTAGCCCTAAACTTACTCCCTCAAACTAAGTTCAAACCTAACCTAACCTGAAGCCTAAATCAAACCATACACCTAACCCTAACCCTAGGCGGACACCTTAAGCTCAACCCCTACCCTAACCTGACCCTCACGCTAACTCCAACCGAAACACTGAACCGAACACAAAGAGTAGCCCTAAACTTACTCCCTCAAACTAAGTTCAAACCTAACCTAACCTGAAGCCTAACTCAAACCATAGACCTAACCCTAACACTAGGCGGACACCTGAAGCTCAACCCCAACCCTAACCTGACCCTGACTCTTACTACAACCGTAACACTAAACCGAAAACTAACAGTAGCCCTAAACTTACTCCCTCAAACTAAGTTCAAACCTAACCTAACCTGAAGCCTAAATCAAACCATACACCTAACCCTAACCCTAGGCGGACACCTTAAGCTTAAACCCAACCGTAACCTGACCCTCACGCTAACTCCAACCGTAACACTGAACCGAAAACTAACAGTAGCCCTAAACTTACTCCCTCAAACTAAGTTCAAACCTAACCTAACCTGAAGCCTAAATCAAACCATACACCTAACCCCAACCCTAGGCGGACACCTTAAGCTAAACCCCAACCCTAACCTGACCCTCACGCTAAATGCAACCGTAACACTGAACTGAAAACTAACAGTATCCCTAAACTTACTCCCTCAAACTAAGTTCAAACCTAACCTAACCTGAAGCCTAACTCAAACCATAGACCTAACCCTAACCCTAGGCGGACACCTTAACCTCAACCCCAACCCTAACCTGACCCTCACGCTAACTCCAACCGTAACACTGAACCGAAAACTAACATTAGCCCTAAACTTACTCCCTCAAACTAATTTCAAACCTAACCTAACCTGAAGCCTAACTCAAACCATAGAACTAACCCTAACCGTAGGCGGACACCTGAACCTCAACCCCAACGCTAACCTGACCCTGACCCTATCTCCAACCGTAACACTGAACCGAAAACTAACAGTAGCCCTAAACTTACTCCCTCAAACTAAGTTCAAACCTAACCTAACCTGAAGCCTAACTCAAACCATAGACCTAACCCTAACCCTAGGCGGAAACCTTAAGCTCAACTCCAACCCTAACCTGGCCCTGACGCTAACTCCAACCATAACAGTTACCAGAAAACTAAGAGTCGCCCTAAACTTACTCCCTCAAACTAAGCTCAAACCTAACCTAACCTGAAGCCTAAATCAAACCATACACCTAACCCTAACCCTAGGCGGACACCTTAACCTCAACCCCAACCCTAACCTGACCCTCACGCTAAATCCAACCATAACACTGAACCGAAAACTAACAGTAGCCCTAAACTTACTCCCTCAAACTAATTTCAAACCTAAGCTAACCTGAAGCCAACTCAAACCATAGACCTAACCCTAACCCTAGGCGGACACCTGAAGCTCAACCCCAACCCTAACCTGACCCTGACGCTATCTCCAACCGTAACACTGAACCAAAAACTAACACTAGCCCTAAACTTACTCCCTCAAACTAAGTTCAAACCTAACCTAACCTGAAGCCTAAATCAAACCATACACCTAACCCTAACCCTAGGCGGACACCATAAGCTCAAACCCAACCGTATCCTGACCCTCACGCTAACTCCAACCGTAACACTGAACCGAAAACTAACAGTAGCCCTAAACTTACTCCCTCAAACTACGTTCAAACCTAACCTAACCTGAAGCCTTAATCAAATCATCGACCTAACCCTAACCCTAGGCGGACACCTTAAGCTCAACCCCTACCCTAACCTGACCCTCACGCTTACTCCAACTGTAACAGTTAACCGAAAACTAACAGTAGCCCTAAACTTATTCCCTCAAACTACCTTCAAACCTAACCTAACCTGAAGCCTAAATCAAACCATACACCTAACCCTAACCCTAGGCGGACACCTTAAGCTAAACCCCTACCCTAACCTGACCCTCACGCTAACTCCAACCGTAACACTGAACCGAAAACTAACAGTAGCCCTAAACTTACTCCCTCAAACTAAGTTCAAACCTAACCTAACCTGAAGCCTAAATCAAACCATACACCTAACCCTAACCCTAGGCGGACACCTTAACCTCAACCCCAACCCTAACCTGACCCTCACGCTAACTCCAACCGTAACACTGAACCGAAAACTAACATTAGCCCTAAACTTACTCCCTCAAACTAATTTCAAACCTAACCTAACCTGAAGCCTAACTCAAACCATAGACCTAACCCTAACCCTAGGCGTACACCTGAAGCTCAACCCCAACCCTAACCTGACCCTGACGCTATCTCCAACCGTAACACTGAACCGAAAACTAACAGTAGTCCTAAACTTACTCCCTCAAACTATGTTCAAACCTAACCTAACCTGAAGCCTAAATCAAACCATACACCTAACCCTAACCCTAGGCGGACACCTTAAGCTCAAACCCAACCGTAACCTGACCCTCACGCTAACTCCAACCGTAACACTGAACCGAAAACTAACAGTAGCCCTAAACTTACTCCCTCAAACTAAGTTCAATCCTAACCTAACCTGAAGCCTAACTCAAACCATAGACATAACCCTAACCCTAGGCGGACACCTGAAGCTCAACCCCAACCCTAACCTGACCCTGACGCTATCTCCAACCGTAACACTGAACCGAAAACTAACAGTAGCCCTAAACTTACTCCCTCAAACTAAGTTCAAACCTAACCTAACCTGAAGCCTAATTCAAACCATAGACCTAACCCTAACCCTAGGCGGAAACCTTAAGCTCAACCCCAACCCTAACCTGGCCCTTACGCTAACTCCAACCATAACAGTTACCAGAAAACTAACAGTCGCCCTAAACTTACTCCCTCCAACTAAGCTCAAACCTAACCTAACCTGAAGCCTAAATCAAACAATACACCTAACGCTAACCCTAGGCGGACACCTTAAGCTCAACCCCAACCCTAACCTGACCCTCACGCTAAATCCAACCGTAACACTGAACCAAAAACTAACAGTAGCCCTAAACTTAATCCCTCAAACTAAGTTCAAACCTAACGTAACCTGAAGCCTAACTCAAACCATAGACCTAACCCTAACCCTAGGCGGACACCTTAAGCTCAACCCCGACCCTAACCTGACCCTCACGCTAACTCCAACCGTAACACTGAACCGAAAACTAACAGTAGCCCTAATCTTACTCCCTCAAACTAATTTCAAACCTAACCTAACCTGAAGCCTAACTCAAACCATAGAACTAACCCTAACCCAAGGCGGACATCTGAAGTTCAAGCCCAACCATAACCTGACCCTGACGCTATCTCCAACCATAACACTGAACCGAAAACTAGCAGTAGCCCTAAACTTACTCCCTCAAACTAAGTTCAAACCTAACCTAACCTGAAGCCTAAATCAAACCATACACCTAACGCTAACCCTAGGCGAACACCTTAAGCTCAACCCCAACCCTAACCTGACCCTGACGCTATCTCCAACCGTAACACTGAACCGAAAACTAACCATAGCCCTAAACTTACTCCCTCAAACTAAGTTCAAACCTAACCTAACCTGAAGCCTAACTCAAACCATAGACCTAACCCTAACATTTGGCGGACACCTTAAGCTCAAGCCCAATCCTAAAATGGCCCTGACGCTAACTCCAACCATAACAGTTACCAGAAAACTAACAGTAGCCCTAAACTTACTCCCTCAAACTACGTTCAAACCTAACCTAACCTGAAGCCTAACTCAAACCATAGACCTAACCCTAACCCTAGGCGGACACCTGAAGCTCAACCCCAACCCTAACCTGACCCTCACGCTATCTTCAACCGTAACACTGAACCGAAAACTAACAGTAGCCCTAAACTTACTCCCTCAAACTAACTTCAAACCTAACCTAACCTGAAGCCTAACTCAAACCATAGACCTAACCCTAACCCTAGGCGGACACCTGAAGCTCAACCCCAACCCTAACCTAACCCTGAAGCTATCTCCAACCGTAACACTGAACCGAAAACTAACAGTAGCCCTAAACTTACTCCCTCAAACTAACTTCAAACCTAACCTAACCTGAAGCCTAACTCAAACCATAGACCTAACCCTAACCCTTGGCGGACACCTTAAGCTCAACCCCAACCCTAACCTGACCCTCACGCTAACTCCAACCGTAACACTGAACCAAAAACTAACAGTAGCCCTAAACTTACTGCCTCAAACTAAGTTCAAACCTAACCTAACCTGAAGCCTAACTCAAACCATAGACCAAACCCCAACCCTAGGCGGACACCTGAAGCTCAACCCCAACACTAACCTGACCATGACGCTATCTCCAACCGTAACACTGAACTGAAAACTAACAGTAGCCCTAAACTTACTCCCTCAAACTAAGTTCAAACCTAACCTAACCTGAAGCCTAACTCAAACCATAGACCTAACCCTAACCCTAGGCAGACACCTTAAGCTCAACCCCAACCCTAACCTGGCCCTGACGCTAACTCCAACCATAACAGTTACCCGAAAACTAACAGTCGCCCTAAACTTACTCCCTCAAACTAAGTTCAAACCTAACCTAACCTGATGCCTAAATCAAACCATACACCTCACCCCTACCCTAGGCGGACACCTTAAGCTAAACCCCAACCCTAACCTGACCCTCACGCTAAATCCAACCATAACACTGAACTGAAAACTAACAGTATCCAAAAACTTACTCCCTCAAACTAAGTTCTAACCTAACCTAACCTGAAGCCTAACTCAAACCATAGACCTAACCCTAACCCTAGGCGGACAACTGAAGCTCAACCCCAATGCTAACCTGACCCTGACGCTATCTCCAACCGTAACACTGAACCGAAAACTAACAGTAGCCCTAAACTTACTCCCTCAAACTAAGTTCAAACCTAACCTAACCTGAAGCCTAACTCAAACCATAGACCTAACCCAAACCCTAGGCGGAAACCTTAAGCTCAACCCCAACCCTAACCTGGCCCTGACGCTGACTCCAAGCATAACAGTTACCAGAAAACTAACAGTCGCCCTAAACTTACTCCCTCAAACTAAGCTCAAACCTAACCTAACCTGAAGCCTAAATCAAACCATACACCTAACCCTAACCCTAGGCGGACACCTTAACCTCAACCCCAACCCTAACCTGACCCTCACGCTAACTCCAACCGTAACACTGAACCGAAAACTAACATTAGCCCTAAACTTACTCCCTCAAACTAAGTTCCAACCTAACCTAACCTGAAGCCTAACTCAAACCATAGACCTAACCCTAACATTTGGCGGACACCTTAAGCTCAAGCCCAATCCTAAAATGGCCCTGACGCTAACTCCAACCATAACAGTTACCAGAAAACTAACAGTAGCCGTAAACTTACTCCCTCAAACTACGTTCAAACCTAACCTAACCTGAAGCCTAACTCAAACCATAGACCTAACCCTAACCCTAGGCGGACACCTGAAGCTCAACCCCAACCCTAACCTGACCCTCACGCTATCTTCAACCGTAACACTGAACCGAAAACTAACAGTAGCCCTAAACTTACTCCCTCAAACTAACTTCAAACCTAACCTAACCTGAAGCCTAACTCAAACCATAGACCTAACCCTAACCCTAGGCGGACACCTGAAGCTCAACCCCAACCCTAACCTAACCCTGAAGCTATCTCCAACCGTAACACTGAACCGAAAACTAACAGTAGCCCTAAACTTACTCCCTCAAACTAACTTCAAACCTAACCTAACCTGAAGCCTAACTCAAACCATAGACCTAACCCTAACCCTTGGCGGACACCTTAAGCTCAACCCCAACCCTAACCTGACCCTCACGCTAACTCCAACCGTAACACTGAACCAAAAACTAACAGTAGCCCTAAACTTACTGCCTCAAACTAAGTTCAAACCTAACCTAACCTGAAGCCTAACTCAAACCATAGACCAAACCCCAACCCTAGGCGGACACCTGAAGCTCAACCCCAACACTAACCTGACCATGACGCTATCTCCAACCGTAACACTGAACTGAAAACTAACAGTAGCCCTAAACTTACTCCCTCAAACTAAGTTCAAACCTAACCTAACCTGAAGCCTAACTCAAACCATAGACCTAACCCTAACCCTAGGCAGACACCTTAAGCTCAACCCCAACCCTAACCTGGCCCTGACGCTAACTCCAACCATAACAGTTACCCGAAAACTAACAGTCGCCCTAAACTTACTCCCTCAAACTAAGTTCAAACCTAACCTAACCTGAAGCCTAAATCAAACCATACACCTAACCCTAACCCTAGGCGGACACCTTAAGCTCAATCCCAACGCTAACATGACCCTCACGCTAACTCCAACCGGAACACTGAACCGAAAACTAACATTAGCCCTAAACTTACTCCCTCAAACTAATTTCAAACCTAACCTAACCTGAAGCCTAACTCAAACCATAGACCTAACCCTAACCCTAGGCGGACACCTGAAGCTCAACCCCAACCCTAAACTGACCCTCACGCTATCTCCAACCGTAACACTGAACCGAAAACTAACAGTAGCCCTAAACTTACTCCCTCAAACTAAGTTCAAACCTAAACTAACCTGAAGCCTAACTCAAACCATAGACCTAACCCTAACCCTAGGCGGACACCTGAAGCTCAACCCCAACCCTAACCTAACCCTGAAGCTATCTCCAACCGTAACACTGAACCGAAAACTAACAGTAGGCCTAAACTTACTCCCTCAAACTAACTTCAAACCTAACCTAACCTGAAGCCTAACTCAAACCATAGACCTAACCCTAACCCTTGGCGGACACCTTAAGCTCAACCCCAGTCCTAAAATGGCCCTAACGCTAACTCCAACCATAACAGTTACCCGAAAAATAACAGTAGCCCTAAACTTACTCCCTCAAACTAAGTTCAAACCTAACCTAACCTGAAGCCTAAATCAAACCATACACCTAACCCCAACCCTAGGCGGACACCTTAAGCTAAACCTCAACCCTAACCTGACCCTCACGCTAAATCCAACCGTAACACTGAACTGAAAACTAACAGTATCCCTAAACTTACTCCCTCAAACTAAGTTCAAACCTAACCTAACCTGAAGCCTAACTCAAACCATAGACCTAACTCTAACCCTAGGCGGACACCTGAAGCTCAACCCCAACCCTAACCTGACCCTGACTCTTACTCCAACCGTAACACTCAACCGAAAACTAACAGTAGCCCTAAACTTACTCCCTCAAACTAAGTTCAAACCTATCCTAACCTGAAGCCTAACTCAAACCATAGACCTAACCCGAACCCTAGGCGGACACCTGAAGCTCAACCCCAACCCTAACCTAACCCTGACGCTATCTCCAACCGTAACACTGAACCGAAAACTAAGAGTAGCCCTAAACTGACTCCCTCAAACTAACTTCAAACCTAACCTAACCTGAAGCCTAACTCAAACCATAGACCTAACCCTAACCCTAGGCGGACACCTGAAGCTCAACCCCAAACCTAACCTGACCCTGACGCTATCTCCAACTGTAACACTGAACCGAAAACTAACAGTAGCCCTAAACTTACTCCCTCAAACTAAGTACAAACCTAACCTAACCTGAAGCCTAACTCAAACCATAGACCTAACCCTAACCCTAGGCGGACACCTGAAGCTCAAACCCAACCCTAACCTGACCCTCACGCTATCTTCAACCGTAACACTGAACCGAAAACTAACAGTAGCCCTAAACTTACTCCCTCAAACTAAGTTCAAACCTAACATAACCTGAAGCCTAAATCAAACCATACACCTAACCCTAACCCTAGGAGGACACCTTAAGCTCAAGCCCAACCCTAACCTGACCCTCACGCTAACTCCAACCGTAACACTGAACCGAAAACTAACAGTAGCCCTAAACTTACTCCCTCAAATTAAGTTCAAACTTAACCTAACCTGAAGCCTAACTCAAACCATAGACCTAACCCTAACACTAGGCGGACACCTGAAGCTCAACCCCAACCCTAACCTAAACCTGACGCTATCTCCAACCGTAACACTGAACCGAAAACTAACAGTAGCCCTAAACTTACTCCCTCAAACTAACTTCAAACCTAACCTAACCTGAAGCCTAACTCAAACCATAGACCTAACCCTAACCCTAGGCGGACACCTGAAGCTCAACCCCAACCCTAACCTAACCCTGAAGCTATCTCCAACCGTAACACTGAACCGAAAACTAACAGTAGCCCTAAACTTACTCCCTCAAACTAACTTCAAACCTAACCTAACCTGAAGCCTAACTCAAACCATAGACCTAACCCTAACCCTTGGCGGACACCTTAAGCTCAACCCCAGTCCTAAAATGGCCCTAACGCTAACTCCAACCATAACAGTTACCCGAAAACTAACAGTAGCCCTAAACTTACTCCCTCAAACTAAGTTCAAACCTAACCTAACCTGAAGCCTAAATCAAACCATACACCTAACCCCAACCCTAGGCGGACACCTTAAGCTAAACCTCAACCCTAACCTGACCCTCACGCTAAATCCAACCGTAACACTGAACTGAAAACTAACAGTATCCCTAAACTTACTCCCTCAAACTAAGTTCAAACCTAACCTAACCTGAAGCCTAACTCAAACCATAGACCTAACTCTAACCCTAGGAGGACACCTGAAGCTCAACCCCAACCCTAACCTGACCCTGACTCTTACTCCAACCGTAACACTCAACCGAATACTAACAGTAGCCCTAAACTTACTCCCTCAAACTAAGTTCAAACCTAACCTAACCTGAAGCCTAACTCAAACCATAGACCTAACCCGAACCCTAGGCGGACTCCTGAAGCTCAACCCCAACCCTAACCTAACCCTGACGCTATCTCCAACCGTAACACTGAACCGAAAACTAAGAGTAGCCCTAAACTTACTCCCTCAAACTAACTTCAAACCTAACCTAACCTGAAGCCTAACTCAAACCATAGACCTAACCCTAACCCTAGGCGGACACCTGAAGCTCAACCCCAACCCTAACCTAACCCTGACGCTATCTCCAACCGTAACACTGAACCGAAAACTAACAGTAGCCCTAAACTTACTCCCTCAAACTAACTTCAAACCTAACCAAACCTGAAGCCTAACTCAAACCATAGACCTAACCCTAACCCTTGGCGGACACCTTAAGCTCAACCCCAGTCCTAAAATGGCCCTGACGCTCACTCCAACCATAACAGTTACCCGAAAACTAACAGTAGCCCTAAACTTACTCCCTCAAACTAAGTTCAAACCTAACCTAACCTGATGCCTAAATCCAACCATACACCTCACCCCTACCCTAGGCGGACACCTTAAGCTAAACCACAACCCTAACCTGACCCTCACGCTAAATCCAACCGTAACACTGAAATGAAAACTAACAGTATCCCAAAACTTACTCCCTCAAACTAAGTTCTAACCTAACCTAACCTGAAGCCTAACTCAAACCATAGACCTAACACTAACCCTAGGCGGACAACTGAAGCTCAACCCCAACGCTAACCTGACCCTGACGCTATCTCCAACCGTAACACTGAACCGAAAACTAAGAGTAGCCCTAAACTTACTCCCTCAAACTAAGTTCAAACCTAACCTAACCTGAAGCCTAACTCAAACCATAGACCTAACCCTAACATTTGGCGGACACCTTAAGCTCAAGCCCAATCCTAAAATGGCCCTGACGCTAACTCCAACCATAACAGTTACCAGAAAACTAACAGTAGCCCTAAACTTACTCCCTCAAACTACGTTCAAACCTAACCTAACCTGAAGCCTTAATCAAATCATACACCTAACCCTAACCCAGGCGGACACCTTAAGCTCAACCCCTACCCTAACCTGACCCTCACGCTTACTCCAACTGTAACAGTTAACCGAAAACTAACACTAGCCCTAAACTTATTCCCTCAAACTAACTTCAAACCTAACCTAACCTGAAGCCTAAATCAAACCATACACCTAACCCTAACCCTAGGCGGACACCTTAAGCTCAAACCCAACCGTAACCTGACCCTCACGCTAACTCCAACCGTAACAGTTACCCGAAAACTAACAGTAGCCTTAAACTTACTCCCTCAAACTAAGTTCAAACCTAACCTATCCTGAAGCCTAAATCAAACCATACACCTAACCCTAACCCTAGGCGGACACCTTAAGTTCAACCCCTACCCTAACCTGAACCTCACGCTAACTCCAACCGAAACACTGAACCGAAAACAAACAGTAGCCCTAAACTTACTCCCTCAAACTAAGTTCAAACCTAACCTAACCTGAAGCCTAACTCAAACCATAGACCTAACCCTAACCCTAGGCGGACACCTGAAGCTCAACCCCAACACTAACCTGACCCTGACTCTTACTCCAACCGTAACACTCAACCGAAAACTAACAGTAGCCCTAAACTTACTCCCTCAAACTAAGTTCAAACCTAACCTAACCTGAAGCCTAACTCAAACCATAGACCTAACCCTAACCCTAGGCGGACACCTGAAGCTCAACCCCAACCCTAACCTGACCCTGACTCTTTCTCCAAACGTAACAATGAACCGAAAACTAACAGTAGCCCTAAACTTACTCCCTCAAACTAAGTTCAAACCTAACATAACCTGAAGCCTAACTCAAACCATAGACCTAACCCTAACCCTAGGCGGACACCTGAAGCTCAACCCCAAACCTAACCTGACCCTGACGCTATCTCCAACCGTAACACTGAACCGAAAACTAACAGTAGCCCTAAACTTACTCCCTCAAACTAAGTTCAAACCTAACCTAACCTGAAGCCTAACTCAAACCATACACCTAACCATAACCCTAGGCGGACACCTGAAGCTCAACCCCAACCCTAACCTGACCCTCACGCTATCTTCAACCGTAACACTGAACCGAAAACTAACAGTAGCCCTAAACTTACTCCCTCAAACTAAGTTCAAACCTAACCTATCCTGAAGCCTAAATCAAACCATACACCTAACCCTAACCCTAGGCGGACACCTTAAGCTCAAGCCCAACCCTAACCTGACCCTCACGCTAACTCCAACCGTAACACTGAACCGAAAACTAACAGTAGCCCTAAACTTACTCCCTCAAACTAAGTTCAAACTTAACCTAACCTGAAGCCTAACTCAAACCATAGACCTAACCCTAACACTAGGCGGACACTTGAAGCTCAACCCCAACCCTAACATAACCCTGACGCTATCTCCAACCGTAACACTGAACCGAAAACTAACAGTAGCCCTAAACTTACTCCCTCAAACTAACTTCAAACCTAACCTAACCTGAAGCCTAACTCAAACCATAGACCTAACCCTAACCCTAGGCGGACACCTGAAGCTCAACCCCAACCCTAACCTAACCCTGAAGCTATCTCCAACCGTAACACTGAACCGAAAACTAACAGTAGCCCTAAACTTACTCCCTCAAACTAACTTTAAACCTAACCTAACCTGAAGCCTAACTCAAACCATAGACCTAACCCTAACCCTTGGCGGACACCTTAAGCTCAACCCCAGTCCTAAAATGGCCCTAACGCTAACTCCAACCATAACAGTTACCCGAAAACTAACAGTAGCCCTAAACTTACTCCCTCAAACTAAGTTCAAACCTAACCTAACCTGAAGCCTAAATCAAACCATACACCTAACCCCAACCCTAGGCGGACACCTTAAGCTAAACCTCAACCCTAACCTGACCCTCACGCTAAATCCAACCGTAACACTGAACTGAAAACTAACAGTATCCCTAAACTTACTCCCTCAAACTAAGTTCAAACCTAACCTAACCTGAAGCCTAACTCAAACCATAGACCTAACTCTAAACCTAGGCGGACACCTGAAGCTCAACCCCAACCCTAACCTGACCCTGACTCTTACTCCAACCGTAACACTCAACCGAATACTAACAGTAGCCCTAAACTTACTCCCTCAAACTAAGTTCAAACCTAACCTAACCTGAAGCCTAACTCAAACCATAGACCTAACCCGAACCCTAGGCGGACTCCTGAAGCTCAACCCCAACCCTAACCTAACCCTGACGCTATCTCCAACCGTAACACTGAACCGAAAACTAAGAGTAGCCCTAAACTTACTCCCTCAAACTAACTTCAAACCTAACCTAACCTGAAGCCTAAATCAAAGCATACACCTAACCCTAACCCTAGGCGGACACCTTAAGCTCAATCCCAACGCTAACATGACCCTCACGCTAACTCCAACCGGAACACTGAACCGAAAACTAACATTAGCCCTAAACTTACTCCCTCAAACTAATTTCAAACCTAACCTAACCTGAAGCCTAACTCAAACCATAGACCTAATCCTAACCCTAGGCGGACACCTGAAGCTCAACCCCAACCCTAAACTGACCCTCACGCTATCTCCAACCGTAACACTGAACCGAAAACTAACAGTAGCCCTAAACTTACTCCCTCAAACTAAGTTCAAACCTAACCTAACCTGAAGCCTAACTCAAACCATACACCTAACCATAACCCTAGGCGGACACCATTAGCTCAACGCCAACCCTAACCTGGACCTGACGTTAACTCCAACCGTAACAGTTACCCGAAAACTAACAGTAGCCCTAAACTTACTCCCTCAAACTAAGTTCAAACCTAACCTAACCTGAAGCCTAAATCAAACCATACACCTAACCCTAACCCTAGGCGGACACCTGAAGCTCAACCCCAACCCTAACCTGACCCTGACGCTATCTCCAACCGTAACACTGAACCGAAAACTAACAGTAGCCCTAAACTTTCTCCCTCAAACTAAGTTCAAACCTAACCTAACCTGAAGCCTAACTCAAACCATAGACCTAACCCTAACCCTAGGCGGACACCTGAAGCTCAACCCCAACCCTAACCTGGCCCTGACCCTAACTCCAACCATAACAGTTACCCGAAAACTAACAGTAGCCCTAAACTTACTCCCTCAAACTAAGTTCAAACCTAACCCAACCTGAAGCCTAACTCAAACCATAGACATAACCCTAACCCTAGGCGGACACCTGAAGTTCAAGCGCAACCCTAACCTTACCCTGACGCTATCTCCAACGGTAACACTGAACCGAAAACTAACAGTAGCCCTAAACTTTCTCCCTCAAACTAAGTTCAATCCTAACCTAACCTGAAGCCTAAATGAAACCATAGACCTAAACCTAACCCTAGGCGGACACCTTTAGCTCAACCCCAACCCTAACCTGACCCTCGCGCTAACTCCAACCGTAACACTGAACCGAAAACTAACAGTAGCTCTAAACTTACTCCCTCAAACTAAGTTCAAACCTAACCTAACCTGAAGCCTAACTCAAACCATAGACCTAACCCTAACCCTTGGCGGACACCTTAAGCTCAACCCCAATCCTATAATGGCCCTGACGGTAACTCCAACCATAAGAGTTACCCGAAATCTAACAGTAGCCCTAAACTTACTCCCTCAAACTAAGTTCAAACCTAACCTAACCTGAAGCCTTAATCAAATCATACACCTAACCCTAACCCTAGGCGGACACCTTAAGCTCAACCCCTACCCTAACCTGACCCTCACGCTTACTCCAACTGTAACAGTTAACCGAAAACTAACAGTAGCCCTAAACTTACTCCCTCAAACTAACTTCAAACCTAACCTAACCTGAAGCCTAAATCAAACCATACACCTAACCATAACACTAGGCGGACACCATTAGCTCAACGCCAACCCTAACCTGGAGCTGACGCTAACTCCAACCGTAACAGATACCCGAAAACTAACAGTAGCCCTAAAATTACTCCCTCAAACTAAGTTCAAACCTAACCTAACCTGAAGCCTAAATCAAACCATACACCTAACCCTAACCCTAGGCGGACACCTGAAGCTCAACCCCAACCCTAACCTGACACTGACGCTATCTCCAACCGTAACACTGAACCGAAAACTAACAGTAGCCCTAAACTTACTCCCTCAAACTAAGTTCAAACCTAACCTAACCTGAAGCCTAACTCAAACCATAGACCTAACCCTAACCCTTGGCGGACACCTTAAGCTCAACCCCAATCCTAAAATGGCCCAGATTCTAACTCCAACCATAACAGTTACCCGAAAACTAACAGTAGCCCTAAACTTACTCCCTCAAACTAAGTTCAAACCTAACCTAACCTGAAGCCTAAATCAAACCATACACCTAACCCTAACCCTAGGCGGACACCTTAAGCTCAACCCCAACCCTAACCTGACCCTCACGCTAAATCCAACCGTAACACTGAACTGAAAACTAACAGTAGCCCTAAACTTACTCCCTCAAACTAAGTTCAAACCTAACCTAACCTGAAGCCTAACTCAAACCATAGACCTAACCCTAACCCTAGGCGGACACCTGAAGCTCAAACCCAACCCTAACCTGGCCCTGACGCTAATTCCAACCATAACAGTTACCCGAAAACTAACAGTAGCCCTAAACTTATTCCCTCAAACTAAGTTCAAACCTAACCTAACCTGAAGCCTAACTCAAACCATAGACCTAACCCTAACCCTAGGCGGACACCTGAAGCTCAACCCCAAACCTAACCTGACCCTGACGCTATCTCCAACCGTAACACTGAACCGAAAACTAACAGTAGCCCTAAACTTACTCCCTCATACTAAGTTCAAACCTAACCTAACCTGAAGCCTAACTCAAACCATACACCTAACCATAACCCTAGGCGGACACCTGAAGCTCAACCCCAACCCTAACCTGACCCTCACGCTATCTTCAACCGTAACACTGAACCGAAAACTAACAGTAGCCCTAAACTTATTCCCTCAAACTAAGTTCAAACCTAACCTATCCTGAAGCCTAAATCAAACCATACACCTAACCCTAACCCTAGGCAGACACCTTAAGCTCAAGCCCAACCCTAACCTGACCCTCACGCTAACTCCAACCGTAACACTGAACCGAAAACTAACAGTAGCCCTAAACTTACTCCCTCAAACTAAGTTCAAACTTAACCTAATCTGAAGCCTAACTCAAACCATAGACCTAACCCTAACACTAGGCAGACACTTGAAGCTCAACCCCAACCCTAACATAACCCTGACGCTATCTCCAACCGTAACACTGAACCGAAAACTAACAGTAGCCCTAAACTTACTCCCTCAAACTAACTTCAAACCTAACCTAACCTGAAGCCTAACTCAAACCATAGACCTAACCCTAACCCTAGGCGGACACCTGAAGCTCAACCCCAAACCTAACCTAACCCTGAAGCTATCTCCAACCGTAACACTGAACCGAAAACTAACAGTAGCCCTAAACTTACTCCCTCAAACTAACTTCAAACCTAACCTAACCTGAAGCCTAACTCAAATCATAGACCTAACCCTAACCCTTGGCGGACACCTTAAGCTCAACCCCAACCCTAACCTGACCCTCACGATAACTCCAACCGTAACACTGAACCGAAAACTAACAGTAGCCCTAAACTTACTCCCTCAAACTAAGTTCAAACCTAACCTAACCTGAAGCCTAAATCAAACCATACACCTAACCCTAACCCTAGGCGGACACCTGAAGCTCAACCCAAACCCTAACCTGACCCTGACGCTATCTCCAACCGTAACACTGAACCGAAAACTAACAGTAGCCCTAAACTTACTCCCTCAAACTAAGTTCAAACCTAACCTAACCTGAAGCCTAACTCAAACCATAGACCTAACCCTAACCCTAGGCGGACACCTGAAGCTCAACCCCAACCCTAACCTGGCCCTGACGCTAACTCAAACCATAACAGTTACCCGAAAACTAACAGTAGCCCTAAACTTACTCACTCAAACTAAGTTCAAACCTAACCTAACCTGAAGCCTAAATCAAACCATACACCTAACTCTAACCCTAGGCGGACACCTTAAGCTCAACCCCAACCCTAACCTGACCCTCACGCTAAATCCAACCGTAACACTGAACCGAAAACTAACAGTAGCCCTAAACTTACTCCCTCAAACTAATTTCAAACCTAACCTAACCTGAAGCCTAACTCAAACCATAGACCTAACCCTAACCCTAGGCGGACACCTGAAGTTCAAGCGCAACCCTAACCTTACCCTGACGCTATCTCCAACGGTAACACTGAACCGAAAACTAACAGTAGCCCTAAACTTACTCCCTCAAACTAAGTTCAATCCTAACCAACCTGAAGCCTAAATGAAACCATAGACCTAAACCTAACCCTAGGCGGACACCTTTAGCTCAACCCCAACCCTAACCTGACCCTCGCGCTAACTCCAACCGTAACACTGAACCGAAAACTAACAGTAGCTCTAAACTTACTCCCTCAAACTAAGTTCAAACCTAACCTAACCTGAAGCCTAACTCAAACCATAGACCTAACCCTAACCCTTGGCGGACACCTTAAGCTCAACCACAATCCTATAATGGCCCTGACGGTAACTCCAACCATAAGAGTTACCCGAAAACTAACAGTAGCCCTAAACTTACTCCCTCAAACTAAGTTCAAACCTAGCCTAACCTGAAGCCTTAATCAAATCATACACCTAACCCTAACCCTAGGCGGACACCTTAAGCTCAACCCCTATCCTAACCTGACCCTCACGCTTACTCCAACTGTAACAGTTAACCGAAAACTAACAGTAGCCCTAAACTTACTCCCTCAAACTAACTTCAAACCTAACCTAACCTGAAGCCTAAATCAAACCATACACCTAACCATAACACTAGGCGGACACCATTAGCTCAACGCCAACCCTAACCTGGAGCTGACGCTAACTCCAACCGTAACAGATACCCGAAAACTAACAGTAGCCCTAAAATTACTCCCTCAAACTAAGTTCAACCCTAACCTAACCTGAAGCCTAAATCAAACCATACACCTAACCCTAACCCTAGGCGGACACCTTAAACTCAACCCCAACACTAACCTGACACACACGCTAACTCCAACCGTAACACTGAACCGAAAACTAACAGTAACCCTAAACTTACTCCCTCAAACTAAGTTCAAACCTAACCTAACCTGAAGCCTAACTCAAACCATAGACCTAACCCTAACCCTAGGCGGACACCTGAAGCTCAACCCCAACCCTAACCTGACACTGACGCTATATCCAACCGTAACACTGAACCGAAAACTAACAGTAGCCCTAAACATACTCCCTCAAACTAAGTTCAAACCTAACCTAACCTGAAGCCTAACTCAAACCATAGACCTAACCCAAAACCTAGGCGGAAACCTTAAGCTCAACCCCAACCCTAACCTGGCCTGACGCTAACTCCAACCATAACAGTTACCAGAAAACTAACAGTCGCCCTAAACTTACTCCCTCAAACTAAGCTCAAACCTAACCTAACCTGAAGCCTAAATCAAACCATACACCTAACCCTAACCCTAGGCGGACAGCTTAACCTCAACCCCAACCCTAACCTGACCCTCACGCTAACTCCAACCGTAACACTGAACCGAAAACTAACATTAGCCCTAAACTTACACCCTCAATCTAATTTCAAACCTAACCTAACCTGAAGCCTAACTCAAACCATAGACCTAACCCTAACCCTAGGTGGACACCTCAAGCTCAACCCCAACCCTAACCTAACCCTGACGCTATCTCCAACCGTAATACTGAACCGAAAACTAACAGTAGCCCTAAACTTACTCCCTCAAACTAAGTTCAAACCTAACCTAACCTGAAGCCTAACTCAAACCATAGACCTAACCCTAACCCTAGGCGGACACCTGAAGCTCAACCCCAACCCTAACCTGACCCTGACGCTATATCCAACCGTAACACTGAACCGAAAACTAACAGTAGCTCTAAACTTACTCCCTCAAACTACGTTCAAACCTAACCTAACCTGAAGCCTTAATCAAATCATACACCTAACCCTAACCCTTGGCGGACACCTTAAGCTCAAGCCCAATCCTAAAATGGCCCTGACGCTAACTCCAACCATAACAGTTACCCGAAAACTAACAGTAGCCCTAAACTTACTCCCTCAAACTACGTTCAAACCTAACCTAACCTGAAGCCTTAATCAAATCATACACCTAACCCTAACCCTAGGCAGACACCTTAAGCTCTACCCCTACCCTAACCTGACCCTCACGCTTACTCCAACTGTAACAGTTAACCGAAAACTAACAGTAGCCCTAAACTTATTCCCTCAAACTAACTTCAAACCTAACCTAACCTGAAGCCTAAATCAAACCATACACCTAACCCTAACCCTAGGCGGACACCTGAAGTTCAAGCGCAACCCTAACCTGACCCTGACGCTATCTACAACCGTAACACTGAACCGAAAACTAACAGTAGCCCTAAACTTACTCCCTCAAACTAAGTTCAAACCTAACCTAACCTGAAGCCTAAATCAAACCATACACCTAACCCTAACCCTAGGCGGACACCTTAAGCTCAACCCCAACCCTAACCTGACCCTGACACTATCTCCAACTGTAACACTGAACCGAAAATTAACAGTAGCCCTAAACTTACTCCCTCAAACTAAGTTCAAACCTAACCTAACCTGAAGCCTAACTCAAACCATAGACCTAACCCTAACCCTAGGCGGACACCTTAAGCTCAACCCCAACCCTAACCTGGCCCTGACGCTAATTCCAACCATAACAGTTACCCGAAAACTAACAGTAGCCCAAAACTTACTCCCTCAAACTAAGTTCAAACCTAACCTAACCTCAAGCCTTAATCAAATCATACACCTAACCCTAACCCTAGGCGGACACCTTAAGCTCAACTGCAACCCTAACATTACCCTGACGCTATCTCCAACGGTAACACTGAACCGAAAACTAACAGTAGCCCTAAACTTACTCCCTCAAACTAAGTTCAATCCTAACCTAACCTGAAGCCTAAATGAAACCATAGACCTAAACCTAACACTAGGCGGACACCTTTAGCTCAACCCCAACCCTAACCTGACCCTCGCGCTAACTCCAACCGTAACACTGAACCGAAAACTAACAGTAGCCCTAATCTTACTCCCTCAAACTAAGTTCATACCTAACCTAACCTGAAGCCTAACTCAAACCATAAACCTAAACCTAACCCTTGGCGGACACCTTAAGCTCAACCCCAATCCTATAATGGCCATGACGGTAACTCCAAGCATAAAAGTTACCCGAAAACTAACAGTAGTCCTAAACTTACTCCCTCAAACTACGTTCAAACCTAACCTAACCTGAAGCCTTAATCAAATCATACAACTAACCCTAACCCTAGGCGGACACCTTAAGCTCAACCCCTACACTAAACTGACCCTCGCGCTTACTCCAACTGTAACAGTTATGCGAAAACTAACAGTAGCCCTAAACTTACTCCCTCAAACTAACTTCAAACCTAACCTAACCTGAAGCCTAAAACAAACCATACACCTATCCCTAACCCAAGGCGGACACCATTAGCTCAACGCCAACCCTAACCTGGACCTGACGCTAACTCCAACCGTAACAGTTACCCGAAAACTAACAGTAGCCCTAAACTTACTCTCTCAAACTAAGTTCAAACCTAACATAACCTGAAGCCTAAATCAAACCATACACCTAACCCTAACCCTAGGCGGACACCTTAAGCTCAACCCCTACCCTAACCTGACCCTCACGCTAACTCCAACCGAAACACTGAACCGAAAACAAACAGTAGCCCTAAACTTACTCCCTCAAACTAAGTTCAAACCTAACCTAACCTGAAGCCTAACTCAAACCATAGACCTAACCCTAACCCTAGGCGGACACCTGAAGTTCAAGCCCAACCATAACCTGACCCTGACGCTATCTCCAACCATAACACTGAACCGAAAACTAACAGTAGCCCTAAACTTACTCCCTCAAACTAAGTTCAAACCGAACCTAACCTGAAGCCTAAATCAAACCATACACCTAACCCTAACCCTAGGCGGACACCTTAATCTCAACCCCAACCATAACCTGACCCTGACGCTATCTCCAACCATAACACTGAAACGAAAACTAACAGTAGCCCTAAACTACTCCCTCAAACTAACTTCAAACCTAACCTAACCTGAAGCCTAACTCAAGCCATAGACTTAACCCTAACCCTAGGCGGACACCTGAAGCTCAACCCCAACCCTAACCTGACCCTGACTCTTACTCCAACCGTAACACTCAACTGAAAACTAACAGTAGCCCTAAACTTACTCCCTCAAACTAAGTTCAAACCTAACCTAACCTGAAGCCTAACTCAAACCATAGACCTAACCCTAACCCTAGGCGGACACCTGAAGCTCAACCCCAACCCTAACGTGACCCTTACGCTATCTCCAAACGTAACACTGAACCGAAAACTAACAGTAGCCCTAAACTTACTCCCTCAAACTAAGTTCAAACCTAACCTATCCTGAAGCCTTACTCAAACCATAGACCTAACCCTAACCCTAGGCGGACACCTTAAGCTCAACCCCAATCCTAAAATGGCCCTGACGCTAACTCCAACCATAACAGTTACCCGAAAACTAACAGTAGCCCTAAACTTACTCCCTCAAACTAAGTTCAAACCTAACCTAACCTGAAGCCTAAATCAAACCATACACCTAACCCTAACCCTAGGCGGACACCTTAAGCTCAACCCCAACCCTAACCTGACCCTCACGCTAAATCCAACCGTAACACTGAACCGAAAACTAACAGTAGCCCTAAACTTAATCCCTCAAACTAAGTTCAAACCTAACCTAACCTGAAGCCTAACTCAAACCATAGACCTAACCGTAACCCTAGGCGGACACCTTAAGCTCAACCCCGACCCTAACCTGACCCTCACGCTAACTCCAAACGTAACACTGAACCGAAAACTAACAGTAGCCCTAAACTTACTCCCTCAAACTAATTTCAAACCTAACCTAACCTGAAGCCTTACTCAAACCATAGACCTAACCCTAACCCTAGGCGGACACCTGAAGCTCAAACCCAACCCTAACCTGACCCTGACGCTATCTCCAACCGTAACACTGAACCGAAAACTAACAGTAGCCCTAAACTTACTCCCTCAAACTAAGTTCAAACCTAACCTAACCTGAAGCCTAAATAAAACCAAACACCTAACCCTAACTCTAGGCGGACACCTTAAGCTCAAACCCAACCGTAACCTGACCCTCACCCTAACTCCAACCGTAACACTGAACCGAAAACTAACAGTAGCCCTAAACTTACTCCCTCAAACTAAGTTCAATCCTAACCTAACCTGAAGACTAACTCAAACCATAGACCTAACCCTAACCCTAGGCGGACACCTGAAGCTCAACCCCAACCCTAACCTGACCCTGACGGTATCTCCAACCGTAACACTGAACCGAAAACTAACAGTAGCCCTAAACTTACTCCCTCAAACTATGTTCAAACCTAACCTAACCTGAAGCCTAACTCAAACCATAGACCTAACCCTAACCCTAGGCGGACACCTGAAGCTCAACCCCAACCCTAACCTAACCCTGACGCTATCTCCAACCGTAACACTGAACCGAAAACTAAGAGTAGCCCTAAACTTACTCCCTCAAACTAACTTCAAACCTAACCTAACCTGAAGCCTAACTCAAACCATAGACCTAACCCTAACCCTAGGCGGACACCTGAAGCTCAACCCCAACCCTAACCTAACCCAGACGCTATCTCCAACCGTAACACTGAACCGAAAACTAACAGTAGCCCTAAACTTACTCCCTCAAACTAACTTCAAACCTAAGCAAACCTGAAGCCTAACTCAAACCATAGACCTAACCCTAACCCTTGGCGGACACCTTAAGCTCAACCCCAGTCCTAAAATGGCCCTGACGCTAACTCCAACCATAACAGTTACCCGAAAACTAACAGTAGCCCTAAACTTACTCCCTCAAACTAAGTTCAAACCTAACCTAACCTGAAGCCTAAATCAAACCATACACCTAACCCTAACCCTAGGCGGACACCTTAAGCTCAAACCCAACCGTAACCTGACCCTCACGCTAACTCCAACCGTAACACTGAACCGAAAACTAACAGTAGCCCTAAACTTACTCCCTCAAACTAAGTTCAAACCTAACCTAACCTGAAGCCTAAATCAAACCATACACCTAACCCCAACCCTAGGCGGACACCTTAAGCTAAACCCCAACCCTAACCTGACCCTCACGCTAAATGCAACCGTAACACTGAACTGAAAACTAACAGTATCCCTAAACTTACTCCCTCAAACTAAGTTCAAACCTAACCTAACCTGAAGCCTAACTCAAACCATAGACCTAACCCTAACCCTAGGCGGACACCTGAACCTCAACCCCAACGCTAACCTGACCCTGACGCTATCTCCAACCGTAACACTGAACCGAAAACTAACACTAGCCCTAAACTTACTCCCTCAAACTAAGTTCAAACCTAACCTAACCTGAAGACTAACTCAAACCATAGACCTAACCCTAACCCTAGGCGGAAACCTTAAGCTCAACCCCAACCCTAACCTGGCCCTGACGCTAACTCCAACCATAACAGTTACCAGAAAACTAACAGTCGCCCTAAACTTACTCCCTCAAACTAAGCTCAAACCTAACGTAACCTGAAGCCTAAATCAAACCATACACCTAACCCTAACCCTAGGAGGACACCTTAACCTCAACCCCAACCCTAACCTGACCCTCACGCTAAATCCAACCGTAACACTGTACCGAAAACTAACAGTAGCCCTAAACTTACTCCCTCAAACTAATTTCAAACCTAACCTAACCTGAAGCCTAACTCAAACCATAGACCTAACCCTAACCCTAGGCGGACACCTGAAGCTCAACCCCAACCCTAACCTGACCCTGACGCTATCTCCAACCGTAACACTGAACCGAAAACTAACAGTAGCCCTAAACTTACTCCCTCAAACTAAGTTCAAACCTAACCTAACCTGAAGCCTAAATCAAACCATACACCTCACCCTAACCCTAGGCGGACACCTTAAGCTCAAACCGAACCGTAACCTGACCCTCACGCTAACTCCAACCGTAACACTGAACCGAAAACTAACAGTAGCCCTAAACTTACTCCCTCAAACTAAGTTCAATCCTAACCTAACCTGAAGCCTAACTCAAACCATATACCTAACCCTAAACCTAGGCAGACACCTGAAGCTCAACCCCAACCCTAACCTGACCCTGACGCTATCTCCAACCGTAACACTGAACCGAAAACTAACAGTACCTCTAAACTTACTCCCTCAAACTAAGTTCAAACCTAACCTAACCTGAAGCCTAACTCAAACCATAGACTTAACCCTAACATTTGGCGGACACCTTAAGCTCAAGCTCAATCCTAAAATGGCCCTGACGCTAAATCCAACCATAACAGTTACCTGAAAACTAACAGTAGCCCTAAACTTACTCCCTCAAACTACGTTCAAACCTAACCTAACCTGAAGCCTTAATCAAGTCATCCACCTAACCCTAACCCTAGGCGGACAACTTAAGCACAACCCCTACCCTAACCTGACCCTCACGCTTACTCCAACTGTAACAGTTAACCGAAAACTAACAGTAGCCCTAAACTTATTCCCTCAAACTAACTTCAAACCTAACCTAACCTGAAGCCTAAATCAAACCATACACCTAACCCTAACCCTAGGCGGACACCTTAAGCTCAACCCCTACCCTAACCTGACCCTAACGCTAACTCCTACCGAAACACTGAACCGAAAACAAACAGTAGCCCTAAACTTACTCCCTCAAACTAAGTTCAAACCTAACCTAACCTGAAGCCTAACTCAAACCATAGACCTAACCCTAACCCTAGGCGGACACCTTAAGCTCAACCCCAATCCTAAAATGGCCCTGACGCTAACTCCAACCGTAACACTCAACCGAAAACTAACAGTAGCCCTAAACTTACTCCCTCAAACTAAGTTCAAACCTAACCTAACCTGAAGCCTAAATCAAACAATACACCTAACGCTAACCCTAGGCGGACACCTTAAGCACAACCCCAACCCTAACCTGACCCTCACGCTAAATCCAACTGTAACACTGAACCGAAAACTAACAGTAGCCCTAAACTTAATCCCTCAAACTAAGTTCAAACCTAACCTAACCTGAAGCCTAACTGAAACCATAGACCTAACCGTAACCCTAGGCGGACACCTTAAGCTCAACCCCGACCCTAACCTGACCCTCACGCTAACTCCAACCGTAACACTGAACCGAAAACTAACAGTAGCCCTAAACTTACTCCCTCAAACTAATTTCAAACCTAACCTAACCTGAAGCCTAACTCAAACCATAGAACTAACCCTAACCCAAGACGGACACCTGAAGTTCAAGCCCAACCATAACCTGACCCTGACGCTATCTCCAACCATAACACTGAACCGAAAACTAGCAGTAGCCCTAAACTTACTCCCTCAAACTAAGTTCAAACCTAACCTAACCTGAAGCCTAAATCAAACCATACACCTAACCCTAACACTAGGCGGACACCTTAAGCTCAACCCCAACCGTAACCTGACCCTGACGCTATCTCCAACCGTAACACTGAACCGAAAACTAACACTAGCCCTAAACTTACTCCCTCAAACTAAGTTCAAACCTAACCTAATCTGAAGCCTAACTCAAACCATAGACCTAACCCTAACCCTAGGCGGAAACCTTAAGCTCAACCCCAACCCTAACCTGACCCTGACGCTAACTCCAACCATAACAGTTACCAGAAAACTAACAGTCGCCCTAAACTTACTCCCTCAAACTAAGCTCAAACCTAACCTAACCTGAAGCCTAAATTAAACCATACACCTAACCCTAACCCTAGGCGGACACCTTAACCTCAACCCCAACCCTAACCTGACCCTCACGCTAAATCCAACCGTAACACTGTACCGAAAACTAACAGTAGCCCTAAACTTACTCCCTCAAACTAATTTCAAACCTAACCTAACCTGAAGCCTAACTCAAACCATAGACCTAACCCTAACCCTAGGCGGACACCTGAAGCTCAACCCCAACCCTAACCTGACCCTGACGCTATCTCCAACCGTAACACTGAACCGAAAACTAACAGTAGCCCTAAACTTACTCCCTCAAACTAAGTTCAAACCTAACCTAACCTGAAGCCTAAATCAAACCATACACCTAACCCTAACCCTAGGCGGACACCTTAAGCTCAAACCGAACCGTAACCTGACCCTCACGCTAACTCCAACCGTAACACTGAACCGAAAACTAACAGTAGCCCTAAACTTACTCCCTCGAACTAAGTTCAATCCTAACCTAACCTGAAGCCTAACTGAAACCATATACCTAACCCTAAACCTAGGCGGACACCTGAAGCTCAACCCCAACCCTAACCTGACCCTGACGCTATCTCCAACCGTAACACTGAACCGAAAACTAACAGTAGCTCTAAACTTACTCCCTCAAACTAACTTCAAACCTAACCTAACCTGAAGCCTAACTCAAACCATAGACCTAACCCTAACATTTGGCGGACACCTTAAGCTCAAGCCCAATCCTAAAATGACCCTGACGCTAACTCCAACCATAACAGTTACCTGAAAACTAACAGTAGCCCTAAACTTACTCCCTCAAACTACGTTCAAACCTAACCTAACCTGAAGCCTTAATCAAGTCATCCACCTAACCCTAACCCTAGGCGGACACCTTAAGCTCAACCCCTACCCTAACCTGACCATCACGCTTACTCCAACTGTAACAGTTAACCGAAAACTAACAGTAGCCCTAAACTTATTCCCTCAAACTAACTTCAAACCTAACCTAACCTGAAGCCTAAATCAAACCATACACCTAACCCTAACCCTAGGCGGACACCTTAAGCTCAACCCCTACCCTAACCTGACCCTAACGCTAACTCCAACCGAATCACTGAACCGAAAACAAACAGTAGCCCTAAACTTACTCCCTCAAACTAAGTTCAAACCTAACCTAACCTGAAGCCTAACTCAAACCATAGACCTAACCCTAACCCTAGGCGGACACCTGAAGCTCAACCCCAACCCTAACCTGACCCTGACTCTTACTCCAACCGTAACACTCAACCGAAAACTAACAGTATCCCTAAACTTACTCCCTCAAACTAAGTTCAAACCTAACCTAACCTGAAGCCTAACTTAAACCATAGACCTAACCCTAACCCTAGGCGGACACCTTAAGCTCAACCCCAACCCTAACCTGACCGTGACGCTATCTCCAAACGTAACACTGAACCGAAAACTAACAGTAGTCCTAAACTTACTCCCTCAAACTAAGTTCAAACCTAACCTATCCTGAAGCCTAACTCAAACCATAGACCTAACCCTAACCCTTGGCGGACACCTTAAGCTCAACCCCAATCCTAAAATGGCCCTGACGCTAACTCCAACCATAACAGTTACCCGAAAACTAACAGTAGCCCTAAACTTACTCCCTCAAACTAAGTTCAAACCTAACCTAACCTGAAGCCTAAATCAAACAATACACCTAACGCTAACCCTAGGCGGACACCTTAAGCTCAACCCCAACCCTAACCTGACCCTCACGCTAAATCCAACCGTAACACTGAACCGAAAACTAACAGTAGCCCTAAACTTAATCCCTCAAACTAAGTTCAAACCTAACCTAACCTGAAGCCTAACTGAAACCATAGACCTAACCCTAACCCTAGGCGGACACCTTAAGCTCAACCCCGACACTAACCTGACCCTCACGCTAACTCCAACCGTAACACTGAACCGAAAACTAACAGTAGCCCTAAACTTACTCCCTCAAACTAATTTCAAACCTAACCTAACCTGAAGCCTAACTCAAACCATAGAACTAACCCTAACCCAAGACGGACACCTGAAGTTCAAGCCCAACCATAACCTGACCCCTGACGCTATCTCCAACCATAACACTGAACCGAAAACTAGCAGTAGCCCTAAACTTACTCCCTCAAACTAAGTTCAAACCTAACCTAACCTGAAGCCTAAATCAAACCATACACCTAACCCTAACACTAGGCGGACACCTTAAGCTCAACCCCAACCGTAACCTGACCCTGACGCTATCTCCAACCGTAACACTGAACCGAAAACTAACCATAGCCCTAAACTTACTCCCTCAAACTAAGTTCAAACCTAACCTAACCTGAAGCCTAAATCAAACCATACACCTAACCCTAACCCTAGGCGGACACCTTAAGCTCAAACCCAACCGTAACCTGACCCTCACGCTAACTCCAACCGTAACACTGAACCAAAAACTAACATTAGCCTTAAACTTACTCCCTCAAACTAAGTTCAATCCTAACCTAACCTGAAGCCTAACTCAAACCATAGACCTAATCCTAACCCTAGGCGGACACCTGAAGCTCAACCCCAACCCTAACCTGACCCTGACTCTTACTCCAACCGTAACACTCAACCGAAAACTAACAGTAGCCCTAAACTTACTCCCTCAAACTAAGTTCAAACCTAACCTAACCTGAAGCCTAACTCAAACCATAGACCTAACCCTAACCCTAGGCGGACACCTTAAGCTCAACCCCAACCCTAACCTGACCCTGACGCTATCTCCAAACGTAACACTGAACCAAAAACTAACAGTAGCCCTAAACTTACTCCCTCAAACTAAGTTCAAACCTAACCTATCCTGAAGCCTAACTCAAACCGTAGACCTAACCCTAACCCTTGGCGGACACCTTAAGCTCAACCCCAATCCTAAAATGGCACTGACGCTAACTCCAACCATAACAGTTACCCGAAAACTAACAGTTGCCCTAATCTTACTCCCTCAAACTAAGTTCAAACCTAACCTAAGCTGAAGCCTAAATCAAACAATACACCTAACGCTAACCCAAGGCGGACACCTTAAGCTCAACCCCAACCCTAACCTGACCCCTCACGCTAAATCCAACCGTAACACTGAACAGAAAACTAACAGTAGCCCTAAACTTAATCCCTCAAACTAAGTTCATACCTAACCTAACCTGAAGCCTAACTAAAACCATAGACCTAACCCTAACCCTAGGCGGACACCTTAAGCTCAACCCCGACCCTAACCTGACCCTCACGCTAACTCCAACCGTAACACTGAACCAAAAACTAACAGTAGCCCTAAACTTACTCCCTCAAACTAATTTCAAACCCTAACCTAACCTGAAGCCTAACTCAAACCATAGAACTAACCCTAACCCAAGGCAGACACCTGAAGTTCAAACCCAACCATAACCTGACCCTGACGCTATCTCCAACCATAACACTGAACCGAAAACTAGCAGTAGCCCTAAACTTACTCCCTGAAACTAAGTTCAAACCTAACCTAACCTGAAGCCTAAATCAAACCATACACCTAACGCTAACCCTAGGCGGACACCTTAAGCTCAACCCCAACCCTAACCTGACCCTGACGCTATCTCCAACCGTAACACTGAACCGAAAACTAACCATAGCCCTAAACTTACTCCCTCAAACTAAGTTCAAACCTAACCTAACCTGAAGCCTAACTCAAACCATAGACATAACCCTAACCCTAGGCGGACACCTTAAGCTCAACCCCAACCGAACCTGGCCCTGACGCTAACTCCAACCATAACAGTTACCCGAAAACTAACAGTAGCCCTAAACTTACTCCCTCAAATTAAGTTCAAACCTAACCTAACCTGAAGCCTTAATCAAATCATACACCTAACCCTAACCCTAGGCGGACACCTTAAGCTCAACCCCAACACTAACCTGACCCTGACGCTATCTCCAACTGTAACACTGAATCGAAAAGTAACAGGAGCCCTAAACTTACTCCCTCAAACTAAGTTCAAACCTAGCCTAACCTGAAGCCTAAATCAAACCATACACCTAACGCTAACGCTAGGCGGACACCTTAAGCTCAACCCCAACCCTAACCTGACCATCACGCTAACTCCAACCGTAACACTGAACCGAAAACTAACAGTAACCCTAAACTTACTCCCTCAAACTAAGTTCAAACCTAACCTAACCTGAAGCCTAACTCAAACCATAGACCTAACCCTAACCCTAGGCGGACACCTGAAGCTCAACCCCAACCCTAACCTGACCCTGACGCTATCTCCAACCGTAACACTGAACCGAAAAATAACAGTAGCCCTAAACTTACTCCCTCAAACTAAGTTCAAGCCTAACCTAACCTGAAGCCTAACTCAAACCATAGACCTAACCGTAACCCTTGGCGGACACCTTAATCTCAACCCCAATCCTAAAATGGCCCTGACGCTAACTCCAACCATAACAGTTACCCGAAAGCTAACAGTAGTCCTAAACTTACTCCCTCAAACTGAGTTCAAACCTAACCTAACCTGAAGCCTAAATCAAACCATACACCTAACCCCAACCCTAGGCGGACACCTTAAGCTAAACCCCAACCCTAACCTGACCCTCACGCTAAATCCAACCGTAATACTGAACTGAAAACTAACAGTATTCCTAAACTTACTCCCTCAAACTAAGTTCAAACCTAACCTAACCTGAAGCCTAACTCAAACCATAGACCTAACCCTAACCCTAGGCGGACACCTGAAGCTCAACCCCAACGGTAACCTGACCCTGAAGATATCTCCAACCGTAACACTGAACCGAAAACTAACAGTAGCCCTAAACTTACTCCCTCAAACTAAGTTCAAACCTAACCTAACCTGAAGCCTAACTCAAACCATAGACCTAACCCTAACCCTAGGCGGACACCTGAAGCTCAACCCCAACCCTAACCTGACCCTGACGCTATCTCCAAACGTAACACTGAACCGAAAACTAACAGTAGTCGTAAACATACTCCCTCAAACTAAGTTGAAACCTAACCTAACCTGAAGCCTAACTCAAACCATAGACCAAACCCTAACCCTAGGCGGACACCGGAAGCTCAACCCCAACCCTAACCTGACCATGACGCTATCTCCAACCGTAACACTGAACCGAAAACTAACAGTAGCCCTAAACTTACTCCCTCAAACTAATTTCAAACCTAACCTAACCTGAAGCCTAACTCAAACCATAGACCTAACCCTAACCCTAGGCGGACACCTGAAGCTCAACCCCAACCCTAACCTGACCCTCACGCTATCTCCAACCGTAACACTGAACCAAAAACTAACAGTAGCCCTAAACTTACTCCCTCAAACTAAGTTCAAACCTAACCTAACCTGAAGCCTAAATCAAACCATACACCTAACCCTAAACCTAGGCGGACACCTTAAGCTCAAGCCCAACCCTAACCAAACCCTCACGCTAACTCCAACCGTAACTCTGAACCGAAAACTAAGAGTAGCCCTAAACTTACTCCCTCAAACTAAGTTCAAACCTAACCTAACCTGAAGCCTAACTCAAACCATAGAACTAACCCTAACCCTAGGCGGACACCTGAAGCTCAACCCCAACCCTAACCTAACCCTGACACTATCTCCAACCGTAATACTGAACCGAAAACTAACAGTAGCCCTAAACTTACTCCCTCAAACTAACTTCAAACCTAACCTAACCTGAAGCCTAACTCAAACCATAGACCTAACCCTAACCCTTGGCGGACACCTTAAGCTCAACCCCAATCCTAAAATGGCCCTGACGCTAACTCCAACCATAACAGTTACCCGAAAACTAACAGTAGGCCTAAACTTCCTCCCTCAAACTAAGTTCAAACCTAACCTAACCTTAAGCCTAAATCGAACCATACACCTAACCCCAACCATAGGCGGACACCTTAAGCTCAACCCCAACCCTAACCTGGCCCTGACGCTAACTCCAACCATAACAGTTACCAGAAAACTAACAGTCGCCCTAAACATACTCCCTCAAACTAAGCTCAAACCTAACCTAACCTGAAGCCTAAATCAAACCATACACCTAACCCTAAGCCAAGGCGGACACATTAAGCTCAACCCCAACCCTAACCTGACCCTCACGCTACCTCCAACCGTAACACTGAACCGAAAACTAACAGTAGCCCTAAACTTATTCCCTCAAACTAACTTCAAACCTAACCTAACCTGAAGCCTAAATCAAACCATACACCTAACCCTAACCCTAGGCGGACACCTGAAGTTCAAGCGCAACCCTAACCTGACCCTGACGCTATCTCCAACCGTAACACTGAACCGAAAACTAACAGTAGCCCTAAACTTACTCCCTCAAACTAAGTTCAAACCTAACCTAACCTGAAGCCTAAATCAAACCATACACCTAACCCTAACCCTGGGCGGACACCTTAAGCTCAACCCCAACCCTAACCTGACCCTGACACTATCTCCAACTGTAACACTGAACCGAAAATTAACAGTAGCCCTAAACTTACTCCCTCAAACTAAGTTCAAACCTAACCTAACCTGAAGCCTAACACAAACCATAGACCTAACCCTAACCCTAGGCGGACACCTGAAGCTCAACCCCAACCCTAACCTGTCCCTGACGCTATCTCTAACCGTAACACTGAACCGAAAACTAACAGTAGACCTAAACTTACTCCCTCAAACTAAGTTCAAACCTAACCTAACCTGAAGCCTAACGCAAACCATAGACCTAACCCTAAACCCTGGCGGAAACCTTAAGCTCAATCCCAACCCTAAAATGGCCCTGACGCTAACTCCAAAAATAACAGTTACCCGAAAACTAACAGTAGCCCTAAACTTACTCCCTCAAACTAAGTTCAAACCTAACCTAACCTGAAGCCTAAATCAAACCATACACCTAACCCTAACCCTAGGCGGACACCTTAAGCTCAACCCCAATCCTAACCTGACCCTCACGCTAAATCCAACCGTAACACTGAACCTAAAACTAACAGTAGCCCTAAACTTACTCCCTCAAACTAACTTCAAACCTAACCTAACCTGAAGACTAACTCAAACCATAGAACTAACCCGAACGCTAGGCGGACACCTGAAGGTCAACCCCAACCCTAACCTGACCCTGACGCTATCTCCAACCGTAACACTGAACCGAAAACTAACAGTAGCCCTAAACTTACTCGCTCAAACTAAGTTCAAACCTAATCTAACCTGAAGCCTAACTCAAACCATAGACCTAACCCTAACCCTAGGCGGACACCTGAAGCTCAACCCCAACCTTAACCTGACCCTGACACTTACTCCAACCGTAACACTGAACCAAAAACTAACACTAGTCCAAAACTTACTCCCTCAAACTAAGTTCAAACCTAACCTCACCTGAAGCCTAACTCAAACCACAGGCCTAACCCTAACCCTAGGCGGACACCTTAAGCTCAACCCCAACCCTAACCTGACCCTGACGCTATCTCCAACCGTAACACTGAACCAAAAACTAACAGTAGCCCTAAACTTACTCCCTCAAACTAAGTTCAAACCTAACCTAACCTGAAGCCTAAATCAAACCATACACCTAACCCTAAACCTAGGCGGACACCTTAAGCTCAAGCCCAACCCTAACCAAACCCTCACGCTAACTCCAACCGTAACTCTGAACCGAAAACTAAGAGTAGCCCTAAACTTACTCCCTCAAACTAAGTTCAAACCTAACCTAACCTGAAGCCTAACTCAAACCATAGACCTAACCCTAACCCTAGGCGGACACCTGAAGCTCAACCCCAACCCTAACCTAACCCTGACACTATCTCCAACCGTAATACTGAACCGAAAACTAACAGTAGCCCTAAACTTACTCCCTCAAACTAACTTCAAACCTAACCTAACCTGAAGCCTAACTCAAACCATAGACCTAACCCTAACCCTTGGCGGACACCTTAAGCTCAACCCCAATCCTAAAATGGCCCTGACGCTAACTCCAACCATAACAGTTACCCGAAAACTAACAGTAGGCCTAAACTTCCTCCCTCAAACTAAGTTCAAACCTAACCTAACCTTAAGCCTAAATCGAACCATACACCTAACCCCAACCATAGGCGGACACCTTAAGCTCAACCCCAACCCTAACCTGGCCCTGACGCTAAGTCCAACCATAACAGTTACCAGAAAACTAACAGTCGCCCTAAACATACTCCCTCAAACTAAGCTCAAACCTAACCTAACCTGAAGCCTAAATCAAACCATACACCTAACCCTAAGCCAAGGCGGACACATTAAGCTCAACCCCAACCCTAACCTGACCCTCACGCTAACTCCAACCGTAACACTGAACCGAAAACTAACAGTAGCCCTAAACTTATTCCCTCAAACTAACTTCAAACCTAACCTAACCTGAAGCCTAAATCAAACCATACACCTAACCCTAACCCTAGGCGGACACCTGAAGTTCAAGCGCAACCCTAACCTGACCCTGACGCTATCTCCAACCGTAACACTGAACCGAAAACTAACAGTAGCCCTAAACTTACTCCCTCAAACTAAGTTCAAACCTAACCTAACCTGAAGCCTAAATCAAACCATACACCTAACCCTAACCCTGGGCGGACACCTTAAGCTCAACCCCAACCCTAACCTGACCCTGACACTATCTCCAACTGTAACACTGAACCGAAAATTAACAGTAGCCCTAAACTTACTCCCTCAAACTAAGTTCAAACCTAACCTAACCTGAAGCCTAACACAAACCATAGACCTAACCCTAACCCTAGGCGGACACCTGAAGCTCAACCCCAATCCTAACCTGTCCCTGACGCTATCTCTAACCGTAACACTGAACCGAAAACTAACAGTAGACCTAAACTTACTCCCTCAAACTAAGTTCAAACCTAACCTAACCTGAAGCCTAACGCAAACCATAGACCTAACCCTAAACCCTGGCGGAAACCTTAAGCTCAATCCCAACCCTAAAATGGCCCTGACGCTAACTCCAAAAATAACAGTTACCCGAAAACTAACAGTAGCCCTAAACTTACTCCCTCAAACTAAGTTCAAACCTAACCTAACCTGAAGCCTAAATCAAACCATACACCTAACCCTAACCCTAGGCGGACACCTTAAGCTCAACCCCAATCCTAACCTGACCCTCACGCTAAATCCAACCGTAACACTGAACCTAAAACTAACAGTAGCCCTAAACTTACTCCCTCAAACTATCTTCAAACCTAACCTAACCTGAAGACTAACTCAAACCATAGACCTAACCCGAACGCTAGGCGGACACCTGAAGGTCAACCCCAACCCTAACCTGACCCTGACGCTATCTCCAACCGTAACACTGAACCGAAAACTAACAGTAGCCCTAAACTTACTCGCTCAAACTAAGTTCAAACCTAATCTAACCTGAAGCCTAACTCAAACCATAGACCTAACACTAACCCTAGGCGGACACCTGAAGCTCAACCCCAACCTTAACCTGACCCTGACTCTTACTCCAACCGTAACACTGAACCAAAAACTAACACTAGTCCAAAACTTACTCCCTCAAACTAAGTTCAAACCTAACCTCACCTGAAGCCTAACTCAAACCACAGGCCTAACCCTAACCCTAGGCGGACACCTTAAGCTCAACCCCAACCCTAACCTGACCCTGACGCTAACTCCAACCGTAACACTGAACCGAAAACTAACAGTAGGCCTAAACTTACTCCCTCAAACTAAGTTCAAACCTAACCTAACCTGAAGCCTAACTCAAACCATAGACCTAACCCTAACCCTAGGCGGACACCTGAAGCTCAACCCCAACCCTAACATGACCTTGACGCTATCTCCAACGGTAACACTGAACCGAAAACTAACAGTAGCCCTAAACTTACTCCCTCAAACTAAGTTTAATCCAAACCTAACCTGAAGATCAAATGAAACCATAGACCTAAACCTAACCCTACGCGGACACCTTTAGCTCAACCCCAACCCTAACCTGACCCTCACGCTAACTCCAACCGTAACACTGAACCGAAAACTAACAGTATTCCTAAACTTACTGCCTCAAACTAAGTTCAATCCTAACCTAACCTGAAGCCTAAATGAAACCATAGACCTAACCCTAACCCTAGGCGGACACTTTATGCTTAACCCCCACCCTAACCTGACCCTGACGCTTACTCCAACCGTAACAGTTAACCGAAAACTAACAGTAGTCCTAAACTTACTCCCTCAAACTAAGTTCAAACCTAACCTAACCTGAAGCCTAACTCAAACCATAGACCTAACCCTAACCCTAGGCGGACACCAGAAGTTCAACCCCAACCCTAACCTGACCCTGACGCTATCTCCAACCGTAACACTAAACCGAAAACTAACAATAGCCCTAAACTTACTCCCTCAAACTAAGTTCAAACCTAACCTAACCTGAAGTCTAACTCAAACCATAGACCTAACCCTAACCCTAGGTGGACACCTTAAGCTCAACGCCAACCCTAACCTAGCCCTGACGCCAACTCCAACCATAACAGTTACCCGAAAACTAACAGTCTCCCTAAACTTACTCCCTCAAACTAAGTTCAAACCTAACCTAACCTGAAGCCTAAATCAAACCATACACCTAACCCTAAACCTAGGCGGACACCTTAAGCTCAACCCCAACACTATCCTGACCCTCACGCTAACTCCAACCGTAACACGGAACCGAAAACTAACAATAGCCCTAAACTTACTCCCTCAAACTAATTTCGAACCTAACCTAACCTGAAGCCTAACTCAAACCATAGACCTAACCCTAACCCTAGGCGGACACCTGAAGCTCAACCCCAACGCTAACATGACCCTGACGCTATCTCCAACCGTAACACTGAACCGAAAAGTAACAGTAGCCCTAAACTTACTCCCTCAAACTAAGTTTAATCCAAACCTAACCTGAAGATCAAATGAAACCATAGTCCTAAACCTAACTCTAGGCGGACACCTTAAGCTCAACCCGAACCCTACCCTGACCCTCACGCTAACTCCAACCGTAACACTGAACCGAAAACTAACAGTATCCCTAAACTTACTGCCTCAAACTAAGTTCAATCCTAACCTAACCTGAAGCCTAAATGAAACCATAGACCTAACCCTAACCCGAGGCGGACACTTTATGCTTAACTCCCACCCTAACCTGACCCTGTCGCTTACTCCAACCGTAACAGTTAAACGAAAACTAACAGTAGCCCTAAACTTACTCCCTCAAACTAAGTTCAAACCTTACCTAACCTGAAGCCTAAATCAAACCATACACCTAACCCTAACCCTAGGCGGACACCTTAAGCTCAACCCCAAACCTAACCTGACCCTGACGCTTACTCCAACCGTAACAGTTAACCGAAAACTAACAGTAGCCCTAAACTGACTCCCTCAAACTAAGTTCAAACCTAACCTAACCTAAAGCTTAAATCAAATCATAGACCTAACCCTAACCATAGGCGGACACCTTATGCTTAACTCCCACCATAACCTGACCGTGACGCTAACTCCAACCGTAACACTGAACCGAAAACTAACAGTATCCCTAAACTTACTCCCTCAAACTAACTTCAAACCTAACCTAACCTGAAGCCTAACTGAAAATATAGACCTAACCCTTACCCTAGGCAGACACCTTAAGTTCAACCCAAACTCTAAAAGGGCCCTGACGCTAACTCCAACCATAACAGTTACCCGAAAACTAACTGTAGCCCTAAACTTACTCCCTCAAACTAAGTTCAAACCTAACCTAACCTGAAGACTAAATCAAACCATAGACCTAACCCTAACCCTAGGCGGACACCTTAAGCACAACCCCAACCCTAACCTGAACCTCACGCTAACTCCAACCGTAACACTGAACAGAAAACTAACAGTAGAACTAAACTTACTCCCTCAAACTAAGTTCAAACCTAACCTAACCTGAAGCCTAACTCAAACCATAGACCTAACCCTAACCCTAGGCGCACACCTGAAGCTCAACCCCAACCCTAACCTGACCCTGACGCTGTCTTCAACCGTAACACTGAACCGAAAACTAACAGTAGCCCTAAACTTACTCCCTCAAACTAAGTTCAAACCTAACCTAACCTGAAGCCTAACTCAAACCATAGACCTAACCCTAACCCTAGGTGGACACCTTAAGCTCAACGCCAACCCTAACCTGGCCCTGACGCTAACTCCAACCATAACAGTTACCCGAAAACTAACAGTCGCCCTAAACTTACTCCCTCAAACTAAGTTCAAACCTAACCTAACGTGAAGCCTAAATCAAACCATACACCTAACCCTAACCATAGGCGGACACCTTAAGCTCAACCCCAACCCTAACCTGACCCTCACGCTAACTCCAACCGTAACACTGAACCGAAAACTAACATTAGCCCTAAACTTACTCCCTCAAACTAATTTAGAACCTAAACTAACCTGAAGCCTAACTCAAACCATAGACCTAACCCTAACCCTAGGCGGACACCTAAAGCTCAACCACAACCCTAACCTGACCCAGACGCTATCTCCGACCGTAACACTGAACCGAAAACTAACAGTAGCCCTGAACTTACTCCCTCAAACTAAGTTCAAACCTAACCTAACCTGAAGCCTAAATCAAACCATACACCTAACCCTAACCCTAGGCGGACACCTTAAGCTCAACCCCAACCCTAACCTGACCCTCACGCTAACTCCAACGGTAACACTGAACTGAAAACTAACAGTAACCCTAAACTTACTCCCTCAAACTAAGTTCAAACCTAACCTAACCTGAAGCCTAACTCAAACCATAGACCTAACCCTAACCCTAGGTGGATACATTAAGCTCAACCCCAACCCTAACCTGGCCCTGACGCTAACTCCAACCATAACAGTTACCCGAAAACTAACTGTAGCCCTAAACTTACTCCCTCAAACTAAGTTCAAACCTAACCTACCTGAAGCCTTAATCAAATCATACACCTAACCCTAACCCTAGGCGGACACCTTAAGCTAAACCCCTACCCTAACCTGACCCTGACGCTATCTCCAACCGTAACACTGAACCGAAAACTAACAGTAGCCCTAAACTTACTCCCTCAAACTAAGTTCAAACCTAACCTAACCTGAAGCCTAAATCAAACCATAGACCTAACCCTAACCCTAGGCGGACACCTTAAGCTCAACCCCAACCCTAACCTGACCCTCACGCTAACTCCAACCGTAACACTGAACCGAAAACTAACAGTAAACCTAAACTTACTGCCTCAAACTAAGTTCAAACCTAACCTAACCTGAAGCCTAGCTCAAACCATAGACCTAACCCTAACCCTAGGCGGACACCTGAAGCTCAACCCCAACCCTAACCTGACCCTGACGCTATCTCCAACCGTAACACTGAACCGAAAACTAACAGTAGCCCTAAACTTACTCCCTCAAACTAAGTTCAAACCTAACCTAACCTGAAGCCTAAATCAAACCATACACCTAACCCTAACCCTAGGCGGACACCTTAAGCTCAACGCCAACCCTAACCTGACCCTCACGATAACTCCAACCGTAACACGGAACCGAAAACTGACATTAGCCCTAAACTTACTCCCTCAAACTAATTTCGAACCTAACCTAACCTGAAGCCTAACTCAAACCATAGACCTAACCCTAACCCTAGGCGGACACCTGAAGCTCAACCCCAACCCTAACATGACCTTGACGCTATCTCCAACGGTAACACTGAACCGAAAACTAACAGTAGCCCTAAACTTACTCCCTCAAACTAAGTTTATTCCAAACCTAACCTGAAGATCAAATGAAACCATAGACCTAAACCTAACCCTAGGCGGACACCTTAAGCTCAACCCCAACCCTAACCTGACCCTCACGCTAACTCCAAACGTAACACTGAACCGAAACTAACAGTATCCCTAAACTTACTGCCTCAAACTAAGTTCAATCCTAACCTAACCTGAAGCCTAAATGAAACCATAGACCTAACCCTAACCCTAGGCGAACACTTTATGCTTAACCCCCACCCTAACCTGACCCTGTCGCTTACTCCAACCGTAACAGTTAACCGAAAACTAACAGTAGCCCTAAACTGACTCCCTCAAACTAAGTTCAAACCTTACCTAACCTGAAGCCTAAATCAAACCATACACCTAACCCTAACCATAGGCGGACACCTTAAGCTCAACCACAAACCAACCCTGACCCTGACGCTTACTCCAACCGTAACAGTTAACCGAAAACTAACAGTAGCCCTAAACTGACTCCCTCAAACTAAGTTCAAACCTAACCTAACCTAAAGCTTAAATCAAATCATAGACCTAACCCTAACCCTAGGCGGACACCTTATGCTTAACTCCCACCATAACCTGACCATGACGCTAACTCCAACCGTAAGACTGAACCGAAAACTAACAGTATCCCTAAACTTACTCCCTCAAACTAACTTCAAACCTAACCTAACCTGAAGCCTAACTGAAAACATAGACCTAACCCTTACCCTAGGCAGACACCTTAAGTTCAACCCAAACCCTAAAATGGCCCTGACGCTAACTCCAACCATAACAGTTAACCGAAAACTAACAGTAGCCCTAAACTTACTCCCTCAAACTAAGTTCAAACCTAACCTAACCTGAAGCCTAAATCAAACCATAGACCTAACCCTAACCCTAGGCGGACACCTTAAGCTCAACCCCTACCCTAACCTGACCCTCATGCTAACTCCAACCGAAACACTGAACCGAAAACAAACAGTAGCCCTAAACTTACTCCCTCAAACTAAGTTCAAACCTAACCTAACCTGAAGCCTAACTCAAACCATAGACCTAACCCTAACCCTAGGCGCACACCTGAAGCTCAACCCCAACCCTAACCAGACCCTGACGCTGTCTTCAACCGTAACACTGAACCGAAAACTAACAGTAGCCCTAAACTTACTCCCTCAAACTAACTTCAAACCTAACCTAACCTGAAGCCTAACTCAAACCATAGACCTAACCCTAACCCTAGGTGGACACCTTAAGCTCAACGCCAACCCTAACCTGGCCCTGACGCTAACTCCAACCATAACAGTTACTCGAAAACTAAAAGTCGCCCTAAACTTACTCCCTCAAACTAAGTTCAAACCTAACCTAACCTGAAGCCTAAATCAAACCATACACCTAACCCTAACCCTAGGCGGACACCTTAAGCTCATCCCCAACCCTAACCTGACCCTCACGCTAACTCCAACCGTAACACTGAACCGAAAACTAGCATTAGCCCTAAACTTACTTCCTCAAACTAATTTCGAACCTAACCTAACCTGAAGCCTAACTCAAACCATAGACCTAACCCTAACCCTAGGCGGACATCTGAAGCTCAACCCCAACCCTAACCTGACCCTGACGCTATCTCCGACCGTAACACTGAACCGAAAACTAACAGTAGACCTAAACTTACTCCCTCAAAATAAGTTTAATCCAAACCTAACCTGAAGATCAAATGAAACCATAGACCTAAACCTAACCCTAGGCGGACACTTTATGCTTAACCCCCACCCTAACCTGACCCTGTCGTTTACTCCAACCGTAACAGTTAAACAAAAACTAACAGTAGCCCTAAACTTACTCCCTCAAACTAAGTTCAAACCTTACCTAACCTGAAGCCTAACCAAACCATACAACTAACCCTAACCCTAGGCGGACACCTTAAGCTCAACCCCAAACCTAACTTGACCCTGACGCTTACTCCAACCGTAACAGTTACCCGAAAACTAACAGTAGCCCTAAACTTACTCCCTCAAACTAAGTTCAAACCTAACCTAACCTGATGCTTAAATCAAACCATACACCTAACCCTAACCCTAGGCGGACACCTCAAGCTCAACCCCAACCCTTACCTGACCCTCACGCTAACTCCAACCGTAACACTGAACCGAAAACTAACATTAGCCCTAAACTAACACCCTCAAACTAATTTCGAACCTAACCTAACCTGAAGACTAACTCAAACCATAGACCTAACCCTAACCCTAGGCGGACACCTTAAGCTCAACCCCAACCCTAACCTGACCCTCACGCTAACTCCAACCGTAACACTGAACCGAAAACTAACAGTAACCCTAAACTTACTCCCTCAAACTAAGTTCAAACCTAACCTAACCTGAAGCCTAACTCAAACCATAGACCTAACCCTAACCCTAGGCGGATACATTAAGCTCAACCCCAACCCTAACATGGCCCTGACGCTAACTCCAACCATAACAGTTACCCGAAAACTAACTGTAGCCCTAAACTTACTCCCTCAAACTAAGTTCAAACCTAACCTACCTGAAGCCTTAATCAAATCATACACCTAACCATAACCCAAGGCGGACACCTTAAGCTCAACCCCAACCCTAACCTGACCCTCACGCTAACTCCAACCGTAACACTGAACTGAAAACTAACAGTAACCCTAAACTTACTCCCTCAAACTAAGTTCAAACCTAACCTAACCTGAAGCCTAACTCAAACCATAGACCTAACCCTAACCCTAGGTGGATACATTAAGCTCAACCCCAACCCTAACCTGGCCCTGACGCTAACTCCAGCCATAACAGTTACCCGAAAACTAACTGTAGCCCTAAACTTACTCCCTCAAACTAAGTTCAAACCTAACCTACCTGAAGCCTTAATCAAATCATACACCTAACCCTAACCCTAGGCGGACACCTTAAGCTCAACCCCTACCCAAACCTGACCCTGACGCTATCTCCAACCGTAACACTGAACCGAAAACTAACAGTAGCCCTAAACTTACTCCCTCAAACTAAGTTCAAACCTAACCTAACCTGAAGCCTAAATCAAACCATACACCTAACCGTAACCCTAGGCGGACACCTTAAGCTCAACCCCAACCCTAACCTGACCCTCACGCTAACTCCAACCGTAACACTGAACCGAAAACTAACAGTAAACCTAAACTTACTGCCTCAAACTAAGTTCAAACCTAACCTAACCTGAAGCCTAGCTCAAACCATAGACCTAACCCTAACCCTAGGCGGACACCTGAAGCTCAACCCCAACCCTAACCTGACCCTGACGCTATCTCCAACCGTAACACTGAACCGAAAACTAACAGTAGCCCTAAACTTACTCCCTCAAACTAAGTTCAAACCTAACCTATCCTGAAGCCTAAATCAAACCATACACCTAACCCTAACCCTAGGCGGACACCTTAAGCTCAACGCCAACCCTAACCTGACCCTCACGATAACTCCAACCGTAACACGGAACCGAAAACTGACATTAGCCCTAAACTTACTCCCTCAAACTAATTTCGAACCTAACCTAACCTGAAGCCTAACTCAAACCATAGACCTAACCCTAACCCTAGGCGGACACCTGAAGCTCAACCCCAACCCTAACATGACCTTGACGCTATCTCCAACGGTAACACTGAACCGAAAACTAACAGTAGCCCTAAACTTACTCCCTCAAACTAAGTTTAATCCAAACCTAACCTGAAGATCAAATGAAACCATAGACCTAAACCTAACCCTAGGCGGACACCTTAAGCTCAACCCCAACCCTAACCTGACCCTCACGCTAACTCCAACCGTAACACTGAACCGAAACTAACAGTATCCCTAAACTTACTGCCTCAAACTAAGTTCAATCCTAACCTAACCTGAAGCCTAAATGAAACCATAGACCTAACCCTAACCCTAGGCGAACACTTTATGCTTAACCCCCACCCTAACCTGACCCTGTCGCTTACTCGAACCGTAACAGTTAACCGAAAACTAACAGTAGCCCTAAACTGACTCCCTCAAACTAAGTTCAAACCTTACCTAACCTGAAGCCTAAATCAAACCATACACCTAACCCTAACCATAGGCGGACACCTTAAGCTCAACCACAAACCTACCCTGACCCTGACGCTTACTCCAACCGTAACAGTTAACCGAAAACTAACAGTAGCCCTAAACTGACTCCCTCAAACTAAGTTCAAACCTAACCTAACCTAAAGCTTAAATCAAATCATAGACCTAACCCTAACCCTAGGCGGACACCTTATGCTTAACTCCCACCATAACCTGACCATGACGCTAACTCCAACCGTAAGACTGAACCGAAAACTAACAGTATCCCTAAACTTACTCCCTCAAACTAACTTCAAACCTAACCTAACCTGAAGCCTAACTGAAAACATAGACCTAACCCTTACCCTAGGCAGACACCTTAAATTCAACCCAAACCCTAAAATGGCCCTGACGCTAACTCCAACCATAACAGTTAACCGAAAACTAACAGTAGCCCTAAACTTACTCCCTCAAACTAAGTTCAAACCTAACCTAACCTGAAGCCTAAATCAAACCATAGACCTAACCCTAACCCTAGGCGGACACCTTAAGCTCAACCCCAACCCTAACCTGACCCTCATGCTAACTCCAACCGTAACACTGAACCGAAAACTAACAGTAGCCCTAAACTTACTCCCTCAAACTAAGTTCAAACCTAACCTAACCTGAAGCCTAACTCAAACCATAGACCTAACCCTAACCCTAGGCGCACACCTGAAGCTCAACCCCAACCCTAACCAGACCCTGACGCTGTCTTCAACCGTAACACTGAACCGAAAACTAACAGTAGCCCTAAACTTACTCCCTCAAACTAACTTCAAACCTAACCTAACCTGAAGCCTAACTCAAACCATAGACCTAACCCTAACCCTAGGTGGACACCTTAAGCTCAACGCCAACCCTAACCTGGCCCTGACGCTAACTCCAACCATAACAGTTACTCGAAAACTAAAAGTCGCCCTAAACTTACTCCCTCAAACTAAGTTCAAACCTAACCTAACCTGAAGCCTAAATCAAACCATACACCTAACCCTAACCCTAGGCGGACACCTTAAGCTCATCCCCAACCCTAACCTGACCCTCACGCTAACTCCAACCGTAACACTGAACCGAAAACTAGCATTAGCCCTAAACTTACTTCCTCAAACTAATTTCGAACCTAACCTAACCTGAAGCCTAACTCAAACCATAGACCTAACCCTAACCCTAGGCGGACATCTGAAGCTCAACCCCAACCCTAACCTGACCCTGACGCTATATCCGACCGTAACACTGAACCGAAAACTAACAGTAGCCCTAAACTTACTCCCTCAAACTAAGTTCAAACCTAACCTAACCTGAAGCCTAAATCAAACCATACACCTAACCCTAACCCTAGGCGGACACCTTAAGCTCAACCCCAACCCTAACCTGACCCTCACGCTAACTCTAACCGTAACACTGAACCGAAAACTAACAGTAACCCTAAACTTACTCCCTCAAACTAAGTTCAAACCTAACCTAACCTGAAGCCTAACTCAAACCATAGACCTAACCCTAACCCTAGGCGGATACATTAAGCTCAACCCCAACCCTAACCTGGCCCTGACGGTAACTCCAACCATAACAGTTACCCGAAAACTAACTGTAGCCCTAAACTTACTCCCTCAAACTAAGTTCAAACCTAACCTACCTGAAGCCTTAATCAAATCATACACCTAACCCTAACCCTAGGGGGACACCTTAAGCTCAACCCCTACCCTAACCAGACCCTCACACTTACTCCAACCGTAACACTGAACCGAAAACTAACAGTAGCCCTAAACTTACTCCCTCAAACTAAGTTCAAACCTAACCTAACCTGAAGCCTAAATCAAACCGTACACCTAACCCTAACCCTAGGCGGACACCTTAAGCTCAACCCCAACCCTAACCTGACCCTCACGATAACTCCAACCGTAACATGGAACCGAAAACTAACATGAGCCCTAAACTTACTCCCTCAAACTAATTTCGAACCTAACCTAACCTGAAGCCTAACTCAAACCATAGACCTAACCCTAACCCTAGGCGGACACCTGAAGTTCAACCCCAACCCTAACATGACCTTGACGCTATCTCCAACGGTAACACTGAACCGAAAACTAACAGTAGACCTAAACTTACTCCCTCAAAATAAGTTTAATCCAAACCTAACCTGAAGATCAAATGAAACCATAGACCTAAACCTAACCCTAGGCGGACACCTTAAGCTCAACCCCAACCCTAACCTGACCCTCACGCTAACTCTAACCGTAACACTGAACCGAAAACTAACAGTATCCCTAAACTTACTGCCTCAAACTAAGTTCAATCCTAACCTAACCTGAAGCCAAATGAAACCATAGACCTAACCCTAACCCTAGGCGGACACTTTATGCTTAACCCCCACCCTAACCTGACCCTGTCGTTTACTCCAACCGTAACAGTTAAACGAAAACTAACAGTAGCCCTAAACTTACTCCCTCAAACTAAGTTCAAACCTTACCTAACCTGAAGCCTAAATCAAACCATACACCTAACCCTAACCCTAGGCGGACACCTTAAGCTCAACCCCAAACCTAACCTGACCCTGACGCTTACTCCAACCGTAACAGTTACCCGAAAACTAACAGTAGCCCTAAACTTACTCCCTCAAACTAAGTTCAAACCTAACCTAACCTGATGCTTAAATCAAACCATACACCTAACCCTAACCCTAGGCGGACACCTCAAGCTCAACCCCAACCCTAACCTGACCCTCACGCTAACTCCAACCGTAACACTGAACCGAAAACTAACATTAGCCCTAAACTAACACCCTCAAACTAATTTCGAACCTAACCTAACCTGAAGACTAACTCAAACCATAGACCTAACCCTAACCCTAGGCGGACACCTTAAGCTCAACCCCAACCCTAACCTGACCCTCACGCTAACTCCAACCGTAACACTGAACCGAAAACTAACAGTAACCCTAAACTTACTCCCTCAAACTAAGTTCAAACCTAACCTAACCTGAAGCCTAACTCAAACCATAGACCTAACCCTAACCCTAGGCGGATACATTAAGCTCAACCCCAACCCTAACCTGGCCCTGACGCTAACTCCAAACATAACAGTTACCCGAAAACTAATTGTAGCCCTAAACTTACTCCCTCAAACTAAGTTCAAACCTAACCTACCTGAAGCCTTAATCAAATCATACACCTAACCCTAACCCTAGGCGGACACCTTAAGCTCAACCCCTACCCTAACCTGACCCTCACACTTACTCCAACCGTAACACTGAACCGAAAACTAACAGTAGCCCTAAACTTACTCCCTCAAACTAATTTCAAACCTAACCTAACCTGAAGCCTAACTCAAACCATAGACCTAACCCTAACCCTAGGCGGACACCTGAAGCTCAACCCCAAACCTAACCTGACCCTGACGCTATCTCCAACCGTAACACTGAACCGAAAACTAACAGTAGCCCTAAACTTACTCCTTCAAACTAAGTTCAAACCTAACCTAACCTGAAGCCTAAATCAAACCATACACCTAACCCTAACCCTAGGCGGACACCTTAAGCTCAACCCCAACCCTAACCTGACCCTCACGCTAACTCCAACTGTAACACTGAACCGAAAACTAACAATAACCCTAAACTTACTCCCTCAAACGAAGTTCAAACCTAACCTAACCTGAAGCCTAACTCAAACCATAGACCTAACCCTAACCCTAGGCGGACACCTGAAGCTCAACCCCAACCCTAACCTGTCCCTGACGCTATCTCTAAACGTAACACTGAACCGAAAACTATCAGTAGACCTAAACTTACTCCCTCAAACTAAGTTCAAACCTAACCTAACCTGAAGCCTAACGCAAACCATAGACCTAACCCTAACCCTAGGCGGACACCTTAAGTTCAACCCCACCCTAACCTGGCCCTGACGCTAACTCCAACCATAACAGTTACCAGAAATCTTACAGTAGCCCTAAACTTACTCCCTCAAACTAAGTTCAAACCTAACCTAACCTGAAGCCTTAATCAAATCATACACCTAAACCTAACCCTAGGCGGACACCTGAAGCTCAACCCCAACCCTAACCTGTCCCTGACGCTATCTCTAACCGTAACACTGAACCGAAAACTAACAGTAGACCTAAACTTACTCCCTCAAACTAAGTTCAAACCTAACCTAACCTGAAGCCTAAATCAAACCATACACCTAACCCTAACCCTAGGCGGACACCTTAAGCTCAATCCCAACCCTAACCTGACACTCACGCTAACTCCAACCGTAACACTGAACCGAAAACGAACATTAGCCCTAAACTTACTCCCTCAAACTAATCTCGAACCTAACCTAACCTGAAGCCTAACTCAAACCATAGACCTAACCCTAACCCTAGGCGGACACCTGAAGCTCAACCCCAACCCTAACCCGACCCTGACGCTATCTCCAACCGTAACACTGAACCGAAAACTAACAGTAGCCCTAAACTTACTCCCTCAAACTAAGTTCAAACCTAACCTAACCTGAAGCCTAACTCAAACCATAGACCTAACCCTAACCCTAGGCGGACACCTGAAGCTCAACCCCAAACCTAACATGAACTTGACGCTATCTCCAACGGTAACACTGAACCGAAAACTAACAGTAGCCCTAAACTTACTCCCTCAAACTAAGTTTAATCCAAACCTAACCTGAAGATCAAATGAAACCATAGACCTAAACCTAACCTAGGCGGACACCTTTAGCTCAACCCCAACCCTAACCTGACCCTCACGCTAACTCCAACCGTAACACTGAACCGAAAACTAACAGTATTCCTAAACTTACTGCCTCAAACTAAGTTCAATCCTAACCTAACCTGAAGCCTAAATGAAACCATAGACCTAAACCTAACCCTAGGCGGACAATTTATGCTTAACCCCCACCCTAACCTGACCCTGAGGCTAAATACAACCATAACACTGAACCGAAAACTAACAGTAGCCCTAAACTTACTCCCTCAAACTAAGTTAAATCCTAACCTAACCTGAAGCCTAAATGAAACCATAAACCTAACCCTAACCCTATGTGGACACCTTATGCTTAACCCCCACCCTAACCTGACCCTGAGGTTTACTCCAACCGTAACAGTTACCCGAAAACTAACAGTAGACCTAAACTTACTCCCTCAAACTAAGTTCAAACCTAACCTAACCTGAAGCCTAAATCAAACCATACACCTAACCCTAACCCTAGGCGGACACCTGAAGCTCAACCCCAATCCTAACCTGACCCTCACGCTAAATCCAACCGTAACACTGAACCGAAAACTAACAGTAGCCCTAAACTTACTCGCTCAATCTAAGTTCAAACCTAACCTAACCTGAAGCTTAACTCAAACCATAGACCTAACCCTAACCCTATGCGGACACCTTAAGCTCAACCCCAACCCTAACCTGGACCTGACGCTAACTCCAACCATAACAGTTACCCGAAAAATAACAGTAGACCTAAACTTACTCCCTCAAACTAAGTTCAAACCTAACCTAACCTGAAGCCTTAATCAAATCATACACCTAAACCTAACCCTAGGCGGACACCTTAAGCTCAACCCCTACCCTAACCTGACCCTCACGCTTACTCCAACTGTAACAGTTAACCGAAAACTAACAGTAGCCCTAAACTAACTCCCTCAAACTAACTTAAAACCTAACCTAACCTGAAGCCTAAATCAAACCATACACCTAACCCTAACCCTATGCGGACACCATTAGCTCAACGCCAACCCTAACCTGGACCTGACCATAACTCCAACCGTAACAGTTACCCGAAAACTAACAGTAGCCCTAAACTTACTCCCTCAAACTAAGTTCAAACCTAACCTAACCTGAAGCCTATATCAAACCATACACCTAACCCTAACCCTAGGCGGACATCTTAAGCTCAACCCCTACCCTAACCTGACCCTCACGCCACCTCCAACCGAAAAACTGAACCGAAAACAAACAGTAGCCCTAAACTTACTCCCTCAAACTAAGTTCAAACCTAACCTAACCTGAAGCCTAACTCAAACCATAGACCTAACCCTAACCCTAGGCGGACACCTGAAGCTCAACCCCAACCCTAACCTGACCCTGACTCTTACTCCAGCCGTAACACTGAACCAAAAACTCACACTAGCCCTAAACTTACTCCCTAAAACTAAGTTCAAACCTAACCTCACCTGAAGCCTAACTCAAACCACAGGCCTAACCCTAAACCTAGGCGGACACCTTAAGCTCAACCCCCACCCTAACCTGACCCTGACGCTTACTCCAACCGTAACAGTTAAACGAAAACTAACAGTAGCCCTAAACATACTCCCTCAAACTAAGTTCAAACCTAACCTAACCTGAAGCCTAAATCAAACCATACACCTAACCCTAACCCTAGGCGCACACCTGAAGCTCAACCCCAATCCTAACCTGACCCTCACGCTAAATCCAACCGTAACACTGAACCTAAAACTAACAGTAGCCCTAAACTTACTCCCTCAAACTAAGTTCAAACCTAACCTAACCTGAAGCCTAACTCAAACCATAGACCTAACCCAAACCCTAGGCGGACACTTGAAGCTCAACCCCAACCCTAACCTGACCCTGATGCTATCTCCAACCGTAACACTGAACCGAAAACTAACAGTAGCCCTAAACTTACTCGCTCAATCTAAGTTCAAACCTAACCTAACCTGAAGCTTAAGTCAAACCATAGACCTAACCCTAACCCTATGCGGACACCTTAAGCTCAACCCCAACCCTAACCTGGCCCTGACGCTAACTCCAACCATAACAATTACCCGAAAAATAACAGTAGACCTAAACTTACTCCCTCAAACTAAGTTCAAACCTAACCTAACCTGAAGCCTTAATCAAATCATACACCTAAACCTAACCCTAGGCGGACACCTTAAGCTCAACCCCTACCCTAACCTGACCCTCACGCTTACTCCAACTGTAACAGTTAACCGAAAACTAACAGTAGCCCTAAACTAACTCCCTCAAACTAACTTAAAACCTAACCTAACCTGAAGCCTAAATCAAACCATACACCTAACCCTAACCCTATGCGGACACCATTAGCTCAACGCCAACCCTAACCTGGAGCTGACGATAACTCCAACCGTAACAGTTACCCGAAAACTAACAGTAGCCCTAAACTTACTCCCTCAAACTAAGTTCAAACCTAACCTAACCTGAAGCCTATATCAAACCATACACCTAACCCTAACCCTAGGCGGACATCTTAAGCTCAACCCCTACCCTAACCTGACCCTCACGCCACCTCCAACCGAAAAACTGAACCAAAAACAAACAGTATCCCTAAACTTACTCCCTCAAACTAAGTTCAAACCTAACCTAACCTGAAGCCTAACTCAAACCATAGACCTAACCCTAACCCTAGGCGGACACCTGAAGCTCAACCCCAACCCTAACCTGACCCTGACTCTTACTCCAGCCGTAACACTGAACCAAAAACTCACACTAGCCCTAAACTTACTCCCTCAAACTAAGTTCAAACCTAACCTCACCTGAAGCCTAACTCAAACCACAGGCCTAACCCTAAACCTAGGCGGACACCTTAAGCTCAACCCCCACCCTAACCTGACCCTGACGCTTACTCCAACCGTAACAGTTAAACGAAAACTAACAGTAGCCCTAAACATACTCCCTCAAACTAAGTTCAAACCTAACCTAACCTGAAGCCTAAATCAAACCATACACCTAACCCTAACCCTAGGCGCACACCTGAAGCTCAACCCCAACCCTAACCTGACCCTGACGCTATCTCCAACCGTAACACTGAACCGAAAACTAACATTAGCCCTAAACTTACTCCCTCAAACTAATTTCGAACCTAACCTAACCTGAAGCCTAATTCAAACCATAGACCTAACCCTAACCCTAGGCGGACACCTGAAGCTCAACCCCAACCCTAACCTGACCATGACGCTATCTCCGACCGTAACACTGAACCGAAAACTAACAGTAGCCCTAAACTTACTCCCTCAAACTAAGTTCAAACCTAACCTAACCTGAAGCCCAAATCAAACCATACACCTAACCCTAACCCTAGGCAGACACCTTAAGCTCAACCCCAACCCTAACCTGACCCTCACACTTACTCCAACCGTAACACTGAACCGAAAACTAACAGTAGCCCTAAACTTACTCCCTCAAACTAATTTCAAACCTAACCTAACCTGAAGCCTAACTCAAACCATAGACCTAACCCTAACCCTAGGCGGACACCTGAAGCTCATCCCCAACCCTAACCCGACCCTGACGCTATCTCCAACCGTAACACTGAACCGAAAACTAACAGTAGCCCTAAACTTACTCCCTCAAACTAAGTTCAATCCTAACCTAACCTGAAGCCTAACTCAAACCATAGACCTAAACCTAACCCTAGGCGGACACCTTTAGCTCAACCCCAAACCTAACCTGACCCTCACGCTAACTCCAACCGTAACACTGAACCGAAAACTATCAGTGGGCCTAAACTTACTCCCTCAAACTAAGTTCAAACCTAACCTAACCTGAAGCCTAACTAAAACCATAGACCTAACCCTAACCCTAGGCGGACACCTTAAGCTTAACCCCAAACCTAACCTGACCCTGAGGCTAAATCCAACCGTAACACTGAACCGAAAACTAACAGTAGCCCTAAACTTACTCCCTCAAACTAAGTTCAATCCTAACCTAACCTGAAGCCTAAATGAAACCATAAACCTAACCCTAACCCTAGGTGGACACCTTATGCTTAACCCCCACCCTAACCTGACCCTGATGCTTACTCCAACCGTAACAGTTACCCGAAAACTAACAGTAGCCCTAAACTTACTCGCTCAAACTAAGTTCAAACCTAACCTAACCTGAAGCCTAACTCAAACCATAGACCTAACCCTAACCCTAGGTGGACACCTTAAGCTCAACGCCAACCCTAACCTGGCCCTGACGCTAACTCCAACCATAACAGTTACCCGAAAACTAACAGTCGCCCTGAACTTACTCCCTCAAACTAAGTTCAAACCTAACCTAACCTGAAGCCTAAATCAAACCATAAACCTAACCCTAACCCTAGGCGGACACCTTAAGCTCAATCCCAACCCTAACCTGACACTCACGCTAACTCCAACCGTAACACTGAACCGAAAACTAACATTAGCCCTAAACTTACTCCCTCAAACTAATTTCGAACCTAACCTAACCTGAAGCCTAACTCAAACCATAGACCTAACCCTAACCCTAGGCGGACACCTGAAGCTCAACCCCAACCCTAACCTGACCATGACGCTATCTCCGACCGTAACACTGAACCGAAAACTAACAGTAGCCCTAAACTTACTCCCTCAAACTAAGTTCAAACCTAACCTAACCTGAAGCCCAAATCAAACCATACACCTAACCCTAACCCTAGGCAGACACCTTAAGCTCAACCCCAACCCTAACCTGACCCTCACACTTACTCCAACCGTAACACTGAACCGAAAACTAACAGTAGCCCTAAACTTACTCCCTCAAACTAATTTCAAACCTAACCTAACCTGAAGCCTAACTCAAACCATAGACCTAACCCTAACCCTAGGCGGACACCTGAAGCTCATCCCCAACCCTAACCCGACCCTGACGCTATCTCCAACCGTAACACTGAACCGAAAACTAACAGTAGCCCTAAACTTACTCCCTCAAACTAAGTTCAATCCTAACCTAACCTGAAGCCTAACTCAAACCATAGACCTAAACCTAACCCTAGGCGGACACCTTTAGCTCAACCCCAAACCTAACCTGACCCTCACGCTAACTCCAACCGTAACACTGAACCGAAAACTATCAGTGGGCCTAAACTTACTCCCTCAAACTAAGTTCAAACCTAACCTAACCTGAAGCCTAACTAAAACCATAGACCTAACCCTAACCCTAGGCGGACACCTTAAGCTTAACCCCAAACCTAACCTGACCCTGAGGCTAAATCCAACCGTAACACTGAACCGAAAACTAACAGTAGCCCTAAACTTACTCCCTCAAACTAAGTTCAATCCTAACCTAACCTGAAGCCTAAATGAAACCATAAACCTAACCCTAACCCTAGGTGGACACCTTATGCTTAACCCCCACCCTAACCTGACCCTGATGCTTACTCCAACCGTAACAGTTACCCGAAAACTAACAGTAGCCCTAAACTTACTCGCTCAAACTAAGTTCAAACCTAACCTAACCTGAAGCCTAACTCAAACCATAGACCTAACCCTAACCCTAGGCGGACACCTGAAGCTCAACCCCAACCCTAACCTGACCCTGACTCTTACTCCAACCGTAACACTGAACCAAAAACTAACACTAGTCCAAAACTTACTCCCTCAAACTAAGTTCAAAGCTAACCTCACCTGAAGCCTAACTCAAACCACAGGCCTAACCCTAACCCTAGGCGGACACCTTAAGCTCAACCCCAACCCTAACCTGACCCTGACGCTAACTCCAACCGTAACACTGAACCGAAAACTAACAGTAGGCCTAAACTTACTCCCTCAAACTAAGTTCAAACCTAACCTAACCTGAAGCCTAACTCAAACAATAGACCTAACCCTAACCCTAGGCGGACACCTGAAGCTCAACCCCAACCCTAACATGAACTTGACGCTATCCCCAATGGTAACACTGAACCGAAAACTAACAGTAGCCCTAAACTTACTCCCTCAAACTAAGTTTAATCCAAACCTAACCTGAAGATCAAATGAAACCATAGACCTAAACCTAACCTAGGCGGACACCTTTAGCTCAACCCCAACCCTAACCTGACCCTCACGCTAACTCCAACCGTAACACTGAACCGAAAACTAACAGTAGCCCTAAACTTACTCCCTCAAACTAAGTTCAAACCTAACCTAACCTGAAGCTTAACTCAAACCATAGACCTAACCCTAACCCTAGGCGGACACCTTAAGCTCAACCCCAACCCTAACCTGGCCCTGACGCTAATTCCAACCATAACAGTTACCCGAAAACTAACAGTAGCCCTAAACTTACTCCCTCAAACTAAGTTCAAACCTAACCTAACCTGAAGCCTTAATCAAATCATACACCTAAACCTAACCCTAGGCGGACACCTTAAGCTCAACCCGTACCCTAACCTGACACTCACGCTTACTCCAACTGTAACAGTTAACCGAAAACTAACAGTAGCCCTAAACTAACTCCCTCAAACTAACTTAAAACCTAACCTAACCTGAAGCCTAAATCAAACCATACACCTAACCCTAACCCTATGCGGACACCATTAGCTCAACGCCAACCCTAACCTGGACCTGACGATAACTCCAACCGTAACAGTTACCCGAAAACTAACAGTAGCCCTAAACTTACTCCCTCAAACTAAGTTCAAACCTAACCTAACCTGAAGCCTATATCAAACCATACACCTAACCCTAACCCTAGGCGGACATCTTAAGCTCAACCCCTACCCTAACCTGACCCTCACGCCACCTCCAACCGAAAAACTGAACCGAAAACAAACAGTAGCCCTAAACTTACTCCCTCAAACTAAGTTCAAACCTAACCTAACCTGAAGCCTAACTCAAACCATAGACCTAACCATAACCCTAGGCGGACACCTGAAGCTCAACCCCAACCCTAACCTGACCCTGACTCTTACTCCAGCCGTAACACTGAACCAAAAACTCACACTAGCCCTAAACTTACTCCCTAAAACTAAGTTCAAACCTAACCTCACCTGAAGCCTAACTCAAACCACAGGCCTAACCCTAAACCTAGGCGGACACCTTAAGCTCAACCCCCACCCTAACCTGACCCTGACGCTTACTCCAACCGTAACAGTTAAACGAAAACTAACAGTAGCCCTAAACATACTCCCTCAAACTAAGTTCAAACCTAACCTAACCTGAAGCCTAAATCAAACCATACACCTAACCCTAACCCTAGGCGCACACCTGAAGCTCAACCCCAATCCTAACCTGACCCTCACGCTAAATCCAACCGTAACACTGAACCTAAAACTAACAGTAGCCCTAAACTTACTCCCTCAAACTAAGTTCAAACCTAACCTAACCTGAAGCCTAACTCAAACCATAGACCTAACCCAAACCCTAGGCGGACACTTGAAGCTCAACCCCAACCCTAACCTGACCCTGATGCTATCTCCAACCGTAACACTGAACCGAAAACTAACAGTAGCCCTAAACTTACTCGCTCAATCTAAGTTCAAACCTAACCTAACCTGAAGCTTAAGTCAAACCATAGACCTAACCCTAACCCTATGCGGACACCTTAAGCTCAACCCCAACCCTAACCTGGCCCTGACGCTAACTCCAACCATAACAATTACCCGAAAAATAACAGTAGACCTAAACTTACTCCCTCAAACTAAGTTCAAACCTAACCTAACCTGAAGCCTTAATCAAATCATACACCTAAACCTAACCCTAGGCGGACACCTTAAGCTCAACCCCTACCCTAACCTGACCCTCACGCTTACTCCAACTGTAACAGTTAACCGAAAACTAACAGTAGCCCTAAACTAACTCCCTCAAACTAACTTAAAACCTAACCTAACCTGAAGCCTAAATCAAACCATACACCTAACCCTAACCCTATGCGGACACCATTAGCTCAACGCCAACCCTAACCTGGAGCTGACGATAACTCCAACCGTAACAGTTACCCGAAAACTAACAGTAGCCCTAAACTTACTCCCTCAAACTAAGTTCAAACCTAACCTAACCTGAAGCCTATATCAAACCATACACCTAACCCTAACCCTAGGCGGACATCTTAAGCTCAACCCCTACCCTAACCTGACCCTCACGCCACCTCCAACCGAAAAACTGAACCAAAAACAAACAGTATCCCTAAACTTACTCCCTCAAACTAAGTTCAAACCTAACCTAACCTGAAGCCTAACTCAAACCATAGACCTAACCCTAACCCTAGGCGGACACCTGAAGCTCAACCCCAACCCTAACCTGACCCTGACTCTTACTCCAGCCGTAACACTGAACCAAAAACTCACACTAGCCCTAAACTTACTCCCTCAAACTAAGTTCAAACCTAACCTCACCTGAAGCCTAACTCAAACCACAGGCCTAACCCTAAACCTAGGCGGACACCTTAAGCTCAACCCCCACCCTAACCTGACCCTGACGCTTACTCCAACCGTAACAGTTAAACGAAAACTAACAGTAGCCCTAAACATACTCCCTCAAACTAAGTTCAAACCTAACCTAACCTGAAGCCTAAATCAAACCATACACCTAACCCTAACCCTAGGCGCACACCTGAAGCTCAACCCCAACCCTAACCTGACCCTGACGCTATCTCCAACCGTAACACTGAACCGAAAACTAACATTAGCCCTAAACTTACTCCCTCAAACTAATTTCGAACCTAACCTAACCTGAAGCCTAATTCAAACCATAGACCTAACCCTAACCCTAGGCGGACACCTGAAGCTCAACCCCAACCCTAACCTGACCATGACGCTATCTCCGACCGTAACACTGAACCGAAAACTAACAGTAGCCCTAAACTTACTCCCTCAAACTAAGTTCAAACCTAACCTAACCTGAAGCCCAAATCAAACCATACACCTAACCCTAACCCTAGGCAGACACCTTAAGCTCAACCCCAACCCTAACCTGACCCTCACACTTACTCCAACCGTAACACTGAACCGAAAACTAACAGTAGCCCTAAACTTACTCCCTCAAACTAATTTCAAACCTAACCTAACCTGAAGCCTAACTCAAACCATAGACCTAACCCTAACCCTAGGCGGACACCTGAAGCTCATCCCCAACCCTAACCCGACCCTGACGCTATCTCCAACCGTAACACTGAACCGAAAACTAACAGTAGCCCTAAACTTACTCCCTCAAACTAAGTTCAATCCTAACCTAACCTGAAGCCTAACTCAAACCATAGACCTAAACCTAACCCTAGGCGGACACCTTTAGCTCAACCCCAAACCTAACCTGACCCTCACGCTAACTCCAACCGTAACACTGAACCGAAAACTATCAGTGGGCCTAAACTTACTCCCTCAAACTAAGTTCAAACCTAACCTAACCTGAAGCCTAACTAAAACCATAGACCTAACCCTAACCCTAGGCGGACACCTTAAGCTTAACCCCAAACCTAACCTGACCCTGAGGCTAAATCCAACCGTAACACTGAACCGAAAACTAACAGTAGCCCTAAACTTACTCCCTCAAACTAAGTTCAATCCTAACCTAACCTGAAGCCTAAATGAAACCATAAACCTAACCCTAACCCTAGGTGGACACCTTATGCTTAACCCCCACCCTAACCTGACCCTGATGCTTACTCCAACCGTAACAGTTACCCGAAAACTAACAGTAGCCCTAAACTTACTCGCTCAAACTAAGTTCAAACCTAACCTAACCTGAAGCCTAACTCAAACCATAGACCTAACCCTAACCCTAGGTGGACACCTTAAGCTCAACGCCAACCCTAACCTGGCCCTGACGCTAACTCCAACCATAACAGTTACCCGAAAACTAACAGTCGCCCTGAACTTACTCCCTCAAACTAAGTTCAAACCTAACCTAACCTGAAGCCTAAATCAAACCATAAACCTAACCCTAACCCTAGGCGGACACCTTAAGCTCAATCCCAACCCTAACCTGACACTCACGCTAACTCCAACCGTAACACTGAACCGAAAACTAACATTAGCCCTAAACTTACTCCCTCAAACTAATTTCGAACCTAACCTAACCTGAAGCCTAACTCAAACCATAGACCTAACCCTAACCCTAGGCGGACACCTGAAGCTCAACCCCAACCCTAACCTGACCATGACGCTATCTCCGACCGTAACACTGAACCGAAAACTAACAGTAGCCCTAAACTTACTCCCTCAAACTAAGTTCAAACCTAACCTAACCTGAAGCCCAAATCAAACCATACACCTAACCCTAACCCTAGGCAGACACCTTAAGCTCAACCCCAACCCTAACCTGACCCTCACACTTACTCCAACCGTAACACTGAACCGAAAACTAACAGTAGCCCTAAACTTACTCCCTCAAACTAATTTCAAACCTAACCTAACCTGAAGCCTAACTCAAACCATAGACCTAACCCTAACCCTAGGCGGACACCTGAAGCTCATCCCCAACCCTAACCCGACCCTGACGCTATCTCCAACCGTAACACTGAACCGAAAACTAACAGTAGCCCTAAACTTACTCCCTCAAACTAAGTTCAATCCTAACCTAACCTGAAGCCTAACTCAAACCATAGACCTAAACCTAACCCTAGGCGGACACCTTTAGCTCAACCCCAAACCTAACCTGACCCTCACGCTAACTCCAACCGTAACACTGAACCGAAAACTATCAGTGGGCCTAAACTTACTCCCTCAAACTAAGTTCAAACCTAACCTAACCTGAAGCCTAACTAAAACCATAGACCTAACCCTAACCCTAGGCGGACACCTTAAGCTTAACCCCAAACCTAACCTGACCCTGAGGCTAAATCCAACCGTAACACTGAACCGAAAACTAACAGTAGCCCTAAACTTACTCCCTCAAACTAAGTTCAATCCTAACCTAACCTGAAGCCTAAATGAAACCATAAACCTAACCCTAACCCTAGGTGGACACCTTATGCTTAACCCCCACCCTAACCTGACCCTGATGCTTACTCCAACCGTAACAGTTACCCGAAAACTAACAGTAGCCCTAAACTTACTCGCTCAAACTAAGTTCAAACCTAACCTAACCTGAAGCCTAACTCAAACCATAGACCTAACCCTAACCCTAGGCGGACACCTGAAGCTCAACCCCAACCCTAACCTGACCCTGACTCTTACTCCAACCATAACACTGAACCAAAAACTAACACTAGTCCAAAACTTACTCCCTCAAACTAAGTTCAAAGCTAACCTCACCTGAAGCCTAACTCAAACCACAGGCCTAACCCTAACCCTAGGCGGACACCTTAAGCTCAACCCCAACCCTAACCTGACCCTGACGCTAACTCCAACCGTAACACTGAACCGAAAACTAACAGTAGGCCTAAACTTACTCCCTCAAACTAAGTTCAAACCTAACCTAACCTGAAGCCTAACTCAAACAATAGACCTAACCCTAACCCTAGGCGGACACCTGAAGCTCAACCCCAACCCTAACATGAACTTGACGCTATCCCCAATGGTAACACTGAACCGAAAACTAACAGTAGCCCTAAACTTACTCCCTCAAACTAAGTTTAATCCAAACCTAACCTGAAGATCAAATGAAACCATAGACCTAAACCTAACCTAGGCGGACACCTTTAGCTCAACCCCAACCCTAACCTGACCCTCACGCTAACTCCAACCGTAACACTGAACCGAAAACTAACAGTAGCCCTAAACTTACTCCCTCAAACTAAGTTCAAACCTAACCTAACCTGAAGCTTAACTCAAACCATAGACCTAACCCTAACCCTAGGCGGACACCTTAAGCTCAACCCCAACCCTAACCTGGCCCTGACGCTAATTCCAACCATAACAGTTACCCGAAAACTAACAGTAGCCCTAAACTTACTCCCTCAAACTAAGTTCAAACCTAACCTAACCTGAAGCCTTAATCAAATCATACACCTAAACCTAACCCTAGGCGGACACCTTAAGCTCAACCCGTACCCTAACCTGACACTCACGCTTACTCCAACTGTAACAGTTAACCGAAAACTAACAGTAGCCCTAAACTAACTCCCTCAAACTAACTTAAAACCTAACCTAACCTGAAGCCTAAATCAAACCATACACCTAACCCTAACCCTATGCGGACACCATTAGCTCAACGCCAACCCTAACCTGGACCTGACGATAACTCCAACCGTAACAGTTACCCGAAAACTAACAGTAGCCCTAAACTTACTCCCTCAAACTAAGTTCAAACCTAACCTAACCTGAAGCCTATATCAAACCATACACCTAACCCTAACCCTAGGCGGACATCTTAAGCTCAACCCCTACCCTAACCTGACCCTCACGCCACCTCCAACCGAAACACTGAACCGAAAACAAACAGAAGCCCTAAACTTACTCCCTCAAACTAAGTTCAAACCTAACCTAACCTGAAGCCTAACTCAAACCATAGACCTAACCCTAACCCTAGGCGGACACCTGAAGCTCAACCCCAACCCTAACCTGACCCTGACTCTTACTCCAACCGTAACACTGAACCAAAAACTCACACTAGCCCTAAATTTACTCCCTCAAACTAAGTTCAAACCTAACCTCACCTGAAGCCTAACTCAAACCACAGGCCTAACCCTAACCCTAGGCGGACACCTTAAGCTCAACCCCCACCCTAACCTGACCCTGACGCTTACTCCAACCGTAACAGTTAAACGAAAACTAACAGTAGCCCTAAACTGACTCCCTCAAACTAAGTTCAAACCTAACCTAACTTGACGCCTAAATCAAATCATAGACCTAACTCTAACCCTATTCGGACACCTTATGCTTAACTCCCACCATAACCTGACCATGACGCTAACTCCAACCGTAACACTGAACCGAAAACTATCAGTATCCCTAAACTTACTCCCTCAAACTAATTTCAAACCTAACCTAACCTGAAGCCTAAATCAAACCATACACCTAACCCTAACCCTAGGCGGACACCTTAAGCTCAACCCAAAACCTAACCTGACCCTGACGCTTACTCCAACCTAACAGTTAACCGAAAACTAACAGTATCCCTAAACTGACTCCCTCAAACTAAGTTCAAACCTAACCTAACTTGAAGCCTAAATCAAATCATAGACCTAACCCTAACCCTAGGCGGACACCTTAAGCTCAACCCCAACCCTAACCTGACCCTCACGCTAACTCCAACCGTAACACTGAACCGAAAACTAACAGTAGCCCTAAACTTACTCCCTCAAACTAAGTTCAAACCTAACCTAACCTGAAGCCTAACGCAAACCATAGACCTAACCCTAACCCTAGGCGGACACCTGAAGCTCAACCCCAACCCTAACCTGACCCTGACGCTATCTCCAACCGTAAAACTGAACCGAAAACTAACAGTAGCCCTAAACTTACTCCCTCAAACTAAGTTCAAACCTAACCTAACCTGAACCCTAACTCAAACCATTGACCTAATCCTAACCCTAGGTGGACACCTTAAGCTCAACGCCAACCCTAACCTGGCCCTGACGCTAACTCCAACCATAACAGTTACCCGAAAACTAACAGTCGCCCTGAACTTACTCCCTCAAACTAAGTTCAAACCTAACCTAACCTGAAGCCTAAATCAAACCATACACCTAACCCTAACCCTAGGCGGACACCTTAAGCTCAATCCCAACCCTAACCTGACACTCACGCTAACTCCAACAGTAACACTGAACCGAAAACTAACATTAGCCCTAAACTTACTCCCTCAAACTAATTTCGAACCTAACCTAACCTGAAGCCTAACTCAAACCATAGACCTAACCCTAACCCTAGGCGGACACCTGAAGCTCAACCCCAACCCTAACCTGACCATGACGCTATCTCCGATCGTAACACTGAACCGAAAACTAACAGTAGCCCTAAACTTACTCCCTCAAACTAAGTTCAAACCTAACCTAACCTGAAGCCCAAATCAAACCATACACCTAACCCTAACCCTAGGCAGACACCTTAAGCTCAACCCCAACCCTAACCTGACCCTCACACTTACTCCAACCGTAACACTGAACCGAAAACTAACAGTAGCCCTAAAGTTACTCCCTCAAACTAATTTCAAACCTAACCTAACCTGAAGCCTAACTCAAACCATAGACCTAACCCTAACCCTAGGCGGACACATGAAGCTCAACCCCAACCCTAACCCGACCCTGACGCTATCTCCAACCGTAACACTGAACCGAAAACTAACAGTAGCCCTAAACTTACTCCCTCAAACTAAGTTTAATCCAAACCTAACCTGAAGATCAAATTAAACCATAGACCTAAACCTAACCTAGGCGGACACCTTTAGCTCAACCCCAACCCTAACCTGACCCTCACGCTAACTCCAACCGTAACACTGAACCGAAAACTAACAGAAGCCCTAAACTTACTCGCTCAATCTAAGTTCAAACCTAACCTAACCTGAAGCTTAACTCAAACCATAGACCTAACCCTAACCCTAGGCGGACACCTTAAGCTCAACCCCAACCCTAACCTGGCCCTGACGCTAATTCCAACCATAACAGTTACCCGAAAACTAACAGTAGCCCTAAACTTACTCCCTCAAACTAAGTTCAAACCTAACCTAACCTGAAGCCTTAATCAAATCATACACCTAAACCTAACCCTAGGCGGACACCTTAAGCTCAACCCCTACCCTAACCTGACCCTTACGCTTACTCCAACTGTAACAGTTAACCGAAAACTAACAGTAGTCCTAAACTAACTCCCTCAAACTAACTTAAAACCTAACCTAACCTGAAGCCTAAATCAAACCATACACCTAACCCTAACCCTATGCGGACACCATTAGCTCAACGCCAACCCTAACCTGGACCTGACGATAACTCCAACCGTAACAGTTACCCGAAAACTAACAGTAGCCCTAAACTTACTCCCTCAAACTAAGTTCAAACCTAACCTAACCTGAAGCCTATATCAAACCATACACCTAACCCTAACCCTAGGCGGACATCTTAAGCTCAACCCCTACCCTAACCTGACCCTTACGCCACCTCCAACCGAAACACTGAACCGAAAACAAACAGAAGCCCTAATCTTACTCCCTCAAACTAAGTTCAAACCTAACCTAACCTGAAGCCTAACTCAAACCATAGACCTAACCCTAACCCTAGGCGGACACCTGAAGCTCAACCCCAACCCTAACCTGACCCTGACTCTTACTCCAACCGTAACACTGAACCGAAAACTAACAGTAGCCCTAAACTTACTCCCTCAAACTAAGTTCAATCCTAACCTAACCTGAAGCCTAAATGAAACCATAGACCTAAACCTAACCCTAGGCGGACACCTTTAGCTCAACCCCAAACCTAACCTGACCCTCACGCTATCTCCAAACGTAACACTGAACCGAAAACTATCAGTGGGCCTAAACTTACTCCCTCAAACTAAGTTCAAACCTAACCTAACCTGAAGCCTAACTAAAACCATAGACCTAACCCTAACCCTAGGCGGACACCTTAAGCTTAACCCCAAACCTAACCTGACCCTGAGGCTAAATCCAACCGTAACACTGAACCGAAATCTAACAGTAGCCCTAAACTTACTCCCTCAAACTAAGTTCAATCCTAACCTAACCTGAAGCCTAAATGAAACCTAAACCTAACCCTAACCCTAGGTGGACACCTTATGCTTAACCCCCACGCTAACCTGACCCTGATGCTTACTCCAACCGTAACAGTTACCCGAAAACTAACAGTAGCCCTAAACTTACTCCCTCAAACTAAGTTCAAACCTAACCTAACCTGAAGCCTAACGCAAACCATAGACCTAACCCTAAACCCTGGCGGAAACCTTAAGCTCAACCCCAACCATAAAATGGCCCTGACGCTAAGTCCAACAATAACAGTTACCCGAAAACTAACAGTAGCCCTAAACTTACTCGCTCAAACTAAGTTCAAACCTAACCTAACCTGAAGCCTAACTCAAACCATAGACCTAACCCTAACCCTAGGCAGACACCTGAAGCTCAACCCCAACCCTAACCTGACCCTGACTCTTACTCCAACCGTAACACTGAACCAAAAACTAACACTAGTCCAAAACTTACTCCCTCAAACTAAGTTCAAAGCTAACCTCACCTGAAGCCTAACTCAAACCACAGGCCTAACCCTAACCCTAGGCGGACACCTTAAGCTCAACCCCAACCCTAACCTGACCCTGACGCTAACTCCAACCGTAACACTGAACCGAAAACTAACAGTAGGCCTAAATTTACTCCCTCAAACTAAGTTCAAACCTAACCTAACCTGAAGACTAACTCAAACCATAGACCTAACCCTAACCCTAGGCGGACACCTGAAGCTCAACCCCAACCCTAACATGAACTTGACGCTATCTCCAACGGTAACACTGAACCGAAAACTAACAGTAGCCCTAAACTTACTCCCTCAAACTATGTTTAATCCAAACCTAACCTGAAGATCAAATGAAACCATAGACCTAAACCTAACCTAGGCGGACACCTTTAGCTCAACCCCAACCCTAACCTGACCCTCACGCTAACTCCAACCGTAACACTGAACCGAAAACTAACAGTATTCCTAAACTTACTGCCTCAAACTAAGTTCAATCCTAACCTACCTGAAGCCTAAATGAAACCATAGACCTAACCCTAACCCTAGGCGGACAATTTATGCTTAACCCCCACCCTAACCTGACCCTGAGGCTAAATCCAACCGTAACACTGAACCGAAAACTAACAGTAGCCCTAAACTTACTCCCTCAAACTAAGTTCAATCCTAACCTAACCTGAAGCCTAAATGAAACCATAAACCTAACCCTAACCCTATGTGGACACCTTATGCTTAACCCCCACCCTAACGTGACCCTGAGGCTTACTCCAACCGTAACAGTTACCCGAAAACTAACAGTAGACCTAAACTTACTCCCTCAAACTAAGTTCAAACCTAACCTAACCTGAAGCCTAAATCAAACCATACACCTAACCCTAACCCTAGGCGGACACCTGAAGCTCAACCCCAATCCTAACCTGACCCTCACGCTAAATCCAACCGTAACACTGAACCTAAAACTAACAGTAGCCCTAAACTTACTCCCTCAAACTAAGTTCAAACCTAACCTAACCTGAGGCCTAACTCAAACCATAGACCTAACCCTAACCCTAGGCGGACACCTGAAGCTCAACCCCAACCCTAACCTGACCCTGACTCTTACTCCAACCGTAACACTGAACCAAAAACTCACACTAGCCCTAAATTTACTCCCTCAAACTAAGTTCAAACCTAACCTCACCTGAAGCCTAACTCAAACCACAGGCCTAACCCTAACCCTAGGCGGACACCTTAAGCTCAACCCCCACCCTAACCTGACCCTGACGCTTACTCCAACCGTAACAGTTAAACGAAAACTAACAGTAGCCCTAAACTGACTCCCTCAAACTAAGTTCAAACCTAACCTAACTTGACGCCTAAATCAAATCATAGACCTAACTCTAACCCTATTCGGACACCTTATGCTTAACTCCCACCATAACCTGACCATGACGCTAACTCCAACCGTAACACTGAACCGAAAACTATCAGTATCCCTAAACTTACTCCCTCAAACTAATTTCAAACCTAACCTAACCTGAAGCCTAAATCAAACCATACACCTAACCCTAACCCTAGGCGGACACCTTAAGCTCAACCCAAAACCTAACCTGACCCTGACGCTTACTCCAACCTAACAGTTAACCGAAAACTAACAGTAGCCCTAAACTGACTCCCTCAAACTAAGTTCAAACCTAACCTAACTTGAAGCCTAAATCAAATCATAGACCTAACCCTAACCCTAGGCGGACACCTTAAGCTCAACCCCAACCCTAACCTGACCCTCACGCTAACTCCAACCGTAACACTGAACCGAAAACTAACAGTAGCCCTAAACTTACTCCCTCAAACTAAGTTCAAACCTAACCTAACCTGAAGCCTAACTCAAACCATAGACCTAACCCTAACCCTAGGCGGACACCTGAAGCTCAACCCCAACCCTAACCTGACCCTGACGCTATCTCCAACCGTAAAACTGAACCGAAAACTAACAGTAGCCCTAAACTTACTCCCTCAAACTAAGTTCAAACCTAACCTAACCTGAAGCCTAACTCAAACCATAGACCTAACCCTAACCCTAGGTGGACACCTTAAGCTCAACGCCAACCCTAACCTGGCCCTGACGCTAACTCCAACCATAACAGTTACCCGAAAACTAACAGTCGCCCTGAACTTACTCCCTCAAACTAAGTTCAAACCTAACCTAACCTGAAGCCTAAATCAAACCATACACCTAACCCTAACCCTAGGCGGACACCTTAAGCTCAATCCCAACCCTAACCTGACACTCACGCTAACTCCAACAGTAACACTGAACCGAAAACTAACATTAGCCCTAAACTTACTCCCTCAAACTAATTTCGAACCTAACCTAACCTAAAGCCTAACTCAAACCATAGACCTAACCCTAACCCTAGGCGGACACCTGAAGCTCAACCCCAACCCTAACCTGACCATGACGCTATCTCCGATCGTAACACTGAACCGAAAACTAACAGTAGCCCTAAACTTACTCCCTCAAACTAAGTTCAAACCTAACCTAACCTGAAGCCCAAATCAAACCATACACCTAACCCTAACCCTAGGCGGACACCTTAAGCTCAACCCCAACCCTAACCTGACCCTCACACTTACTCCAACCGTAACACTGAACCGAAAACTAACAGTAGCCCTAAACTTACTCCCTCAAACTAAGTTCAATCCTAACCTAACCTGAAGCCTAAATGAAACCATAGACCTAAACCTAACCCTAGGCGGACACCTTTAGCTCAACCCCAAACCTAACCTGACCCTCACGCTAACTCCAAACGTAACACTGAACCGAAAACTATCAGTGGGCCTAAACTTACTCCCTCAAACTAAGTTCAAACCTAACCTAACCTGAAGCCTAACTAAAACCATAGACCTAACCCTAACCCTAGGCGGACACCTTAAGCTTAACCCCAAACCTAACCTGACCCTGAGGCTAAATCCAACCGTAACACTGAACCGAAATCTAACAGTAGCCCTAAACTTACTCCCTCAAACTAAGTTCAATCCTAACCTAACCTGAAGCCTAAATGAAACCATAAACCTAACCCTAACCCTAGGTGGACAACTTATGCTTAACCACCACGCTAACCTGACCCTGATGCTTACTCCAACCGTAACAGTTACCCGAAAACTAACAGTAGCCCTAAACTTACTCCCTCAAACTAAGTTCAAACCTAACCTAACCTGAAGCCTAACGCAAACCATAGACCTAACCCTAAACCCTGGCGGAAACCTTAAGCTCAACCCCAACCCTAAAATGGCCCTGACGCTAAGTCCAACAATAACAGTTACCCGAAAACTAACAGTAGCCCTAAACTTACTCCCTCAAACTAAGTTCAAACCTAACCTAACCTGAAGCCTAAATCAAACCATACACCTAACCCTAACCCTAGGCGGACACCTTAAGCTCAACCCCAATCCTAACCTGACCCTCACGCTAAATCCAACCGTAACACTGAACCTAAAACTAACAGTAGCCCTAAACTTACTCCCTCAAACTAAGTTCAAACCTAACCTAACCTGAAGACTAACTCAAACCATAGACCTAACCCTAACCCTAGGCGGACACCTGAAGCTCAACCCCAACCCTAACCTGACCCTGACGCTATCTCCAACCGTAACACTGAACCGAAAACTAACAGTAGCCCTAAACTTACTCGCTCAAACTAAGTTCAAACCTAACCTAACCTGAAGCCTAACTCAAACCATAGACCTAACCCTAACCCTAGGCAGACACCTGAAGCTCAACCCCAACCCTAACCTGACCCTGACTCTTACTCCAACCGTAACACTGAACCAAAAACTAACACTAGTCCAAAACTTACTCCCTCAAACTAAGTTCAAAGCTAACCTCACCTGAAGCCTAACTCAAACCACAGGCCTAACCCTAACCCTAGGCGGACATCTTAAGCTCAACCCCAACACTAACCTGACCCTGACGCTAACTCCAACCGTAACACTGAACCGAAAACTAACAGTAGGCCTAAACTTACTCCCTCAAACTAAGTTCAAACCTAACCTAACCTGAAGACTAACTCAAACCATAGACCTAACCCTAACCCTAGGCGGACACCTGAAGCTCAACCCCAACCCTAACATGAACTTGACGCTATCTCCAACGGTAACACTGAACCGAAAACTAACAGTAGCCCTAAACTTACTCCCTCAAACTAAGTTTAATCCAAACCTAACCTGAAGATCAAATGAAACCATAGACCTAAACCTAACCTAGGCGGACACCTTTAGCTCAACCCCAACCCTAACCTGACCCTCACGCTAACTCCAACCGTAACACTGAACCGAAAACTAACAGTATTCCTAAACTTACTGCCTCAAACTAAGTTCAATCCTAACCTAACCTGAAGCCTAAATGAAACCATAGACCTAACCCTAACCCTAGGCGGACAATTTATGCTTAACCCCCACCCTAACCTGACCCTGAGGCTAAATCCAACCGTAACACTGAACCGAAAACTAACAGTAGCCCTAAACTTACTCCCTCAAACTAAGTTCAATCCTAACCTAACCTGAAGCCTAAATGAAACCATAAACCTAACCCTAACCCTATGTGGACACCTTATGCTTAACCCCCACCCTAACGTGACCCTGAGGCTTACTCCAACCGTAACAGTTACCCGAAAACTAACAGTAGACCTAAACTTACTCCCTCAAACTAAGTTCAAACCTAACCTAACCTGAAGCCTAAATCAAACCATACACCTAACCCTAACCCTAGGCGGACACCTGAAGCTCAACCCCAATGCTAACCTGACCCTCACGCTAAATCCAACCGTAACACTGAACCTAAAACTAACAGTAGCCCTAAACTTACTCCCTCAAACTAAGTTCAAACCTAACCTAACCTGAAGCCTAACTCAAACCATAGACCTAACCCTAACCCTAGGCGGACACCTGAAGCTCAACCCCAACCCTAACCTGACCCTGACGCTATCTCCAACCGTAACACTGAACCGAAAACTAACAGTAGCCCTAAACTTACTCGCTCAATCTAAGTTCAAACCTAACCTAACCTGAAGCTTGACTCAAACCATAGACCTAACCCTAACCCTAGGCGGACACCTTAAGCTCAACCCCAACCCTAACCTGGCCCTGACGCTAATTCCAACCATAACAGTTACCCGAAAACTAACAGTAGCCCTAAACTTACTCCCTCAAACTAAGTTCAAACCTAACCTAACCTGAAGCCTTAATCAAATCATACACCTAAACCTAACCCTAGGCGGACACCTTAAGCTCAACCCCTACCCTAACCTGACCCTCACGCTTTCTCCAACTGTAACAGTTAACCGAAAACTAACAGTAGCCCTAAACTAACTCCCTCAAACTAACTTAAAACCTAACCTAACCTGAAGCCTAAATCAAACCATACACCTAACCCTAACCCTATGCGGACACCATTAGCTCAACGCCAACCCTAACCTGGACCTGACGATAACTCTAACCGTAACAGTTACCCGAAAACTAACAGTAGCCCTAAACTTACTCCCTCAAACTAAGTTCAAACCTAACCTAACCTGAAGCCTATATCAAACCATACACCTAACCCTAACCCTAGGCGGACATCTTAAGCTCAACCCCTACCCTAACCTGACCCTCACGCCACCTCCAACCGAAACACTGAACCGAAAACAAACAGAAGCCCTAAACTTACTCCCTCAAACTAAGTTCAAACCTAACCTAACCTGAAGCCTAACTCAAACCATAGACCTAACCCTAACCCTAGGCGGACACCTGAAGCTCAACCCCAACCCTAACCTGACCCTGACTCTTACTCCAACCGTAACACTGAACCAAAAACTCACACTAGCCCTAAACTTACTCCCTCAAACTAAGTTCAAACCTAACCTCACCTGAAGCCTAACTCAAACCACAGGCCTAACCCTAACCCTAGGCGGACACCTTAAGCTCAACCCCCACCCTAACCTGACCCTGACGCTTACTCCAACCGTAACAGTTAAACGAAAACTAACAGTAGCCCTAAACTGACTCCCTCAAACTAAGTTCAAACCTAACCTAACTTGACGCCTAAATCAAATCATAGACCTAACTCTAACCCTATTCGTACACCTTATGCTTAACTCCCACCATAACCTGACCATGACGCTAACTCCAACCCTAACACTGAACCGAAAACTAACAGTATCCCTAAACTTACTCCCTCAAACTAAGTTCAAACCTAACCTAACCTGAAACCTAAATCAAACCATACACCTAACCCTAACCCTAGGCGGACACCTTAAGCTCAACCCAAAACCTAACCTGACCCTGACGCTTACTCCAACCTAACAGATAACCGAAAACTAACAGTAGCCCTAAACTGACTCCCTCAAACTAAGTTCAAACCTAACCTAACTTGAAGCCTAAATCAAATCATAGACCTAACCCTAACCCTAGGCGGACACCTTAAGCTCAACCCCAACCCAAACCTGACCCTCACGCTAACTCCAACCGTAACACTGAACCGAAAACAAACAGTAGCCCTAAACTTACTCCCTCAAACTAAGTTCAAACCTAACCTAACCTGAAGCCTAACTCAAACCATAGACCTAACCCTAACACTAGGCGGACACCTGAAGCTCAACCCCAACCCTAACCTGACCCTGACGCTATCTCCAACCGTAAAACTGAACCGAAAACTAACAGTAGCCCTAAACTTACTCCCTCAAACTAAGTTCAAACCTAACCTAACCTGAAGCCTAACTCAAACCATAGACCTAACCCTAACCCTAGGTGGACACCTTAAGCTCAACGCCAACCCTAACCTGGCCCTGACGCTAACTCCAACCATAACAGTTACCCGAAAACTAACAGTCGCCCTGAACTTACTCCCTCAAACTAAGTTCAAACCTAACCTAACCTGAAGCCTAAATCAAACCATACACCTAACCCTAACCCTAGGCGGACACCTTAAGCTCAATCCCAACCCTAACCTGACACTCACGCTAACTCCAACAGTAACACTGAACCGAAAACTAACATTAGCCCTAAACTTACTCCCTCAAACTAATTTCGAACTTAACCTAACCTGAAGCCTAACTCAAACCATAGACCTAACCCTAACCCTAGGCGGACACCTGAAGCTCAACCCCAACCCTAACCTGACCATGACGCTATCTCCGATCGTAACACTGAACCGAAAACTAACAGTAGCCCTAAACTTACTCCCTCAAACTAAGTTCAAACCTAACCTAACCTGAAGCCCAAATCAAACCATACACCTAACCCTAACCCTAGGCGGACACCTTAAGCTCAACCCCAACCCTAACCTGACCCTCACACTTACTCCAACCGTAACACTGAACCGAAAACTAACAGTAGCCCTAAATTACTCCCTCAAACTAATTTCAAACCTAACCTAACCTGAAGCCTAACTCAAACCATAGACCTAACCCTAACCCTAGGCGGACACCTGAAGCTCAACCCCAACCCTAACCCGACCCTGACGCTATCTCCAACCGTAACACTGAACCGAAAACTAACAGTAGCCCTAAACTTACTCCCTCAAACTAAGTTCAATCCTAACCTAACCTGAAGCCTAAATGAAACCATAGACCTAAACCTAACCCTAGGCGGACACCTTTAGCTCAACCCCAAACCTAACCTGACCCTCACGCTAACTCCAAACGTAACACTGAACCGAAAACTATCAGTGGGCCTAAACTTACTCCCTCAAACTAATTTCAAACCTAACCTAACCTGAAGCCTAACTAAAACCATAGACCTAACCCTAACCCTAGGCGGACACCTTAAGCTTAACCCCAAACCTAACCTGACCCTGAGGATAAATCCAACCGTAACACTGAACCGAAATCTAACAGTAGCCCTAAACTTACTCCCTCAAACTAAGTTCAATCCTAACCTAACCTGAAGCCTAAATGAAACCATAAACCTAACCCTAACCCTAGGTGGACACCTTATGCTTAACCCCCACCCTAACCTGACCCTGATGCTTATTCCAACCGTAACAGTTACCCGAAAACTAACAGTAGCCCTAAACTTACTCCCTCAAACTAAGTTCAAACCTAACCTAACCTGAAGCCTAACGCAAACAATAGACCTAACCCTAAACACTGGCGGAAACCTTAAGCTCAACCCCAACCCTAAAATGGCCCTGACGCTAAGTCCAACAATAACAGTTACCCGAAAACTAACAGTAGCCCTAAACTTACTCCCTCAAACTAAGTTCAAACCTAACCTAACCTGAAGGCTAAATCAAACCATACACCTAACCCTAACCCTAGGCGGACACCTTAAGCTCAACCCCAATCCTAACCTGACCCTCACGCTAAGTCCAACCGTAACACTGAACCTAAAACTAACAGTAGCCCTAAACTTACTCCCTTAAACTAAGTTCAAACCTAACCTAACCTGAAGACTAAATCAAACCATAGACCTAACCCTAACCCTAGGCGGACACCTGAAGCTCAACCCCAACCCTAACCTGACCCTGACGCTATCTCCAACCGTAACACTGAACCGAAAACTAACAGTATTCCTAAACTTACGGCCTCAAACTAAGTTCAATCCTAACCTAACCTGAAGCCTAAATGAAACCATAGACCTAACCCTAACCATAGGCGGACAATTTATGCTTAACCCCCACCCTAACCTGACCCTGAGGCTAAATCCAACCGTAACACTGAACCTAAAACTAACAGTAGCCCTAAACTTACTCCCTCAAACTAAGTTCAAACCTAACCTAACCTGAAGCTTGACTCAAACCATAGACCTAACCCTAACCCTAGGCGGACACCTTAAGCTCAACCCCAACCCTAACCTGTCCCTGACGCTATCTCTAACCGTAACACTGAACCGAAAACTATCAGTAGACCTAAACTTACTCCCTCAAACTAAGTTCAAACCTAACCTAACCTGAAGCCTAACTCAAACCATAGACCTAACCCTAACCCTAGGCGGACACCTGAAGCTCAACCCCAACCCTAACCTGACCATGACGCTATGTCCGACCGTAACACTGAACAGAAAACTAACAGTAGCCCTAAACTTACTCCCTCAAACTAAGTTCAAACCTAACCTAACCTGAAGCCCAAATCAAACCATACACCTAACCCTAACCCTAGGCGGACACCTTAAGCTCAACCCCAACCCTAACCTGAACCTCACACTTACTCCAACCGTAACACTGAACCGAAAACTAACAGTAGCCCTAACTTACTCCCTCAAACTAATTTCAAACCTAACCTAACCTGAAGCCTAACTCAAACCATAGACCTAACCCTAACCCTAGGCGGACACCTGAAGCTCAATCCCAACCCTAACCCGACCCTGACGCTATCTCCAACCGTAACACTGAACCGAAAACTAACAGTAGCCCTAAACTTACTCGCTCAATCTAAGTTCAAACCTAACCTAACCTGAAGCTTAACTCAAACCATAGACCTAACCCTAACCCTATGCGGACACCTTAAGCTCAACCCCAACCCTAACCTGGCCCTGACGCTAACTCCAACCATAACAGTTACCCGAAAACTAACAGTAGACCTAAACTTACTCCCTCAAACTAAGTTCAAACCTAACCTAACCTGAAGCCTTAATTAAATCATACACCTAAACCTAACACTAGGCGGACACCTTAAGCTCAACCCCTACCCTAACCTGACCCTCACGTTTACTCCAACTGTAACAGTTAACCGAAAACTAACAGTAGCCCTAAACTAACTCCCTCAAACTAGCTTAAAACCTAACCTAACCTGAAGCCTAAATCAAACCATACACCTAACCCTAACCCTATGCGGACACCATTAGCTCAACGCCAACCCTAACCTGGACCTGACGATAACTCCAACCGTAACAGTTACCCGAAAACTAACAGTAGCCCTAAACTTACTCCCTCAAACTAAGTTCAAACCTAACCTAACCTGAAGCCTATATCAAACCATACACCTAACCCTAACCCTAGGCGGACATCTTAAGCTCAACCCCTACCCTAACCTGACCCTCACGCCACCTCCAACCGAAACACTGAACCGAAAACAAACAGTATCCCTAAACGTACTCCCTCAAACTAAGTTCAAACCTAACCTAACCTGAAGCCTAACTCAAAACATAGACCTAACCCTAACCCTAGGCGGACACCTGAAGCTCAACCCCAACCCTAACCTGACCCTGACTCTTACTCCAGCCGTAACACTGAACCAAAAACTCACACTAGCCCTAAACTTACTCCCTCAAACTAAGTTCAAACCTAACCTCACCTGAAGCCTAACTCAAACCACAGGCCTAACCCTAACCCTAGGCGGACACCTTAAGCTCAACCCCCACCCTAACCTGACCCTGACGCTTACTCCAACCGTAACAGTTAAACGAAAACTAACAGTAGCCCTAAACATACTCCCTCAAACTAAGTTCAAACCTAACCTAACCTGAAGCCTAAATCAAACCATACACCTAACCCTAACCCTAGGCGGACACCTTAAGCTCAACCCCAAACCTAACCTGACCCTGACGAGTACTCCAGCCGTAACAGTTAACCTAAAACTAACAGTAGCCCTAAACTGACTCCCTCAAACTAAGTTCAAACCTAACCTAACTTGACGCCTAAATCAAATCATAGACCTAACTCTAACCCTAGGCGGACACCTTAGGCTTAACTCCCACCATAACCTGGCCATGACGCTAACTCCAACCGTAACACTGAACCGAAAACTAACAGTATCCCTAAACTTACTCCCTCAAACTAAGTTCAAACCTAACCTAACCTGAAGCCTAAATCAAACCATACACCTAACCCTAACCCTAGGCGGACACCTTAAGCTCAACCCCAAACCTAACCTGACCCTGACGCTTACTCCAACCGTAACAGTTAACCGAAAACTAACAGTAGCCCTAAACTGACTCCCTCAAACTAAGTTCAAACCTAACCTAACTTGAAGCCTAAATCAAATCATAGACCTAACCCTAACCCTAGGCGGACACCTTAAGCTCAACCCCAACCCTAACCTGACCCTCACGCTAACTCCAACCGTAACACTGAACTGAAAACTAACAGTAGCCCTAAACTTACTCCCTCAAACTAAGTTCAAACCTAACCTAACCTGAAGCCTAACTCAAACCATAGACCTAACCCTAACCCTAGGCGGACACCTGAAGCTCAACCCCAACCCTAACCTGACCCTGACGCTATCTCCAACCGTAACACTGAACCGAAAACTAACAGTAGCCCTAAACTTACTCCCTCAAACTAAGTTCAAACCTAACCTAACCTGAAGCCTCATTCAAACCATAGACCTAACCCTAACCCTAGGTGGACACCTTAAGCTCAACGCCAACCCTAACCTGGCCCTGACGCTAACTCCAACCATAACAGTTACCCGAAAACTAACAGTCGCCCTGAACTTACTCCCTCAAACTAAGTTCAAACCTAACCTAACCTGAAGCCTAAATCAAACCATAAACCTAACCCTAACCCTAGGCGGACACCTTAAGCTCAATCCCAACCCTAACCTGACACTCACGCTAACTCCAACCGTAACACTGAACCGAAAACTAACATTAGCCCTAAACTTACTCCCTCAAACTAATTTCGAACCTAACCTAACATGAAGCCTAACTCAAACCATAGACCTAACCCTAAACCTAGGCGGACACCTGAAGCTCAACCCCAACCCTAACCTGACCATGACGCTATCTCCGACCGTGACACTGAACCGAAAACTAACAGTAGCCCTAAACATACTCCCTCAAACTAAGTTCAAACCTAACCTAACCTGAAGCCCAAATCAAACCACACACCTAACCCTAACCCTAGGCGGACACCTTAAGCTCAACCCCAACCCTAACCTGACCCTCACACTTACTCCAACCGTAACACTGAACCGAAAACTAACAGTAGCCCTAAACTTACTCCCTCAAACTAATTTCAAACCTAACCTAACCTGAAGCCTAACTCAAACCATAGAACTAACCCTAACCCTAGGCGGACACCTGAAGCTCAACCCCAACCCTAACCCGACCCTGACGCTATCTCCAACCGTAACACTGAACCGAAAACTAACAGTAGCCCTAAACTTACTCCCTCAAACTAAGTTCAATCCTAACCTAACCTGAAGCCTAAATGAAACCATAGACCTAAACCTAACCCTAGGCGGACACCTTTAGCTCAACCCCAAACCTAACCTGACCCTCACGCTAACTCCAACCGTAACACTGAACCGAAAACTATCAGTGGGCCTAAACCTACTCCCTCAAACTAAGTTCAAACCTAACCTAACCTGAAGCATAACTAAAACCATAGACCTAACCCTAACCCTAGGCGGACACCTTAAGCTGAACCCCAAACCTAACCTGACCCTGAGGCTAAATCCAACCGTAACACTGAACCGAAAACTAACAGTAGCCCTAAACTTACTCCCTCAAACTAAGTTCAATCCTAACCTAACCTGAAGCCTAAATGAAACCATAAACCTAACCCTAACCCTAGGTGGACACCTTATGCTTAACCCCCACCCTAACCTGACCCTGATGCTTACTCCAACCGTAACAGTTACCCGAAAACTAACAGTAGCCCTAAACTTACTCGCTCAAACTAAGTTCAAACCTAAGCTAACTTGAAGCCTAACTCAAACCATAGACCTAACCCTAACCCTAGGCGGACACCTGAAGCTCAACCCCAACCCTAACCTGACCCTGACTCTTACTCCAACCGTAACACTGAACCAAAAACTAACACTAGTCCAAAACTTACTCCCTCAAACTAAGTTCAAAGCTAACCTCACCTGAAGCCTAACTCAAACCACAGGCCTAACCCTAACCCTAGGCGGACACCTTAAGCTCAACCCCAACCCTAACCTGACCCTGACGCTATCTCCAACCGTAACACTGAACCGAAAACTAACAGTAGGCCTAAACTTACTCCCTCAAACTAAGTTCAAACCTAACCTAACCTGAAGCCTAACTCAAACCATAGACCTAACCCTAACCCTAGGCGGACACCTGAAGCTCAACCCCAACCCTAACGTGAACTTGACGCTATCTCCAACGGTAACACTGAACCGAAAACTAACAGTAGCCCTAAACTTACTCCCTCAAACTAAGTTTAATCCAAACCTAACCTGAAGATCAAATGAAACCATAGACCTAAACCTAACCTAGGCGGACACCTTTAGCTCAACCCCAACCCTAACCTGACCCTCACGCTAACTCCAACCATAACACTGAACCGAAAACTAACAGTATTCCTAAACTTACTGCCTCAAACTAAGTTCAATCCTAACCTAACCTGAAGCCTAAATGAAACCATAGACCTAACCCTAACCCTAGGCGTACAATTTATGCTTAACCCCCACCCTAACCTGACCCTGAGGATAAATACAAACGTAACACTGAACCGAAAACTAACAGTAGCCCTAAACTTACTCCCTCAAACTAAGTTCAATCCTAACCTAACCTGAAGCCTAACTCAAACCATAGACCTAACCCTAACCCTAGGCGGACACCTGAAGCTCAACCCCAACCCTAACCTGACCCTGACTATTACTCTAACCGTAACACTGAACCAAAAACTCACACTAGCCCTAAACTTACTCCCTCAAACTAAGTTCAATCCTAACCTCACCTGAAGCCTAACTCAAACCACAGGCCTAACCCTAACCCTAGGCGGACACGTTAAGCTCAACCCCCACCCTAACCTGACCCTGACGCTTACTCCAACCGTAACAGTTAAACGAAAACTAACAGTAGCCCTAAACTGACTCCCTCAAACTAAGTTCAAACCTAACCTAACTTGACGCCTAAATCAAATCATAGACCTAACTATAACCCTAGGCGGACACCTTATGCTTAACTCCCACCATAACCTGACCATGACGCTAACTCCAACCGTAACACTGAACCGAAAACTAACAGTATCACTAAACTTACTCCCTCAAACTAAGTTCAAACCTAACCTAACCTGAAGCCTAAATCAAACCATACACCTAACCCTAACCCTAGGCGGACACCTTAAGCTCAACCCCAAACCTAACCTGACCCTGATGCTTACTCCAACCGTAATAGTTAACCGAAAACTAACAGTAGCCCTAAACTGACTCCCTCAAACTAAGTTCAAACCTAACCTAACTTGAAGCCTAAATCAAATCATAGACCCAGCCCTAAACCTAGGCGGACTCCTTAAGCACAACCCCAACTCTAACCTGACCCTCACGCTAAGTCCAACCGTAACACTGAACCGAAAACTAACAGTAGCCCTAAACTTACTCCCTCAAACTAAGTTCAAACCTAACCTAACCTGAAGCCTAACTCAAACCATAGACCTAACGCTAACCCTAGGCGGACACCTGAAGCTCAACCCCAACCCTAACCTGACCCTGACGCTATCTCCAACCGTAACACTGAACCGAAAACTAACAGTAGCCCTAAACTTACTCCCTCAAACTAAGTTCAAACCTAACCTAACCTGAAGCCTAACTCAAACCATAGACCTAACCCTAACCCTAGGTGGACACCTTAAGCTCAACGCCAACCCTAACCTGGCCCTGACGCTAACTCCAACCATAACAGTTACCCGAAAACTAACAGTCGCCCTGAACTTACTCCCACAAACTAAGTTCAAACCTAACCTAACCTGAAGCCTAAATCAAACCATAAACCTAACCCTAACCCTAGGCGGACACCTTAAGCTCAATCCCAACCCTAACCTGACACTCACGCTAACTCCAACCGTAACACTGAACCGAAAACTAACAGTAGCCCTAAACTTACTCCCTCAAACTAAGTTCAAACCTAACCTAACCTGAAGCCTAACTCAAACCATAGACCTAACCCTAACCCTAGGCGGACACCTGAAGCTCAACCCCAACCCTAACCTGACCATGACGCTATCTCCGACCGTAACACTGAACCGAAAACTAACAGTAGCCCTAAACTTACTCCCTCAAACTAAGTTCAAACCTAACCTAACCTGAAGCCCAAATCAAACCACACACCTAACCCTAACCCTAGGCGGACACCTTAAGCTCAACCCCAACCCTAACCTGACCCTCACACTTACTCCAACCGTAACACTGAACCGAAAACTAACAGTAGCCCTAAACTTACTCAATCAAACTAATTTCAAACCTAACCTAACCTGAAGCCTAACTCAAACCATAGACCTAACCCTAACCCTAGGCGGACACCTGAAGCTCAACCCCAACCCTAACCCGACCCTGACGCTATCTCCAACCGTAACACTGAACCGAAAACTAACAGTAGCCCTAAACTTACTCCCTCAAACTAAGTTCAATCCTAACCTAACCTGAAGCCTAAATGAAACCATAGACCTAAACCTAACCCTAGGCGGACACCTTTAGCTCAACCCCAAACCTAACCTGACCCTCACGCTAACTCCAACCGTAACACTGAACCGAAAACTATCAGTGGGCCTAAACTTACTCCCTCAAACTAAGTTCAAACCTAACCTAACCTGAAGCCTAACTAAAACCATAGACCTAACCCTAACCCTAGGCGGACACCTTAAGCTTAACCCCAATCCTAACCTGACCCTGAGGCTAAATCCAACCGTAACACTGAACCGAAAACTAACAGTAGCCCTAAACTTACTCCCTCAAACTAAGTTCAATCCTAACCTAACCTGAAGCCTAAATGAAACCATAAACCTAACCCTAACCCTAGGTGGACACCTTATGCTTAACCCCCACCCTAACCTGACCCTGATGCTTACTCCAACCGTAACAGTTACCCGAAAACTAACAGTAGCCCTAAACTTAATCCCTCAAACTAAGTTCAAACCTAACCTAACCTGAAGCCTAACGCAAACCATAGACCTAACCCTAAACACTGGCGGAAACCTTAAGCTCAACCCCAACCCTAAAATGGCCCTGACGCTAACTCCAACAATAACAGTTACCCGAAAACTAACAGTAGCCCTAAACTTACTCCCTCAAACTAAGTTCAAACCTAACCTAACCTGAAGCCTAAATCAAACCATACACCTAACCCTAACCCTAGGCGGACACCTTAAGCTCAACCCCAATCCTAACCTGACCCTCAGGCTAAATCCAACCGTAACACTGAACCTAAAACTAACAGTAGCCCTAAACTTACTCCCTCAAACTAAGTTCAAACCTAACCTAACCTGAAGACTAACTCAAACCATAGACCTAACCCTAACCCTAGGCGGACACCTGAAGCTCAACCCCAACCCTAACCTGACCCTGACGCTATCTACAACCGTAACACTGAACCGAAAACTAACAGTATCCCTAAACTTACTGCCTCAAACTAAGTTCAATCCTAACCTAACCTGAAGCCTAAATGAAACCATAGACCTAACCCTAACCCTAGGCGGACACTTTATGCTTAACCCCCACCCTAACCTGACCCTGTCGCTTACTCCAACCGTAACAGTTAAATGAAAACTAACAGTAGCCCTAAACTTACTCCCTCAAACTAAGTTCAAACCTTACCTAACCTAAAGCCTAAATCAAACCATACACCTAACCCTAACCCTAGGCGGACACCTTAAGCTCAACCCCAAACCTAACCTGACCCTGACGCTTACTCCAACCGTAACAGTTAACCGAAAACTAACAGTAGCCCTAAACTGACTCCCTCAAACTAAGTTCAAACCTAACCTAACCTAAAGCTTAAATCAAATCATAGACCTAACCCTAACCCTAGGCGGACACCTTATGCTTAACTCCCACCATAACCTGACCATGACGCTAACTCCAACCGTAACACTGAACCGAAAACTAACAGTATCCCTAAACTTACTCCCTCAAACTAACTTCAAACCTAACCTAACCTGAAGCCTAACTGAAAACATAGACCTAACCCTTACCCTAGGCAGACACCTTAAGTTCAACCCAAACCCTAAAATGGCCCTGACGCTAAACCCAACCATAACAGTTACCCGAAAACTAACAGTAGCCCTAAACTTACTCGCTCAAACTAAGTTCAAACCTAACCTAACCTGAAGCCTAAATCAAACCATACACCTAACTCTAACCCTAGGCGGACACCTTAAGATCAACCCCAACCCTAACCTGACCCTCACGCTAACTCCAACTGTAACACTTAACCGAAAACTAACATTAGCGCTAAACTTACTCCCTCAAACTAATTTCAAACCTATCTAACCTGAAGCCTAACTCAAACCATAGACCTAACCCTAACCCTAGGCGGACACCTGAAGCTCAACCCCAACCCTAACCTGACCCTGACGCTATCTCCAACCGTAACACTGAACCGAAAACTAACAGTAGCCCTAAACTTACTCCCTCAAACTAATTTCAAACCTAACCTAACCTGAAGACTAAATCAAACCAAACACCTAACCCTAACCCTAGGCGGACACCTGAAGTTCAACCCCAACCCTAACCTGACCCTGACGCTATCTCCGACCGTAACACTGAACCGAAAACTAACAGTAGCCCTAAACTTACTCCCTCAAACTAAGTTCAAACCTAACCTAACCTCAAGCGTAAATCAAACCATACACCTAACCCTAACCCTAGGCGGACACCTTAAGCTCAACCCCAACCCTAACCTGACCCTCACGCTAACTCCAACTGTAACACTGAACCGAAAACTAACAATAACCCTAAACTTACTCCCTCAAACGAAATTCAAACCTTACCTAACCTGAAGCCTAACTCAAACCATAGACCTAACCCTAACCCTAGGCGGATACATTAAGCTCAACCCCAACCCTAACCTGTCCCTGACGCTATCTCTAACCGTAACACTGAACCGAAAACTATCAGTAGACCTAAACTTACTCCCTCAAACTAAGTTCAAACCTAACCTAACCTGAAGCCTAATGCAAACCATAGACCTAACCCTAACCCTAGGCGGACACCTTAAGTTCAACCCCACCCTAACCTGGCCCTGACGCTAACTCCAACCATAACAGTTACCGGAAATCTAACAGTAGCCCTAAACTTACTCCCTCAAACTAAGTTCAAACCTAACCTAACCTGAAGCCTTAATCAAATCATACACCTAAACCTAACCCTCGGCGGACACCTAAAGCTCAAACCCTACCCTAACCTGATCCTCACGCTTACTCCAACTGTAACAGTTAACCGAAAACTAACAGTAGCCCTAAACTAACTCCCTCAAACTAACTTCAAACCTAACCTAACCTGAAGCCTAAATCAAACCATAGACCTAACCCTAACCCTAGGCCGACAGCTGAAGCTCAACCCTAACCCTAACCTGACGCTGACTCTTACTCCAACCGTAACACTGAACCAAAAACTAACACTAGTCCTAAACTTACTCCCTCAAACTAAGTTCAAACCCAACCTCACCTGAAGCCTAACTCAAACCACAGGCCTAACCCTAACCCTAGGCGGACACCTTAAGCTCAACACCAACCCTAACCTGACCCTGACGCTAACTCCAACCGTAACACTGAACCGAAAACTAACAGTAGGCCTAAACTTAATCCCTCAAACTAAGTTTAATCCAAACCTAACCTGAAGATCAAATGAAACCATAGACCTAAACGTAACCCTAGGCGGACACCTTTAGCTCAACCCCAACCCTTCCCTGACCCTCACGCTAACTCCAACCGTAACACTGAACCGAAAACTAACAGTATTCCTAAACTTACTGCCTCAAACTAAGTTCAATCCTAACCTAACCTGAAGCCTAAATGAAACCATAGACCTAACCCTAACCCTAGGCGGACACTTTATGCTTAACCCACAACCTAACCTGACCCTGACGCTATCTCCAACCGTAACACTGAACCGAAAAATAACAGTAGCCCTAAACTTACTCCCTCAAACTAAGTTCAAACCTTACCTAACCTGAAGCCTAAATCAAACCATACACCTAAACCTAACCCTAACCCTAGGCGGACACCTTAAGCTCAACCCCAACCCTAACCTGACCCTCACGCTAACTCCAACCGTAACACTGAACCGAAAACTAACTGTAACCCTAAACTTACTCCCTCAAACTAAGTTCAAACCTAACCTAACCTGAAGCCTAACTCAAACCATAGACCTAACCCTAACCCTAGGCGGACACCTGAAGCTCAACACCAACCCTAACCTGACCCTGACGCTATCTCCAACCGTAACACTGAACCGAAAACTAACAGTAGCCCTAAACTTACTCCCTCAAACTAAGTTCAAACCTAACCTAACCTGAAGCCTAACTCAAACCATAGACCTAACCCTAACCCTAGGTGGACACCTTAAGCTCAACGCCAACCCTAACCTGGCCCTGACGCTAACTCCAACCATAACAGTTACCCGAAAACTAACAGTCGCCCTAAACTTACTCCCTCAAACTAAGTTCAAACCTAACCTAACCTGAAGGCTAAATCAAACCATACACCTAACCCTAACCCTAGGCGGACACCTTAAGCTCAACCCCAACCCTAACCTGACCCTCACGCTAACTCCAACCGTAACACGGAACCGAAAACTAACATTAGCCCTAAACTTACTCCCTCAAACTAATTTCGAACCTAACCTAACCTGTAGCCTAACTCAAACCATAGACCTAACCCTCACCCTAGGCGGACACCTGAAGCTCAACCCCAACCCTAACAAGACCTTGACGCTATCTCCAACGGTAACACTGAACCGAAAACTAACAGTAGCCCTAAACTTACTCCCTCAAACTAAGGTTAATCCAAACCTAACCTGAAGATCAAATGAAACCATAGACCTAAACCTAACCCTAGGCGGACACCTTAAGCTCAACCCCAACCCTAACCTGACCCTCACGCTAACTCCAACCGTAACACTGAACCGAAAACTAACAGTATCCCTAAACTTACTGCCTCAAACTAAGTTCAATCCTAACCTAACCTGAAGCCTAAATGAAACCATAGACCTAACCCTAACCCTAGGCGGACACTTTATGCTTAACCCCCACCCTAACCTGACCCTGTCGCTTACTCCAACCGTAACAGTTAAACGAAAACTAACAGTAGCCCTAAACTTACTCCCTCAAACTAAGTTCAAACCTTACCTAACCTAAAGCCTAAATCAAACCATACACCTAACCCTAACCCTAGGCGGACACCTTAAGCTCAACCCAAAACCTAACCTGACCCTGACGCTTACTCCAACCGTAACAGTTAACCGAAAACTAACAGTAGCCTTAAACTCACTCCCTCAAACTAAGTTCAAACCTAACCTAACCTAAAGCTTAAATCAAATCATAGACCTAACCCTAACCCTAGGCGGACACCTTATGCTTAACTCCCACCATAACCTGACCATGACGCTAACTCCAACCGTAACACTGAACCGAAAACTAACAGTATCCCTAAACATACTCCCTCAAACTAACTTCAAACCTAACCTAACCTGAAGCCTAACTGAAAACATAGACCTAACCCTTACCCTAGGCAGACACCTTAAGTTCAACCCAAACCCTAAAATGGCCCTGACGCTAAATCCAACCATAACAGTTACCCGAAAACTAACAGTAGCCCTAAACTTACTCCCTCAAACTAAGTTCAAACCTAACCTAACCTGAAGCCTAAATCAAACCATACACCTAACCCTAACCCTAGGCGGACACCTGAAGCTCAACCCCAACCCTAACCTGACCCTCACGCTAACTCCAACCGTAACACTGAACCGAAAACTAACAGTAACCCTAAACTTACTCCCTCAAACTAAGTTCAAACCTAACCTAACCTGAAGCCTAACTCAAACCATAGACCTAACCCTAACCCTAGGCGGACACCTGAAGCTCAACCCCAACCCTAACCCGACCCTGACGCTATCTCCAACCGTAACACTGAACCGAAAACTAACAGTAGCCCTAAACTTACTCCCTCAAATTAAGTTCAATCCTAACCTAACCTGAAGCCTAAATGAAACCATAGACCTAAACCTAACCCTAGGCGGACACCTTTAGCTCAACCCCAAACCTAACCTGACCCTCACGCTAACTCCAACCGTAACACTGAACCGAAAAATATCAGTGGGCCTAAACTTACTCCCTCAAACTAAGTTCAAACCTAACCTAACCTGAAGCCTAACTAATACCATAGACCTAACCCTAACCCTAGGCGGACACCTTAAGCTTAACCCCAAACCTAACCTGACCCTGAGGCTAAATCCAACCGTAACACTGAACCGAAAACTAACATTAGCCCTAAACTTACTCCCTCAAACTAAGTTCAATCCTAACCTAACCTGAAGCCTAAATGAAACCATAAACCTAACCCTAACCCTAGGTGGACACCTTAGGCTTAACCCCCACCCTAACCTGACCCTGATGCTTACTCCAACCGTAACAGTTACCCGAAAACTAACAGTAGCCCTAAACTTACTCGCTCAAACTAAGTTCAAACCTAACCTAACCTGAAGCCTAACTCAAACCAAAGACCTAACCCTAACCCTAGGCGGACACCTGAAGCTCAACCCCAACCCTAACATGACCCTGACGCTATCTCCAAACGTAACACTGTACCGAAAACTTACAGTAGCCCTAAACTGACTCCCTCAAACTAAGTTCAAACGTAACGTAACCTGAAGCCTAACTCAAACCATAGACCTAACCCTAACCCTAGGCAGACACCTGAAGCTCAACCCCAACCCTAACCTGACCCTCACGCTTACTCCAACTGTAACAGTTAACCGAAAACTAACAGTAGCCCTAAACTTACTACCTCAAACTAACTTCAAACCTAACCTAACCTGTAGCCAAAATCAAAACATACACCTAACCCTAATCCTAGGAGTACACCATTAGCTCAATGCCAACCCTAACCTGGACCTGACGCTAACTCCAACCATAACAGTTACCCGAAAACAAACAGTAGCCCTAAACTTACTCCCTCAAACTAAGTTCAAACATAACCTAACCTGAAGCCTAAATCAAACCATAGACCTAACCCTAACCCTAGACGGACACCTTAAGCTCAACCGCAACCCTAAAATGACCCTCACGCTAACTCCAACCGAAACACTGAACCGAAAACAAACAGTAGCCCTAAACTTACTCCCTCAAACTAAGTTCAAACCTAACCTAACCTGAAGCCTAAATCAAACCATACACCTAACCCTAACCCTAGGCGGACACCTTAAGCTCAACCCCAAACCAAACCTGACCCTGACGATTACTCCAACCGTAACAGTTAACCGAAAACTAACAGTAGCCCTAAACTGACTCCCTCAAACTAAGTACAAAGCTAACCTAACCTGAAGCCTAACTCAAACCATAGACCTAACCCTAACCCTAGGCCGACACCTGAAGCTCAACCCCAACCCTAACCTGACCCTGACGCTATCTCCAACCGTAACACTGAACCGAAAACTAACAGTAGCCCTAAACTTACTCCCTCAAACTAAGTTCAAACCTAACCTAACCTGAAGCCTAACTCAAAACATAGACCTAACCCTAACCCTAGGCGGACACCTTAAGCTCAACCGCAACCCTAACCTGGCCCTGACGCTAACTCCAACCATAACAGTTACCCGAAAACTAACAATCGCCCTAAACTTACTCCCTCAAACTAAGTTCAAACCTAACCTAACCTGAAGCCTAAATCAAACCATACACCTAACCCTAACCCTAGGCGGACACCTTAAGCTCAACCCCAACCCTAACCTGACTCTCACGTTAACTCCAACCATAACACTGAACCGAAAACTAACATTAGCCCTAAACTTACTCCGTCAAACTAATTTCAAACCTAACCTAACCTGAAGCCTAACTCAAACCATAGACCTAACCCTAACCCTAGGCGGACACCTGAAGCTCAACCGCAACCCTAACCTGACCCTAACGCTATCTCCAAACGTAACACTGAACCGAAAACTAACAGTAGCCCTAAACTTACTCCCTCAAACTAAGTTCAGACCTAACCTAACCTGAAGCCTAACTCAAACCATAGACCTAACCCTAATCCTTGGCGGACACCTTAAGTTCAACCCCAACCCTAAAATGGCCCTGACTCTAACTCCAACCATAACAGATACCCGAAAAATAACAGTAGCCCTAAACTTACTCCCTCAAACTAACTTCAAACCTAACCTAACCTGAAGCCTAAATCAAAACATACACCTAACCCTAATCCTAGGCGGACACCATTAGCTCAATGCCAACCCTAACCTGGACCTGACGCTAACTCCAACCATAACAGTTACCCGAAAACTAACAGTCGCCCTAAACTTACTCCCTCAAACTAAGTTCAAACCTAACCTAACCTGAAGGCTAAATCAAACCATACACCTAACCCTAACCCTAGGCGGACACCTTAAGCTCAACCCCAACCCTAACCTGACCCTCACGCTAACTCCAACCGTAACACGGAACCGAAAACTAACATTAGCCCTAAACTTACTCCCTCAAACTAATTTCGAACCTAACCTAACCTGTAGCCTAACTCAAACCATAGACCTAACCCTCACCCTAGGCGGACACCTGAAGCTCAACCCCAACCCTAACAAGACCTTGACGCTATCTCCAACGGTAACACTGAACCGAAAACTAACAGTAGCCCTAAACTTACTCCCTCAAACTAAGGTTAATCCAAACCTAACCTGAAGATCAAATGAAACCATAGACCTAAACCTAACCCTAGGCGGACACCTTAAGCTCAACCCCAACCCTAACCTGACCCTCACGCTAACTCCAACCGTAACACTGAACCGAAAACTAACAGTATCCCTAAACTTACTGCCTCAAACTAAGTTCAATCCTAACCTAACCTGAAGCCTAAATGAAACCATAGACCTAACCCTAACCCTAGGCGGACACTTTATGCTTAACCCCCACCCTAACCTGACCCTGTCGCTTACTCCAACCGTAACAGTTAAACGAAAACTAACAGTAGCCCTAAACTTACTCCCTCAAACTAAGTTCAAACCTTACCTAACCTAAAGCCTAAATCAAACCATACACCTAACCCTAACCCTAGGCGGACACCTTAAGCTCAACCCAAAACCTAACCTGACCCTGACGCTTACTCCAACCGTAACAGTTAACCGAAAACTAACAGTAGCCTTAAACTCACTCCCTCAAACTAAGTTCAAACCTAACCTAACCTAAAGCTTAAATCAAATCATAGACCTAACCCTAACCCTAGGCGGACACCTTATGCTTAACTCCCACCATAACCTGACCATGACGCTAACTCCAACCGTAACACTGAACCGAAAACTAACAGTATCCCTAAACATACTCCCTCAAACTAACTTCAAACCTAACCTAACCTGAAGCCTAACTGAAAACATAGACCTAACCCTTACCCTAGGCAGACACCTTAAGTTCAACCCAAACCCTAAAATGGCCCTGACGCTAAATCCAACCATAACAGTTACCCGAAAACTAACAGTAGCCCTAAACTTACTCCCTCAAACTAAGTTCAAACCTAACCTAACCTGAAGCCTAAATCAAACCATACACCTAACCCTAACCCTAGGCGGACACCTGAAGCTCAACCCCAACCCTAACCTGACCCTCACGCTAACTCCAACCGTAACACTGAACCGAAAACTAACAGTAACCCTAAACTTACTCCCTCAAACTAAGTTCAAACCTAACCTAACCTGAAGCCTAACTCAAACCATAGACCTAACCCTAACCCTAGGCGGACACCTGAAGCTCAACCCCAACCCTAACCCGACCCTGACGCTATCTCCAACCGTAACACTGAACCGAAAACTAACAGTAGCCCTAAACTTACTCCCTCAAACTAAGTTCAATCCTAACCTAACCTGAAGCCTAAATGAAACCATAAACCTAACCCTAACCCTAGGTGGACACCTTAGGCTTAACCCCCACCCTAACCTGACCCTGATGCTTACTCCAACCGTAACAGTTACCCGAAAACTAACAGTAGCACTAAACTTACTCGCTCAAACTAAGTTCAAACCTAACCTAACCTGAAGCCTAACTCAAACCAAAGACCTAACCCTAACCCTAGGCGGACACCTGAAGCTCAACCCCAACCCTAACATGACCCTGACGCTATCTCCAAACGTAACACTGTACCGAAAACTTACAGTAGCCCTAAACTGACTCCCTCAAACTAAGTTCAAACGTAACGTAACCTGAAGCCTAACTCAAACCATAGACCTAACCCTAACCCTAGGCAGACACCTGAAGCTCAACCCCAACCCTAACCTGACCCTCACGCTTACTCCAACTGTAACAGTTAACCGAAAACTAACAGTAGCCCTAAACTTACTACCTCAAACTAACTTCAAACCTAACCTAACCTGTAGCCAAAATCAAAACATACACCTAACCCTAATCCTAGGAGTACACCATTAGCTCAATGCCAACCCTAACCTGGACCTGACGCTAACTCCAACCATAACAGTTACCCGAAAACAAACAGTAGCCCTAAACTTACTCCCTCAAACTAAGTTCAAACATAACCTAACCTGAAGCCTAAATCAAACCATAGACCTAACCCTAACCCTAGACGGACACCTTAAGCTCAACCGCAACCCTAAAATGACCCTCACGCTAACTCCAACCGAAACACTGAACCGAAAACAAACAGTAGCCCTAAACTTACTCCCTCAAACTAAGTTCAAACCTAACCTAACCTGAAGCCTAAATCAAACCATACACCTAACCCTAACCCTAGGCGGACACCTTAAGCTCAACCCCAAACCAAACCTGACCCTGACGATTACTCCAACCGTAACAGTTAACCGAAAACTAACAGTAGCCCTAAACTGACTCCCTCAAACTAAGTACAAAGCTAACCTAACCTGAAGCCTAACTCAAACCATAGACCTAACCCTAACCCTAGGCGGACACCTGAAGCTCAACCCCAACCCTAACCTGACCCTGACGCTATCTCCAACCGTAACACTGAACCGAAAACTAACAGTAGCCCTAAACTTACTCCCTCAAACTAAGTTCAAACCTAACCTAACCTGAAGCCTAACTCAAAACATAGACCTAACCCTAACCCTAGGCGGACACCTTAAGCTCAACCGCAACCCTAACCTGGCCCTGACGCTAACTCCAACCATAACAGTTACCCGAAAACTAACAATCGCCCTAAACTTACTCCCTCAAACTAAGTTCAAACCTAACCTAACCTGAAGCCTAAATCAAACCATACACCTAACCCTAACCCTAGGCGGACACCTTAAGCTCAACCCCAACCCTAACCTGACTCTCACGTTAACTCCAACCATAACACTGAACCGAAAACTAACATTAGCCCTAAACTTACTCCGTCAAACTAATTTCAAACCTAACCTAACCTGAAGCCTAACTCAAACCATAGACCTAACCCTAACCCTAGGCGGACACCTGAAGCTCAACCGCAACCCTAACCTGACCCTGACGCTATCTCCAAACGTAACACTGAACCGAAAACTAACAGTAGCCCTAAACTTACTCCCTCAAACTAAGTTCAGACCTAACCTAACCTGAAGCCTAACTCAAACAATAGACCTAACCCTAATCCTTGGCGGACACCTTAAGTTCAACCCCAACCCTAAAATGGCCCTGACTCTAACTCCAACCATAACAGATACCCGAAAAATAACAGTAGCCCTAAACTTACTCCCTCAAACTAACTTCAAACCTAACCTAACCTGAAGCCTAAATCAAAACATACACCTAACCCTAATCCTAGGCGGACACCATTAGCTCAATGCCAACCCTAACCTGGACCTGACGCTAACTCCAACCGTAACAGTTACCCGAAAACAAACAGTAGCCCTAAACTTAATCCCTCAAACTAAGTTCAAACCTAACCTAACCTGAAGCCTAAATCAAACCATACACCTAACCCTAACCCTAGGCGGACACCTTAAGCTCAACCCCAACCCTAACCTGACCCTGACGCTATCTCCAAACGTAACACTGAACCGAAAACTAACAGTAGCACTAAACTTACTCCCTCAAACTAAGTTCAAACCTAACCTAACCTGAAGCCTAACTCAAACCATAGACCTAACCCTAACCCTTGGCGGACACCTTAAGCTCAACCCCAACCCTAAAATGGCCCTGACTCTAACTCCAACCATAACAGATACCCGAAAAATAACAGTAGCCCTAAACTTACTCCCTCAAACTAAGTTCAAACCTAACCTAACCTGAAGCCTAAATCAAACCATACACCTAACCCTAACCCTAGGCGGACACCTTAAGCTCAACCCCAAACCTAACCTGACCCTCAAGCTAAATCCAACCCTAACACTGAACCGAAAAATAACAGTAGCCCTAAACTTACTCCCTCAAACTAATTTCAAACCTAACCTTACCTGAAGCCTAACTCAAACCATAGACCTAACCCTAACCCTAGGCGGACACCTTAAGCTCAACCCCAACCCTAACCTGGCCCTGACGCTAACTCCAACCATAACAGTTACCCAAAAACTAACAGTCGCCCTAAACTTACTCCCTCAAACTAAGTTCAAACCTAACCTAACCTGAAGCCTAAATCAAACCATACACCTAACCCTAACCCTAGACGGACACCTTAAGCTCAACCGCAACCCTAAAATGACCCTCACGCTAACTCCAACCGAAACACTGAACCGAAAACAAACAGTAGCCCTAAACTTACTCCCTCAAACTAAGTTCAAACCTAACCTCACCTGAAGCCTAACTCAAACCACAGGCCTAACCCTAACCCTAGGCGGACACGTTAAGCTCAACCCCCACCCTAACCTGACCCTGACGCTTACTCCAACCGTAACAGTTAAACGAAAACTAACAGTAGCCCTAAACTGACTCCCTCAAACTAAGTTCAAACCTAACCTAACTTGACGCCTAAATCAAATCATAGACCTAACTATAACCCTAGGCGGACACCTTATGCTTAACTCCCACCATAACCTGACCATGACGCTAACTCCAACCGTAACACTGAACCGAAAACTAACAGTATCCCTAAACTTACTCCCTCAAACTAAGTTCAAACCTAACCTAACCTGAAGCCTAAATCAAACCATACACCTAACCCTAACCCTAGGCGGACACCTTAAGCTCAACCCCAAACCTAACCTGACCCTGATGCTTACTCCAACCGTAATAGTTAACCGAAAACTAACAGTAGCCCTAAACTGATTCCCTCAAACTAAGTTCAAACCTAACCTAACTTGAAGCCTAAATCAAATCATAGACCCAGCCCTAAACCTAGGCGGACTCCTTAAGCACAACCCCAACTCTAACCTGACCCTCACGCTAACTCCAACCGTAACACTGAACCGAAAACTAACAGTAGCCCTAAACTTACTCCCTCAAACTAAGTTCAAACCTAACCTAACCTGAAGCCTAACTCAAACCATAGACCTAACGCTAACCCTAGGCGGACACCTGAAGCTCAACCCCAACCCTAACCTGACCCTGACGCTATCTCCAACCGTAACACTGAACCGAAAACTAACAGTAGCCCTAAACTTACTCCCTCAAACTAAGTTCAAACCTAACCTAACCTGAAGCCTAACTCAAACCATAGACCTAACCCTAACCCTAGGTGGACACCTTAAGCTCAACGCCAACCCTAACCTGGCCCTGACGCTAACTCCAACCATAACAGTTACCCGAAAACTAACAGTCGCCCTGAACTTACTCCCACAAACTAAGTTCAAACCTAACCTAACCTGAAGCCTAAATCAAACCATAAACCTAACCCTAACCCTAGGCGGACACCTTAAGCTCAATCCCAACCCTAACCTGACACTCACGCTAACTCCAACCGTAACACTGAACCGAAAACTAACATTAGCCCTAAACTTACTCCTTCAAACTAATTTCGAACCTAACCTAACTTGAAGCCTAACTCAAACCATAGACCTAACCCTAACCCTAGGCGGACACCTGAAGCTCAACCCCAACCCTAACCTGACCATGACGCTATCTCCGACCGTAACACTGAACCGAAAACTAACAGTAGCCCTAAACTTACTCCCTCAAACTAAGTTCAAACCTAACCTAACCTGAAGCCCAAATCAAACCACACACCTAACCCTAACCCTAGGCGGACACCTTAAGCTCAACCCCAACCCTAACCTGACCCTCACACTTACTCCAACCGTAACACTGAACCGAAAACTAACAGTAGCCCTAAACTTACTCAATCAAACTAATTTCAAACCTAACCTAACCTGAAGCCTAACTCAAACCATAGACCTAACCCTAACCCTAGGCGGACACCTGAAGCTCAACCCCAACCCTAACCCGACCCTGACGCTATCTCCAACCGTAACACTGAACCGAAAACTAACAGTAGCCCTAAACTTACTCCCTCAAACTAAGTTCAATCCTAACCTAACCTGAAGCCTAAATGAAACCATAGACCTAAACCTAACCCTAGGCGGACACCTTTAGCTCAACCCCAAACCTAACCTGACCCTCACGCTAACTCCAACCGTAACACTGAACCGAAAACTATCAGTGGGCCTAAACTTACTCCCTCAAACTAAGTTCAAACCTAACCTAACCTGAAGCCTAACTAAAACCATAGACCTAACCCTAACCCTAGGCGGACACCTTAAGCTTAACCCCAAACCTAACCTGACCCTGAGGCTAAATCCAACCGTAACACTGAACCGAAAACTAACAGTAGCCCTAAACTTACTCCCTCAAACTAAGTTCAATCCTAACCTAACCTGAAGCCTAAATGAAACCATAAACCTAACCCTAACCCTAGGTGGACACCTTATGCTTAACCCCCACCCTAACCTGACCCTGATGCTTACTCCAACCGTAACAGTTACCCGAAAACTAACAGTAGCCCTAAACTTAATCCCTCAAACTAAGTTCAAACCTAACCTAACCTGAAGCCTAACGCAAACCATAGACCTAACCCTAAACACTGGCGGAAACCTTAAGCTCAACCCCAACCCTAAAATGGCCCTGACGCTAACTCCAACAATAACAGTTACCCGAAAACTAACAGTAGCCCTAAACTTACTCCCTCAAACTAAGTTCAAACCTAACCTAACCTGAAGCCTAAATCAAACCATACACCTAACCCTAACCCTAGGCGGACACCTTAAGCTCAACCCCAATCCTAACCTGACCCTCACGCTAAATCCAACCGTAACACTGAACCTAAAACTAACAGTAGCCCTAAACTTACTCCCTCAAACTAAGTTCAAACCTAACCTAACCTGAAGACTAACTCAAACCATAGACCTAACCCTAACCCTAGGCGGACACCTGAAGCTCAACCCCAACCCTAACCTGACCCTGACGCTATCTACAACCGTAACACTGAACCGAAAACTAACAGTATCCCTAAACTTACTGCCTCAAACTAAGTTCAATCCTAACCTAACCTGAAGCCTAAATGAAACCATAGACCTAACCCTAACCCTAGGCGGACACTTTATGCTTAACCCCCACCCTAACCTGACCCTGTCGCTTACTCCAACCGTAACAGTTAAACGAAAACTAACAGTAGCCCTAAACTTACTCCCTCAAACTAAGTTCAAACCTTACCTAACCTAAAGCCTAAATCAAACCATACACCTAACCCTAACCCTAGGCGGACACCTTAAGCTCAACCCCAAACCTAACCTGACCCTGACGCTTACTCCAACCGTAACAGTTAACCGAAAACTAACAGTAGCCCTAAACTGACTCCCTCAAACTAAGTTCAAACCTAACCTAACCTAAAGCTTAAATCAAATCATAGACCTAACCCTAACCCTAGGCGGACACCTTATGCTTAACTCCCACCATAACCTGACCATGACGCTAACTCCAACCGTAACACTGAACCGAAAACTAACAGTATCCCTAAACTTACTCCCTCAAACTAACTTCAAACCTAACCTAACCTGAAGCCTAACTGAAAACATAGACCTAACCCTTACCCTAGGCAGACACCTTAAGTTCAACCCAAACCCTAAAATGGCCCTGACGCTAAACCCAACCATAACAGTTACCCGAAAACTAACAGTAGCCCTAAACTTACTCGCTCAAACTAAGTTCAAACCTAACCTAACCTGAAGCCTAAATCAAACCATACACCTAACTCTAACCCTAGGCGGACACCTTAAGATCAACCCCAACCCTAACCTGACCCCTCACGCTAACTCCAACTGTAACACTTAACCGAAAACTAACATTAGCGCTAAACTTACTCCCTCAAACTAATTTCAAACCTATCTAACCTGAAGCCTAACTCAAACCATAGACCTAACCCTAACCCTAGGCGGACACCTGAAGCTCAACCCCAACCCTAACCTGACCCTGACGCTATCTCCAACCGTAACACTGAACCGAAAACTAACAGTAGCCCTAAACTTACTCCCTCAAACTAATTTCAAACCTAACCTAACCTGAAGACTAAATCAAACCAAACACCTAACCCTAACCCTAGGCGGACACCTGAAGTTCAACCCCAACCCTAACCTGACCCTGACGCTATCTCCGACCGTAACACTGAACCGAAAACTAACAGTAGCCCTAAACTTACTCCCTCAAACTAAGTTCAAACCTAACCTAACCTCAAGCGTAAATCAAACCATACACCTAACCCTAACCCTAGGCGGACACCTTAAGCTCAACCCCAACCCTAACCTGACCCTCACGCTAACTCCAACTGTAACACTGAACCGAAAACTAACAATAACCCTAAACTTACTCCCTCAAACGAAATTCAAACCTTACCTAACCTGAAGCCTAACTCAAACCATAGACCTAACCCTAACCCTAGGCGGATACATTAAGCTCAACCCCAACCCTAACCTGTCCCTGACGGTATCTCTAACCGTAACACTGAACCGAAAACTATCAGTAGACCTAAACTTACTCCCTCAAACTAAGTTCAAACCTAACCTAACCTGAAGCCTAATGCAAACCATAGACCTAACCCTAACCCTAGGCGGACACCTTAAGTTCAACCCCACCCTAACCTGGCCCTGACGCTAACTCCAACCATAACAGTTACCGGAAATCTAACAGTAGCCCTAAACTTACTCCCTCAAACTAAGTTCAAACCTAACCTAACCTGAAGCCTTAATCAAATCATACACCTAAACCTAACCCTCGGCGGACACCTAAAGCTCAAACCCTACCCTAACCTGATCCTCACGCTTACTCCAACTGTAACAGTTAACCGAAAACTAACAGTAGCCCTAAACTAACTCCCTCAAACTAACTTCAAACCTAACCTAACCTGAAGCCTAAATCAAACCATAGACCTAACCCTAACCCTAGGCCGACAGCTGAAGCTCAACCCTAACCCTAACCTGACGCTGACTCTTACTCCAACCGTAACACTGAACCAAAAACTAACACTAGTCCTAAACTTACTCCCTCAAACTAAGTTCAAACCCAACCTCACCTGAAGCCTAACTCAAACCACAGGCCTAACCCTAACCCTAGGCGGACACCTTAAGCTCAACACCAACCCTAACCTGACCCTGACGCTAACTCCAACCGTAACACTGAACCGAAAACTAACAGTAGGCCTAAACTTAATCCCTCAAACTAAGTTTAATCCAAACCTAACCTGAAGATCAAATGAAACCATAGACCTAAACGTAACCCTAGGCGGACACCTTTAGCTCAACCCCAACCCTTCCCTGACCCTCACGCTAACTCCAACCGTAACACTGAACCGAAAACTAACAGTATTCCTAAACTTACTGCCTCAAACTAAGTTCAATCCTAACCTAACCTGAAGCCTAAATGAAACCATAGACCTAACCCTAACCCTAGGCGGACACTTTATGCTTAACCCACACCCTAACCTGACCCTGACGCTATCTCCAACCGTAACACTGAACCGGAAAATAACAGTAGCCCTAAACTTACTCCCTCAAACTAAGTTCAAACCTTACCTAACCTGAAGCCTAAATCAAACCATACACCTAACCCTAACCTAGGCGGACACCTTAAGCTCAACCCCAACCCTAACCTGACCCTCACGCTAACTCCAACCGTAACACTGAACCGAAAACTAACTGTAACCCTAAACTTACTCCCTCAAACTAAGTTCAAACCTAACCTAACCTGAAGCCTAACTCAAACCATAGACCTAACCCTAACCCTAGGCGGACACCTGAAGCTCAACACCAACCCTAACCTGACCCTGACGCTATCTCCAACCGTAACACTGAACCGAAAACTAACAGTTGAGCCCTAAACTTACTCCCTCAAACTAAGTTCAAACCTAACCTAACCTGAAGCCTAACTCAAACCATAGACCTAACCCTAACCCTAGGTGGACACCTTAAGCTCAACGCCAACCCTAACCTGGCCCTGACGCTAACTCCAACCATAACAGATTACCCGAAAACTAACAGTCGCCCCTAAACTTACTCCCTCAAACTAAGTTCAAACCTAACCTAACCTGAAGGCTAAAATCAAACCATACACCTAACCCTAACCCTAGGCGGACACCTTAAGCTCAACCCCAACCCTAACCTGACCCTCACGCTAACTCCAACCGTAACACGGAACCGAAAACTAACATTAGCCCTAAACTTACTCCCTCAAACTAATTTCGAACCTAACCTAACCTGTAGCCTAACTCAAACCATAGACCTAACCCTCACCCTAGGCGGACACCTGAAGCTCAACCCCAACCCTAACAAGACCTTGACGCTATCTCCAACGGTAACACTGAACCGAAAACTAACAGTAGCCCTAAACTTACTCCCTCAAACTAAGGTTAATCCAAACCTAACCTGAAGATCAAATGAAACCATAGACCTAAACCTAACCCCTAGGCGGACACCTTAAGCTCAACCCCAACCCTAACCTGACCCTCACGCTAACTCCAACCGTAACACTGAACCGAAAACTAACAGTATCCCTAAACTTACTGCCTCAAACTAAGTTCAATCCTAACCTAACCTGAAGCCTAAATGAAACCATAGACCTAACCCTAACCCTAGGCGGACACTTTATGCTTAACCCCCACCCTAACCTGACCCTGTCGCTTACTCCAACCGTAAACAGTTAAACGAAAACTAACAGTAGCCCTAAACTTTACTCCCTCAAACTAAGTTCAAACCTTACCCTAACCTAAAGCCTAAATCAAACCATACACCTAACCCTAACCCTAGGCGGACACCTTAAGCTCAACCCAAAAACCTAACCTGACCCTGACGCTTACTCCAACCGTAACAGTTAACCGGAAAACTAACAGTAGCCTTAAACTCACTCCCTCAAACTAAGTTCAAACCTAACCTAACCTAAAGCTTAAATCAAATCATAGACCTAACCCTAACCCTAGGCGGACACCTTATGCTTAACTCCCACCATAACCTGACCCATGACGCTAACTCCAACCGTAACACTGAACCGAAAACTAACAGTATCCTAAACATACTCCCTCAAACTAACTTCAAACCTAACCTAACCTGAAGCCTAACTGAAAACATAGACTCTAACCCTTACCCTAGGCAGGACACCTTAAGTTCAACCCAAACCCTAAAATGGCCCTGACGCTAAATCCCAACCATAACAGTTACCCGAAAACTAACAGTAGCCCTAAACTTACTCCCTCAAACTAAGTTCAAACCTAACCTAACCTGAAGCCTAAATCAAACCATACACCTCAACCCTAACCCTAGGCGGACACCTGAAGCTCAACCCCAACCCTAACCTGACCCTCACGCTAACTCCAACCGTAACACTGAACCGAAAACTAACAGTAAACCCTAAACTTACTCCTCCCTCAAACTAAGTTCAAACCTAACCTAACCTGAAGCCTAACTCAAACCATAGACCTAACCCTAACCCTAGGCGGACACCTGAAGCTCTCAACCCTCAACCCTAACCCGACCCTGACGCTATCTCCAACCGTAACACTGAACCGAAAACTAACAGTAGCCCTAAACTTACTCCCTCAAATTAAGTTCAATCCTAACCTAACCTGAAGCCTAAATGAAACCATAGACCTAAACCTAACCGCTAGGCGGACACCTTTAGCTCAACCCCAAACCTAACCTGACCCCTCACGCTAACTCCAAACCGTAACACTGAACCGAAAAAATATCAGTGGGCCTAAACTTACTCCCTCAAACACTAAGTTCAAAACCTAACCT